>JAHTLZ010000007.1:7817793-7837664 GCA_023846285.1 Phrynocephalus versicolor | reverse complement strand
AAAATACCTTTTTATATGTTGTTGTGGTTACTTTGTTACTATAAAATGGGATTGTGATTTGAAAAAGACTGGGAAGCACTGTCCCAGTCATGCACACTGAAAGTTTGTCATGTTGATTTCAGTGGCTACTTGTCCAAAATAAGCTGGAAAACCTAAAGCCATGGCCCCCGGTCTCTAGCAGCCCTTCAGAGGCAAGGGGTGCTAAGAATCTCTGGGCCAGCCATGAGAAGGATAGCCACCTGGAAAATTCACAGGTTATTTCAAAGTGGAAAAACCCACAATGCCATCAGGGAAATGGAAATACAATACTGATATCCTTGGTATTAGTGAGATGTGTTGGCCTAATTCAGGAATGTGTGTAGTGGATGAATTTCATGTGTAGTATGCTGGTAACAACAAACCTCACCACTTTAATGGAGTGGGATTCATAGTCCACCCAAACTTCAGTAAGACTGTCAGCAAGTTTGTGCCAGTGTTAGAGTCATTTTTCTCCAATTTAATGCACAACCTGTCTTGCTAAATCTTATCCAGATGTATGCACCAACATGTGATGCAGCAGATGATGATATAGAAGAATTTTATACTCAGTTAAAGACTGCTTTATCATTTAACAAATTGTCAGGCCCTGCCAGAACCTATTCCAGAGTTAATGCCTGAAGAAGCCCCAGATGGGGTTTCAGAGTTGTCAGTTCCTCCAACAGCTGCACAGGAGAGTGACTCAGCATCTTCAGGGAATTCTCCACCACCACAGAGGGTTGCTTGTTGAAGGCAGCCAAGACTTACAATCAGGAGAAGCAGACACAAGCTTTATCTGAGCCACTGATGTCTACATTTAGGGAGTCCTGAGTTTTGACAGGGTTATTTTCTGGGGAAGTTATGTTGCTCTCTGGAGACATAAATTAAGCATTCAGGACTGAGGCAAATTGTGGGAGCAACGTGTTGATACGATGACTTGCTACTGCTTTCCTGCTTGATCCTTGTTCCTGCTTGGTGTGACCCTGGATCTCGTCTCTGGACTTTCTCTCTTAGTGGACCTGGTGTAAGCTACCATAGGCATTATGGCTTTGGCCACTGGGCTGTTTATCTTGGACTCTGCTTTGCTCTCTGAATAGGCATGACCTTGCTATAGGTTTTCTGGACTCTGATTTACTTCTGATTTGCTGCATTGGGGTTTGGCTCTGAGTAAAAGCTTGAACTTACCTGTGTGTAAATTTACTATCTCCCCTTCCCTTACAGCTTCAATTTGTATTTTTAAAAAACTATGTAAACTTAAATGATATTGAATCATAGACTCATGGATTTGGAAGTGGCCTATAAGGCCACTGAGTCCAGCTCCCTGCTCAATGCATGAATCCAAATCAAAATAGATCTGATAGATGGTTGTTAGAGATGGGCACGAAATGAATTTTTTGTTTCGTTATTCGTTATTTATTTTATTATGCAACAAAATGAATAACGACTCTGGGGGAAAATTTAACATGAAACAAACCAAACTGAGAAAAATTGGTTAGATTAGGTTCATTTCATTAATAGGGGGCAGAGATGTCTCCTACCTGATGCTGGTCCAGAGGTCCTTTTGCGCTGAGCTGCACAGAGGGAGCCTGCACCTCATTGGTGCCATCAAGGGATAAGGCGGGCTCGAGCCTCAGCCCAGCCCAAGGAGGAGAGATAAGAAGCAGACCACATTTAGGTGGCCAAAACAGGCTTCGAAGCTGCCCCCCTTGCACCTCCCTCCCATGGCCTGTTATTGCAGGGCCAGTCAGGAGGGGAGATAAGGAGGCCGCACTTAGGTGGCCAGAGCAGCGTGGCTTCAAAGCCACCCCCTTTGCACCTCACTCTCACGGCCCGATATCACGGGGCCGATCGGGAGGGGAGAGAAGAAGGAGGCTGTGCTTAGGCAGCCAGAGCAGTGCAGCTCCAATGTGGGCCCGCCTTGCGCCTCCCTCCCACGGCCCATTATTGCGGGGCTGATCAGGAGGGGTGATAAGAAGGAGGCCATGCTTAGGTGGCCAGAGCAACATGGCTCTGATGCTGCCCTTCCTTGCGCCTCCCTCCCACAGCCTGTTATCACAGGGCTGATCGAGAGGGGGTTATAAGAAGGAGGCCGCGCTTAGGCGGCCAGAGCAGTGCAGCTCCAACACCACTCCCCCTCTTTATTCCTTCCATGCCCATTCGTAGGCACCCCCCAGCTCTGATCGGGCCCCAGGGGCCGTGCAGTGGGCGGTGGAAAAAAAGTGGGTAAAAATGAACAATGAATTAACGAACCAATGAAAATATTTTTTTTGAAATAATCATTAAAAATGAACTGAACCGAGCTGAACCGAAGCCTTAAATGAAACAAAACAAAACAAAATGCCATTTTTTTTCAGTTCGTGCCCATCTCTAGTGGTTATCCAATTTTCTCTTTAGTGCCTCCAGCACTGGAGCCCTCATCGCCTGCCATGGTCATTGATTCCACTGTTGTACAGCTCTATGTCTGTGAAGATTCTCAGTCAGCCAGGTGAGATTATATGGCAGTTGTGTTGTGGCAACTACCGTATAAGCTCACGTTCTTTTCATGCAAGTTTGAAACATTTCAGTACTCATCCAAGTAGATTCATCAGTTTGAAAAAAGTTAGTGTGTGGCTTCCAATTTATTGTTCACCTTGGTTTCATGCCACCCTGGTCTGAATAGGCTCATTAGGTGGACAGTCGCCTGAATAGCTCATTAGGTAGACAATGGCCTGAATAGGTAAATTAGATGTTCAATGATGTGCGAAAGTCCCACCTATGCAACCCTTCCCAACACCCATTAAATATGGGTCATCAGCTTTCCTGGTGGAGGTATGAAGTGTTTCTAGTTTCTCTCTGGATTGATGAAAGGGCAGCATGATTAGTGGTAGACAGATTGTTCCTAAGTACATCTAACGAGCCCATCCAGGTCACTGTCCATTTAATGAGACCTAGCCAAACCAGGGTGGCATGAAACAAAGTACTTTCCTCAGACTGAAAAAGCTACTTGAATGAGTTGTGAAATATTTTGATCTTACAAGAAAAGAAGTCCAGTTGCCTTAACTCAACTTCCAAATAACAGTGAGGAGGTTTCCCCTGATATTCAGTCTGAATTTGGCTTCCTGTAAGTTGAACTATGGGATAATCAAGAAAATATGTGACAACCTTTCAGGTATTAGAAATATGCTATCTTATCTCACCTCAGTCTCCTTCTCTCAAGGCTAAACATACCCAGTTCTTTCACTCTTTACTTGTGGGGGTTAGTTTCCAACCCCTCCATCATCCTTGTTATATTCAACATCATGTTTAGTTTGATGCTACATCTCTTAATTGAACTCATAGGGCAAAGTTTTGAATAAGCATCATTATAAGCAATACTTGTGTTACTTTTCCTCCCTGAAGGGGAATGAACACAGAGACACACAGGCACAGAGAGTGACACACACACAGAGGGGCAGCTTGGTCATTGATAATATTTCCAAACACTGTTTAATTTCCTTTTTAGGTCCATTGAGAGTCTGTGTAAGGACCATAGAGGATTAGGCAGCAACGGAGATAAAATGATTCAGTGATTTCAGATTGTGGAAGATGTGTTTTGAGCAGCTTTTAATATTTTCTTTTCAATGCTACAGCAAATTGCTGATATTTAGACACAGCTGTTGCCTGTTCCTAGCATATTTTGAGTGTCAAGCCAGATTGTACATTTGGATCGAAAGAGGAGGAAATGTGACTATCAACTGTAGTCACGTTGGTCTTTTTAAAATTGTACCTCTGGAACCGCCTATTGTTTCATTCTTCTTCCAATCCACAGCAGAATATGTAAGAAAGATTGTATTTTATCACTGTTTTATTTATTCTAAGAATGAACTTTGTCTGTCTCCTTAAACAGGGTGCATTTCCCTATCAGATCAAAGCACACTGCAGATTGATTCTCCCTGCCTCCCCTCCAGACATGCAGCTAAGTAAACTTCTGAAATTGGATCTGAGGTGAAACCCTCTCTCAAGGTTGCCTTAATTATTTTCTAAGTATGATTTTTTTTTAAAAAAAATCTGAGGTCAGAATATGATCAAAAACACATATATTGTAGTAAAGGAAGGTTCATATTTGAGAACAGAATGTACAGACTCGAAAATGGGTTCTCATAATAACATTTTGTGGATTTTATACTGATATGAGAGGCACTGGCATGTTCTCACAAGCTTTTGGAGATTCAAATGGACAGGATTTTTTGTTAACTGCTACACTGACAAAGTTGGTGACAGGCAATACCTTTATAGGCCACTGTGAAAAATAAAAAAACAAGGAACGTTGCAAGCTTTTGAGTTTAAATAACTCTTCTTCAAAGCAGGTCCCAGCTGTTCAGAAATGGCAGAAAGTGTACTTTACCAGGATGTAACTTTTAGATGTTCTTAAAATCCATGGCTATGGTAGATGGTGTTACAGCCAGGGCAAAAGTGAGATTCCACAGCATTCCCATTTTCACAAAACAAATCAAAGATTTTTTTTTAGGGATCTGGGGTGTGTGTGTGTGTGTGTGTGTGTGTGTGTGTGTGTGTATAATTGTGTGTTTCCTCATCTTTTGAGTTCTAATTAAAAGCTACTAATGAAAATTATTTCTGTTTAACTGTTTAACTGTTACAGGAAGGAAAGAGTTCTCTGGAGGTCTGTCGGCAGAAATTGTGGGTTTGTTTGTTTGTTTGTTTGTTTATTTATTTATTTATTTATTTATTTATTTATTTATTTATTTATTTATTTATTTAGCTTATATGCTGCTCTGTACCCAAAGGTCTCTGGGTGGCTTACAATTAAAATAAACAATTCAAATAATTAAAACATTAAAATACCTATAAAAATACAGTAAAATGATAACCTTTAAATACAATAAATGGAGTACACTAGTTGTGATACTCTGAATAAAATGAGGGTAGTCCACAGTCAGTATTTCTCTCTCTCTCTACTTCTATACTGCCCAATTATTCCTATCATTCTCTGGTAGGTTTACAGACTATACTAAATTATACAATAAAAATACAATGTGATAAATACAAACAAATGCAAAAAATAAAAACCATTTTTTGCAATTAACCCTTTTGTAGCTTTTAAAACTGAAACTGAAACTCCCTGTAGATAAAATTGCACAAATTAAAAACCCCTTTATTCATCTCAGGTCTGTATTGACCAGTAGAAGGCAGATTCTTAGAAGTTGAGAGAAATGGTGGCTGGTAAATCTCTGTAGGAAGCTTATTCTAGAGGGAAGGATGCATGGCGGAAAAATTATCTGTTCCTTTGGTTGTCACTTTGGGCTTCCTTGACTGTCACAATTCTTAGCATCAAGGACTACAAGGAAAGGGTGGAATGGGTAGCTATTTTGTGGGAGAGATGTTTTGCCAGATATTGAGTCCCTAAACCATTAAGGACTTTATAGGTTATGACCTATTGGAATTTTATTTCTTTAATCAAACTCACATGCTGTCTGTCGATTGTATGGCTGGGAGAAACGTCTGGGCTGATGTGATTGTCTCTCCAGTAGAGATGTGCACAAAATGCTAAAAATTGTGTTTCACTTCATTTTTTGTTTTTCTTTTGTTTTCTTGTTTCATTTGAAACAATATTTTTTTAAAAAACATTCATTTCATTTTTCATTTCATTTCATTTTTCATTTTGTGTTTTTTGTGTTTGCATGTGTTATTTGTGTTTAATTGTTTGTTTATGCATTTTATGTGTTTTTACTATTTTTGGGGGGTGTGTTGGGGGGGAATGGTTTGGGGTTTTTAAAGTTTTTTTTTTAGCTCCCGAAGCAAGCGGCAGCTACGGCCATCGCCGCTTGCTTTGGGGGCTTTAAAAAGTTTTAAAACCCCACACTTCCCCCTATTGGGTGCCTTGGGGAGGGAAGCACAGGGTTTTAGAAATGCCTTTAGCCACCAAGGTAACTTGCCTCGGCAGCTAAAGACATTTTAAAGACCCACACTTCTCCCCCAATGCACCAGATCGGTGCGAAAGGTGCAGGTTCTTTAAAATGTCTTTAGCCATTTTAAAGGTAAAAGGTAAAAAAAGCTAAAGACATTTTAAAGGACCCACCACTCTCCCCTATCAGGCGCATTGGGGTCATTTAGTGTGTCTTGGTTGTAAATGTGTCTTGGAGCCACAGAGGCAGCCTCAGTGGCTCCAAGACATTTTAAACAACCCCCCTCCCCCCCATGCACCTGATGGGGGGAAAGGCACAGGTTGTTTAAATCGGTTTCCCATAGCAATGGATGTGGTGATGGCATCTGGCCTGGATGCCTTCAAAAGGGGACTGGACAGATTCCTTGAGAAAAAGTCCATCACAGGTTAGAAACCATGATGGAGATGTGTAATCTCCAGGCTTAAAACCAGGGCCAGATACAGGGGAGTGGTATTAGGAGACAGATATCTAGTCTCGTGTGCTCCCAGATGAATTTGGTGGGGCCACTGTGAAATACAGGAAGCTGGACTAGATGGGCCTTTGACCTGATCCAGCATGGCTCTTCTTATGTTCTGATGTTTTTTATGTTTAAATGTGTAGACAGACAGAAGAAGTGCAGCCTGATACAGTCAATAGCCAGTCTATACTTTCTCTGAGATTCAGGCCTCTCTGTTCTCCTACAACTCTCCTTGAGATTCCTTCATACCACGACTATGAGGCAGTTTCCAAAGGAGTAGCCATCTAGTGTGTTGTAGCAAAACAAATAAAGATTACATGGCAGCCTTATGATGAGCAGTGAATAATAATGAAATGATACTTTGAAAGGAAACAGATAGATTAAAAAAGGAAGTGAAGCAAACAGAAAAGATGAGGGACACCTTGTCTAAAGCATGGGGGAAAAGAACTTTAGCAATAGGTTAGTGGCAGAGAGCAAAAACCTCGGCTTGTGAAGAGCTCCTACCACTGATACCCAGAGTTAGTGCATGGAAGATTGTTATTATCTCAACAATAATCCCACCTATAACCAAACAAATGTGACTATTTAATTGTCTCTCAACCAATATTTCGATGAAATACAGCAAGTAGCAAGTTCTCAAATATACACACAAAATAACAAAACTAGAAGTTTTATTTAAAAATCAGAGTATGTGTTTTGGCTTATTTTAACAAATGTCTGTATTAGGATGTTCAGTTATGCAGAAGGTATTATGTCACTGGTACACATTACTGTTATTAAAATTAGTAGGAGGGTTTAAAGGAAGCGGTTATTGGTTGTTCTGGTATAGTTCTATGCAGTAATCCAGTTGTCAGTTCAGGCTATGATTTCTTCATTACCGTTTGATTATCAAGAATGACTCACAACTTTGGACCTTAGGTTTAATTCTGATCAAGGACTCATGGGCACAGTACTAAATTTTTCAGAGGGTCCTTGCCGCTTTCTTACATCCAACATACAGGTCCTCTGACAAATTTCACACGCTGAAGGGCATAGAGTATGCTGAACTACTGTAAAGTTGCCTGTTCTGCTCTGCGCTCTCAAAGAAATGTGATGGTACAAAACCTCTGCTTTCTTAGGTTCACCTTGGTTCTACCAGCTCCAGTCAATGGCCTATTTAAGTAAGTCTATTCTCTCTCTGTATAACTAGAGGCTAGACATTCCAGGGATTCCATCCATATTTAGAGGTGGGTAGTTCGTTCATTCCACACTATAGTCCCATTCCTGGCTTTTTCTGCTGTTTCTTTGGGATGCATTGAAAAACTTTTCCTTCACTTTAATCTAGGAGGAGTGGGTTGATAGCTGTAGAGATGATGTGCATTTTATGAGGATGGTTGGAGTCTCCTTCCTTCACTTTAATCTAGGAGGAGTGGGTTGATAGCTGTAGAGATGATGTGCATTTTATGAGGATGGTTGGAGTCTCTCACTATCATCTGCTAATATCTTTCTCTGTATGTCATTGGGTGCAACAGATGCTAGGTATTTGATTTTATCAATAGATCTTGGCTTCAGCCAGCTAGTAAACAATTCTACAGCTTCTAGGAGTGCTTCTGGAGTTCATAGGAGATGAGACATCAGACTCCCAGAGAGCAGCAGGTTGTCTCACCCTGCTATACAGAGTCTAACATAAACACAAATTAAGGTGAAGGGTAAGAAGCCTAATCAGAATGGGCGTGCTGTTTCTCACTAGTAATGAATTGGCAAAACAAATGAAATACCATATAATTAAAACCTAACAAAGGACAAATAATGAGCCTGCCACTCCCAGTCTCTATTCCATCCAAAGCTGTTAATGTCAAAACCACACGTGTAATTCAGTGTAATTTTGTAACAAATTCAAAAGCAGCCATACTTCACACACTCACAAAAGAAACCCTTCAAATGAGCAATTTAGTTTGGAGGGGAAGTCAGCAAACTTGAAATCATATGCAAATTTACTCTAGCTCCTGTAATCCCAGTCTGTTACTAACAATGACACTATGGGCACATTCTTTCATAGCACCAGTCCCTTCTGATTCACAAAAAGGTGAAACAAGGGCATGTGGCAGCCTGCTTTCTCTTTATTTATTTTTCTCCTGAAATATATAAAGTAACTTTTCCTTTCCCACTCCAGCTGTCATTCAAGCTGCACTCAGAAGGCTTCTGGTCAATCTGGACATACATTGTCAGATCATCAAATCAACAATCTACTTTTAAGAAACCACAACAGTAAAGGTAATAGTTTTAGAGGTGTCTAAATTCTCTCCACCCATCATATTTGTTGATGTCTCGTGACCATAGTAAGGCAATATTGCAGATGAAAAAATCAGTGTTGAACAGTTTGTGAGAAAGACACTAAAATTCTGGTATACTGCTGCAGGAAGGAAGGTATTGTGTATCCAGGATCTAATATTATGAAACATGCTTACACTTTCAAAAATCCAATATTGCATAGAGATGTGAAATCAGAGCTTTTCAAGTCTCAGATTATTGAATTCACAACAAAACTTGAGAAATAATTTGGGCTCACCCACATATAACCTAACTTCAATATCTATGATTCGAAGTATGTTTTCAGGTTTGGATGATGGAGATATGTCACTTAACATTCAATTGCTGGAAAAACCTCAACAAACTGTTGGTTTCTTAATTATCAAAATTACTGCATGTGACACAATCAGCATTTAGTCCATTAGAAAAAATCCTGGAATGGAGCCACTTGAGCAGGAATGTACAGGAGCAAGGCAGGCACACAAGAACCCCTAGGAGCAAAGCAGGAAAACCCAATGCAAGGCAGGCACCACTGGAGCACACAGAAACATACAGGAGCAAGGCAGGAACATACACAAACAAAGAAGACACCACTGGAACACAGAGAACTCTTCAGGAACGAGGCTGTTGGGAACAGAGGAATAATGAATCAAAGCACAAGAGTCACCCAGACAACTTAATTTGCTAAGACAACTCTGCAATCCTGACTCTGACGCAACCTTTGCCAGTAGTATTTTTTCCAGAGAATTTTGCCTTCTCGTGATGTGTCCTAAGTTTAAAGATTTCTGCTTGCAGAGAGATTTCAATCTTTATATTTTTTCCCAGACTCACTTGGACAGTTACTTCATGTCTCTCTCATCGTGGTTCGCGGTCCCACTTGGAACCAGTACGAAAAAATGTTACTGTACGTCCATTGTGTGACGACGGGAGTTCGTCCCGACCATGCCTCCTGAACTGGGATTTAAGCATGATAAGCCATACCTCTCTCTGACCTCAGGAATCTCTTGTCTCAGTTCTTGTTTTGAGACGAGAGCCCATGAAGTAAGGCTCATCACGCAATGTGTTCATTCTCCATCTAGTAGCAGGAGTGCAAAGTTGCATTCTCCAGTACAATCCCAATGGTGTAAACAATGCATCGCAGAGAGGGAAGAATGCATAAAAGCTCGAACTTTGCTGCTTAATGCATGAAAGGCAAAGTTATGGAGAAACTTAGAGAGCTACACTTATTCATATGGATCCAGACCTTTATTTTCTTACCAAAACATTTTTTTTTAATTTTTAAAAAACCCTTGTATCCAAAAATGTCAAAAAGACGGTTTTGAAAACCAAGAATTAAAATATTTGGAAGACATACAAGAGATCTCAGATTTGAATAGGAGTCCACAAAAATGAGAAAAATTGCCCACCCCATTGATCTGTGGTGGAGCCCATGGGATTCGGAGGGCATTTAATTTTTTAATAATAGGTTGTGTGTTTATTTTTCCTCACAACAAAAGGATCTTTGAGAAGAGTTACCTTTATCTTAATCGCACTTGCTATGGTTTGTACTAGGCTTTTTATGACAAATGTAAAAAGCTATCACTGGAAAGCTATGGCTCTTATTAATTGTGACCTGAATTTGCCTGAGCTATCATTGCTGTTGTCAACAGCTACTCATAAAAATTGGAAACCAGTATTAAAGACTTTTAACATTAGATTGAATTGAACTGTCTTGTACATAGCATCATTCTAGTCTTTTTAGTATGTTTGCTTTTTGTTCTTGTAATATACATTGTTATTTTTATATTACATTGTGTTGATCTAGGATTATAAACAACAGCAATGAACTCATCTGAGAGTCACAGAAAATGACTTCAAATCTATAATATCTGGCAGTACAAATATTTTAAAACCATTGTTTGTACATTCCTTTCTTAACATACACTTTTCTTTATGCCAATTTTCTTAATACACACATTTATCTGCACAGCTTTCTCCAATACAGCCAGTGTGACAAAGCGGTTAGAGTGTTGGGGTTGGGTTCAGATGCCCAGCTGGCCGCTAAGTTGATAGGGTAATCTTGAGCCACTTTCTCAGCTAAACCCACCTCCCAGGGTTCTTTGGAAGGCAAAGTAGGAAGCAGAAGAGTTGTGCAAGCCACTTGAAGCTCATCAGATACAAGACCAAATATAGTATATGTCATGGCTTCTTTTGGGCTGAGAACAGTTTCACAACACTTAGAAAAGTGCATAGTCCAAACAATAATTGTTGCCTTCTATCTAGAAAGTACAAGTTTAACTGGTTCACTCAGGACAACGGACCAACTAAAATTTCCTCCATCCTTCCTAGTAGTAGGGAAAGGGGTGCACCTGTCAAACACCCATCAAACTCCGGAAGTCCCGCCCCTTACCGGAAGTCCCGCCCCCTAACGGAAGTCCCTACCTTCCCCCCGCCCCCCTAACCCGGAACCGGAACTTACCTGGGCCCTTTGACCTGGAAGTGACGTCCTCTTCCGCCTGACCCGGATGGGGAGCCTTGCCCCCTCCCCCCAACACGTCACGGGGTCCCCCTAACCCGCCCCCAGGCATGCCCTGGCATGCCTGCCCCTAGGGCGCTGCCGCTGCCTATGTGTTGCCTGGGGCTGTCTTGCTGCGTGTGCGCATGCCTGAGAGGTCTTATAAGAAGAGGGGAGTGTTCTGCGGTACCCGCCGCTGCCTTTTCCGCTGTTCCTGAAACCGACTGGTCCATGGTCCCCGCCGTCCCGTTTATGTGGAGAAAGATGGCGTCTTCAAGCAAGACCGGTTTTTCCTCCAGCTTGCCGAAGGACACCCCCGACTCACCTCCGAAAGCAGAGAGCATGGACACCCCTCCGAAGCCCGAGAGCCCGGACTCCCCACCAAAAACCTGGGTCCCGAAGATAGAGAGGCCTGACTCTCCGCCGAAGCCCGAGAGCCCGGAATCCCCGCCAAAAACCTGGGCCAAAAAGCCACCCATGTCTACCCTTCAACCTGAGGAGCCCCTGTTTTGGTCCGATTCAGATGAGGGTTATGACCGTGGAAGTCCGCCACGAAAGAGACGGGCCTTAAGGCGTTATGTTAGCTCAGATTCTGACAGCGACCTCGCAACCAGCTCTAACAAGGACAATGCTGCCCCCGAGTCAGAAGAATCTTCAAACACGGTAAGGAGTTGGTTGGTGGTGTTATAGAGGTTTGGAGCGTGTGTTAGGCCTTTCATTACTTTCTAGCATGCTTTGCTAATTAATTTTTATTTGCTATTTGCAGGAAATGCCCCATAAAACATTGAGCAGATTGCTCCATATAGACCTGCCAGAAATTAAGCAAAGAAAGAAGCAATATATGAAGAACATTGTGCATACAACAGTAGCTGTGATTATTAAATATTATATATCAGCATATCAGAAAAAAAACTGTGATGGCTGTGAAAATCAGCTGGAAAACCAGGAAGCGCACTCGTGTATAACATCAACCGCTGCGTCCATATCAAGACTGCTTCGTTCTCTTTGTGACAAAATATGTTACAAGACGGTCATCCATACCGTCATCTTAATTGCATATTGTTGCAATAGTCTGATACTGACATCTGAAAATATTAATGAGATATTGACGCTTGTATCTAAAATTTCCAAGGCAGAAAAACCATATTCATGCCTCAAAAAAATGTTAAGACAGACTGACCCCTTGCTATTTCAAAATATTTACTCAGTGGTCACTGCTAGAAATGTCAGTGAGTATATTAAATAAAATACTCTTACACACGTTATTTTCTTTCTTTTTTATTGCAATGCTTTTAAAAAGTTAGCCATGCGGGTTCTTTGACAAGCTCTCTGGATGGTGTCGACGGGGAGGATTCCACATGCAGCCAGGCCGGTCTCTTGAATTGTTTCTTGCGTGCAGCATCAGGCCCAGGAATAGTCGGGTGTTTAGAGGTCTCTGATTGTAGTGGGCTGACTTTCAGGGATTCTAACTGCTCTCTAACAGATGAATTACCCACAACAGAGGTGGGGACATTTAGTTCTGCCAATGCTTTAAGAAATACATCCCAGCCTTTTGGGCGCTTCTTCTCAGAAATAATATTAGATTGGGTGGCACCTTTAATCAGGTCGAGAATGTGAGAGCCTGGTAAGGCGTTTCCGTGGTACACAAAGGTGCCTCGGTGGTCCCAGCTAGAAATATCCTGATGCTGCTTTATCTTGTTCAGCAAAATTTCAGCATTTTTCTTAAACCTTTTGGGGATCCCTTCTAAAACTTCTGGAACAATTGTATCACTCTCAGGCTGTGGGGCTGTGGAGGGAACAGCTTGTGAGGATGGGGGTTGGGGTGGTGCAGACATTTTTTCCACATCATCATCTTGCTTGTTTAGTGCTAAGTAGCGCTGTAGAACCCCTGTGTAGAGTTTTATTTTTTCATACTCTGACAGGTCAGTCCTTAAGAGAATTTCCCTCATCTCGCTGTCAAGACGTCTCATGGCTGTGGTTCTAATATTTTCTGGGGCACCCCGAAGCTCATCTATTTGAGCACTGGGCACAAGATACAACTTTTCAGCATATTCCATTACTTGTTAGTTAAAAGACCCGTTATTAGGGGGACCGCAATACTTAGCAGGGGACCCAGAAAACCTCCGTTTTGCTTGACAATGTATTTTCTCTTTTTCAGGGAGAGCCTCTTGTTACCCAGATTTTTAATCAGAGCACGTTTTTTCCTTAAGACCCCCACCTGCTTGGGTGTTAGGGCTAGATTACCCTTTAAAGTATTCAGAGCAATTTCTGAAATGGCTGTTACCAAATCATCTGAGGCACCGCATAAAATGGCTCTTCTCTGGCGCAGGGCTGCCTTAATAAGGATTTTTAAGAGTGGAAGATTTCGCCGTATACATGCTGACATGTTGGTGGGGAGAGGCACTGTGACCAATAATTAAAAAAGAATCATCGGGCACCCTTTTTGTTCTTTTTCACTGTATACACAGCAGGCCAGTCAGGTGGGAATAGACCCGTTCTCAGTCTGCAAGACTCAGGGGTATTTGGGTTTAAATCCACCAACAGATAGCCATGGGGTTTTTTGGTTGCATCTGCAAAAGCCTCCATGAAAAACGGAACATTTTGGGGGTACATTTGCCGTGCTAAAGTGGCAATTTGTAATTTATCTCTGGGGTTTTTTAAAAGCACCATATATTTAGCATTTAAGCTGATGGTTCTGTTGCTTTTACCACGGCAGAAAATATTCTGTGTAAGAAAAAATACACTCACATTTCTGTGATGCACATACTGCGTGAAGAGCTTTTCAACCTCCTTATTATCAGCAGCACAATTCATCAAATCGTCTATAATTAAGAAGTTTATTTTATCGGTGGGTAACAAGACATTATCAGCAAAGTTTTCAGGTAATCCTTCTACAAACTTAATAAAGGAATATTTACACATTAGGTCTTTATACAGAGGCTGCCAGCAACTGTAACACCATACAACATTCTCAGGCATTTCAGAAAATACATAACGCGCATTCTCCAACATGTTTTTTTACAAAGAAGGTTTTCCCACAACCACTGGGTCCCGCCAGAATTGCTGAAAAAGGATGGTTCCACAGAGTGCTCCTCTTAGTATCCATAAGGGACCGTTTTAAATCCGTCCGTAATCACTCTTTTGTCATACACTACTTTTTGTGTTTTTCTTAAAGTTTTAGTGTGGAGGAGCCACTGCCGTTTATCTCTCACAATGCCCGGCTGTTCTACAACTATTTCACGAGGAGGGTTATCTTTCTTGTCTGAAACATAGCTAAACACGAGATCTTGAAGAGTGTCAAAATTAATTTTCTCACTGTTTGCCACATTCAGTGTGATCCCTTTGACTTTCACACTGGCACTGCCCCCCGACAATGTGTAAGCGTAGCTCTTAGGGCCTGTTGAAACAAAACGAGTAATGTGCTCCCCCTCTGGTATCTCACTGGTTAAATCACCCAGATAATCCCCCAGAGGGGGGTTCCAATCGCCCTCCCTGTGAACAAAAATAACAGAGTCTGTATCATGGTACAGGACCCTGTCCTGGAGCCGGTCCAACAGTTTATAAAGTTCCAAACGGGCATAGGCCGTTGTGAAACAGGCTATGAAGGGATTTTTCATACCTGAGGTTGTCATTCTGTCTGAGCTATGTTTCCAGGTTACACAGACTGCATCATCATCAAGAAACTCACACATGGATACCGAAAATGTTTCTGAGAACAAGAGATTGAAAAACCTGTCTGGATCCCTTACTACCTCAGTGTTAGGAAGATTTGTCCTCTGTCCAAATTTTCCCCACAGAGAGTTTAAAAACAACTTAGCAATCTGCCTCTTTGCAGGATTCGGCTCAATTTTTTTGCGTCGTAGCAACACCCCCTCTTTTTCGAGGTAGTCTGCTATATATTTATCTTTATCAGCTTCTGTGACACACCAGTTGGGAAAACCTGACGCTTCCTGTTTCTGCCGCAAGTGTGTTTTCATATAACCTGAAAACAATTCACCCGATCTCTGATAAAAATGCCACACTTCAAAGATTTTTCCAACCCTGTACCCCTTTTCTATCGCAACATTCAGCTCAACACTGCACCAGGTCCCTGTTAAAGCCCGCTCATCATCTGAATGATTGCATGGTTCTAGCTGGCGGAATTCTGCACATGTAGAGCACAGCACAAACATGAGTTTTCCACCTACCCTTGACGGTAACACTGGGAAGAAGAGACCTCTTGGGGGGTAAACTTTGGCCTTTATCAACCCAAAGTATTCTGTAGGAGAATCAAAGTTCTCATGAATTATCTCTGGATGGCCAATCGGGTATTCCCGGTTTTTTTGTACATGGGGATAAAGGGAAGTGAAATCATAATAACGAATCTCCTCCCCCCTCGCCGGCTTGTAGTACAAACACACAGCATTAGTACGGCCGCCAAAGAGGGCATCCCTCAGTTCTAAAGGCTCAGGAAGCTGTGCGGTGGCAAGGAAGTTTTGGACTTCTTTGTCAGTTTTTATCATGTTTTTCCACTCATGCTCCCAAATCGATCTTACTTCATAACCCATGCTTTTCAGGACAGCTGTCCGCGCCTCAGTAGCATTATGAAGCTGTCCGTAAGTTTTACCAATCAAGGGGTTCCAGTCCTCAGCAGGATAACAGAGGGGGCACCCATGATAAAAACAACCCAGAAATTCCAGACAGAGTGGCTGACCATTTACTACAGCATAGCCATCCACAAAATATTGACCCACCTGAACCTCACCACCATTTAAGGTGTGCTGAATCTCAAGGTTTTCTTTATGTTTAAGGTACAGCAACCATTGGATGGCAGGTGTTGAGTACCTTTTGACCTGATGGTGATAATTATCTGCAGGTGGTATTGCTATGGAACCTTCAGGCATAAATTTGAACCTGTACATGGCTAGGCTCACACTGGCCAGAGTTAGATATTGGAGGGGATCTATGGCATAATATTCAGTTTCTTGTTTTTTCACTTTTTTTTTTAAGGTCAGCGTCATGATTTCATGGCGATATTTTGTACAGGCCTGCACCAGGATACGTACATCCTGTTTGCAGTAATGTGCTAACTCTTTTTGCATGTTGAATGTTTGCATTTTATTCTCTTCATACCATTCTAAAAAAGCTTTCTGCTCAGCAGGCATCATGTGTTGTACCCCATAGTCTTCTGGCGGGGGCAAAGGCCCTACATAATTACTATTTTCAGGCCTGTTAAAATAGTGTGGGAAATATCCTTTGCACCCCGAAAACCCCATAGCTTTCGGGAGCTTAGCGAGACTCATGGGCAAATGGCTGAGTGAATCCATGAATTTTAGGCCTAGGCCTTTAACGGTAACACAGAGGAGTTTCCCACCTTGCGCTACGATATCTACATCTAGCTTCTCTTTAACCAGCTGGTTGAGCATGAAATAACAGTCATAACCTTTTGAATTATGGGCTATGAAAGTAGTGCCACTAAAACGTTTATCTTTAGTGAATGTCAATATAAAATCTGCTATGCATGACTCGCCTTTGAACTCCCAAGTCCGACCATAAGGCCAACGTCTCACCTTTTTCTTAGCACGCCTTACGCCAAGGATCTTCTTCTCCTCCTCCTCCTCCTCCACTTCCTCATCCGTCTCTATCTCCTCCACCTCACCAGTAGCAGCATTTTTTTTAGGGGGCACATTTGTTTCATCCTGAAAATATTCCACAGTTTCCCCACCAAAAGCCTCAGCATAGCAGTAATTAGCTACATGGACCCCTGTGTCTTGTTGTGCCTCGATGTCATAAAATATATATTGCGTTGAAATTTCAGGGTATTTAACAGGCTGCATAATGCATAGATGTTTTTCCTCACCCTCTTCTAAGATACCCCAACATATGTTGCATTGACGCCCTCGGCAACTGGATGTGCTATGACCATACTTTTGATAATGCCTACACTGCTTACAATATATCTTAAGCACGCAGGGAACTTTACCTTCCGAGGCCAGTTTGTCATGAGCTTTTAAACAGGCAGCTGACTGGCAGAGCAGTTTGCAACAACCACATCTCTGCTGTTCATCTATTTTAGGGGTACAATCCTCTTTCAAACACATCCTACAGAAAAATAGACAGCGGTGTGTGTGCTGATAGAGAGTGTTACAATAGGAGCAGTAATTTTTTGAACCAAAAAGCCCCTTTACATTAATAACACCATAATAATGACTATCATACAGGAAGAGGGTATGTGTTTGTGCATAGCGCTGAGTCCCCGTCTTAAATAAGCCCCATCCATCCTTATTATAAAGAGCAATCTGGATATTCCTCTCTAGGTGGTTTTCAAAATGCCCAATGTCATTCAAAGACACCTGTTTCTGCTCAGGCCAACCAACCTCCTGACAGAGCTCTTTAGCAGCCTGCACCAGCTCAGAGTCTGTAGGTATTGTGCCACAATCAGCATGAGCTATGACGGCTGACAAACTTCCTGCGAAACAGAGCATGCCGTCCACACTCTTAAAATCTACCAAATGTTTCCTCTTTTTAGCAATAATGTTACTGTATGGTATAGTTTTTAAGCGCCTGTTTGGCCTACCGCCCCCTCTTGGCGGTTTACAAATTGTAACAACAAGACGTAATGCACCCTCTGTACAAAGCTCCATGTTGCTCTGTAACAAATTACTCATATTTGTTAGGAACGCCTCGGGGTCCAAGGCTTCTTTTGACTGTTTGACCGAATATAAAGCATCTCTCATGTTACCCCCCTCAAGTCGCATCTGAACAAAATCAGCAGGGTCACTGTTCTGGTTGATATCATTAAGCACCTGCTGTATCGCATTATAAAGCGCTGTCATTGCATCAGCATAGGAGCCAATATGCTCCAGATTAACAAAGCGGAAAATAATACCCCTGCGCATAGCATTATACTGTTCCTGCACCCAGGTCCATGTTCTCAAAATTTCAGCATAAACAGGGGGAGCTTGCTGCCCAGAGGATGCATTGTCATTTACAGAACCTGGAGATTCACAGACATTAACCTCTGGGTGTTGTGATGACTCTAGAGAACAGGGGTGTGAAGGTTCACCAGCCTCTGTGTGCTGTGAGGTCTGTAGAGAACAGGGTTGTGATGATTCCCCCACATTTACCTCTGGGTGCTGTGGGGTGTCTAGAGAACAGGGGTGTGAAGATTCCCCCACATTTACCTCTGATGTCTGTGAGTGCTCTTCGATACTGTGTGTTTGTATAGCTATAGGTGTTTCAACATCAGCCACCTCAAGGGAGTGTGAGGTCTCTAGAGAACAGGGTTGTTGTGCAATTGTGGGGTTATGGCGTGTAGCAGGCCTGACATGCTTTTTGCCGCGTGAAAGAAATTTTTTAGCATTTCTCACCAGTTTGCTAGCTACAACCCTACAAGACTGACCCCCTCTGGTCATGACTTTTTTCTTTTTAAGAGGTCTTTTCTTAAAATACCCGTATCCCCGTCCTCTTTGATAATACATGCATTCAGATTCAACACAATAACATTCCATGGATTTAATAGTATCACAATCATCCATTTCTGACATTCGTTCCTCAAGATTTCTAGCATACCTCACAAGCTCCATGAGAGAATATGTGCTGTATTTAACAAAACCAAGCATACTTTCTAAAACCTTATAATGGTTTTTGGGTCTTGTTGATTCAGTGTCCTGTCTGCTGTTAGCTGAGTCAAATGGCGCAACCATCGTAGACCGTCCTGGAAGGTTGCCCCTTTCATCAGGGCCGTCCTGTATTGATGGCTCAGGAAAATGGGATTTGCATGTCCTTTTATATGCCGGTTCTTTTAGACTTCCTAAAATAAATGATAAGACAGCAATAATCAATATCTCTAGTTTTCTCAAACCACTAACTGCTTCTGAGACTCTTTACACACACTCACCTGAACTTTTCCGTTTCATGCTGCCTGGGTTTTCCCCCACAGGTTGAGGATGAAGAGATTCATTGTTGTCTGAAATATAACAAATGAAATTTATTGTTGCAGTCTGAAGTATAACAAAGGATTTTGAGCCGCCCCCCCTTGTGCTGATTGCCAAAGCAGAATTCATAAGGATGAGGGGGCCTACAAACCTTTGGAGGACATGGGCATGGCCTGAGCTGATTGCATTTTGGAGGAGAGGGACACAGGCTGAGGTGATGGTATTTTTCTAAAATCTTCTTTTGATGAGCCCGAATGAGAATCATGTCCTGAAATATTACAAATCATTTTACAAGGGTGTGTGTCAGAAATACCCCAGCACAACCTAAGCTTATTGCCAAAGCAGAATTCATAAGGATGGGGGGGGGGGCTACAAACCTTTTGAGGACATGGCAGCAGCCTGAGGTGATGGTATTTTGGAGGATAGGGACACAGGCTGAGGTGATGGCATTTTTCTAAAATCTTCCCTTGACGAGCTCGAATGTGAAGCATGGGCTGAAATATTACAAATCATTTTACATGGGTGTGTGTCAGAAATACCCCACGGCAATCAAAGCTCATTGCCAAAGCAGAATTTATAAGGAGGTGGGGGGATACAAACCTTTTGAGGACATCTTCATTGGAGATGCATCAACAAAGTCATCTGCAAAATATTTATCTAAAATATAAAAGTGTGCCACTAAAAATTACAGGGCCCAGTTAATATGCAAGCTACACATGACCCCCCCAAAATAATAATAATAATAATAATAATAATAATAATAATAATAATAATAATAA
>JAHTLZ010000007.1:7786380-7815560 GCA_023846285.1 Phrynocephalus versicolor | reverse complement strand
TCAAGAGGGCCGAAGAGGTGGTGTTTGCAGCTAAGTTAATTATTACAATTGTACCATGCAACTACAGCTAAATCTCAAATTCCTTGCTCTACCTTTGAAAACAATGGGTTTCTGTTTTTAAAAGACTCATTTCAAGGAAATCACCAGGGCTCACTTTTTAATATCACTACAATAAAAACCAATACATGATAAATTTTGAATAACAACCTTTTATTTAGGAACAGAATTACATCAGGGATTGCACTGTGGCATGCAAGTCTGAACAGAATTAAACAGGTTACATCGGTGGTTTGATTTTCTAAGCTTCTTGACAAAGCTGACTACCATAGTATCGTTGACCATGGAATCGCCTGTGTATAATTTTAATATTTGAGCAAAAGACATTCCTTTTGTTCTGTTCTGTAAATAGAAGACACAATGGTGGCCACAAGTTATAGCTAAGGGATGCTGCAGCTGCCTCCTTTGGTATGTTATTTCCTTGGTCTGCTTCATTAAAAATTCATAGATGCCTTCAGGAAATAGCGGATTATTTGGGGGTACTCCATATGAATCAAAAAACTCAGCGGGGCCATACACAGGTAGATAGATAGCCAGCCAGTGTTCCCCAGGCAGTGTGTGAGGGTGAGTATTGACCACGATCCCAGCCGGCCTCTTGGTAATAATTGTCCGTGGTAGCAAATCACTGGGGTAAACACCTGCAAAGTTTTTGTTTTTATGTAATACATTCAAGAGCTGGACTGTGTTCATCTTCACATGTAATCAAAGAGGACGTTTCTGGTGTGATTAATTTCAATCACGTTGTCAAATACCCCATATAAAATCATATTAATAGTGCTGGGAAGAGGGGCAGCAAAGCGGATCTCGGCTCTGAGGTTCCCTGTTCTGATCAAAGAATAGTGTTCAGAGCAGGCGTGATCAGGGGTGAGGTCAAAAACATACAGGGTATAGCCCTGCATAAATTCATGCCGGTTAATAGCTATGTCCTGATCTTTCATGCTTCTCCCCGTAGCTTTAACCAATTGCATGTACTCCCGAATACATAGTCTGTCTTGAAAATTAGGCTGTAAAGGCTTTGCCGGGGTTTGAATTCCATCGACATACAAGGCCACAAAACTGACGTTGTAGTGCTTAAAGTTGAAGGGGTTTCGGTCGTATTGGCCGCTGAAAGCCTCATTGTCAACAAAGCCTATGACCAGTTTCTTAGGCAGTTGTCCCAAAAAAAGATTTTCTTGGTTGCAGACAAGACTGCCCGCAGCTATGCTGAAAACTTTCATTCCAACCCTCTCAACAGGATACTTTGCATTAGAGGTAAGCAGAGCTTCACTGTGCCCTAGACGCACACCCGGGGATACTTTCACCCTTTTAACAAACAAAGCTGCATTTAAAATATGTACTGTATAATCTGCATTGGCATCTCCACTCATCAAACAAAACGTGTCCTTGCTGCGAGTAAGTTTGATCTTCACATCTACACCATTCAGCAACATTTTTTCCTGGAAAAAAATATCACTGTGTAAAGGACCCATCAGATCCCAGGTCCTGCTGCCTGCTGTCTGATGTGCTCTGGATTTAAAGCCCCAGTTTCCCTCACCAGCCGCTAGGCTTGTAGCTTCCATCGTTTGATAGGAATCTTTATAAAAACCACCGGCTGCAAACTGCGTGCTCAAAGCGTCAGTGCTATAGTTCAGAAGCAGCTCTAAAATGGCCCTGTAGGGATAGCAATTGTGACTCTGGCTGATCAGCCTATCGCCGAGGGTAACATCCAGCTGGCTAAACAGCGAGGCAATGGGGTAATTGATGAACCCCGTTTTGGCATCAGCAGCCATGTTTGAACCATCGGCTTTTGTTATTTTGCAAGTTAAAAAAAGAAGCGACTCATTCAGGTCCAAATAAAATTCACTTTCCCCTGTTATACAAAATTCCACAGGTGCATTTGGGCTTAGAGCTGACAGAGGCGGGACTTCAACGTACATACTGCTTTCCACGCAGGTTTGTGTTGGTGGTAATTGAAAAAGATCCAATTCAGATTTGGTACATTCTTGAGAGGAGACGTGAATGAATGCCATTTTAAAATATGTCTTTTCCGCTGTGTTTTAGAATCTTTGTCTTGCGGCCTCCTCTCCTCTTCCTGACCTGCAGCTTCTGATTTTTTCTACCACTGATACCCTTTCTTTTTAGGGGCTGAGGTGCTCCAATATGTTGGTAAGATGCTTTTCGTTTAACTCCGCCCCTTCTTTTTAGGTACATGAGACCCGAGCCTTCTTGGGGTCTCACCTTTTTCATAACATGACTCACTACGTCTCCAGCTATGTTGTGCATGGCTGTCTTGACATGAGGTTTAATGATTTGAAATCCCCTCCTCAAAAGAGGAACAGCCCTTCTGAAAAGTCCACGAAATATCCCCCCCAGGCCTGCTCCATACATGTTTACAGCTCCGTGGAAACCAGGTAGACCATGGCCTGCCTGGGCTTTGTAGTAGGCCCTATAAGCATCTACATTTCCATAATCTTTAAAGACAACCATTCTGGCTCAAGCAGCTCTCTTTTACAGTCTCTAAAAATAGCCTCTTCTGGGGCGAACGTGTAACCTCACGACAACTTTCCCCCAGTTGAATGGCACATGTATGTTCTGGTCGGTCTTTATTTCAATGCTTATTGTGTTGATGTGGCTCTTGCTCATTAACATATAATGCGGCTTATCGTAAGTAATGGTGACACATTCATAGGTTTCTCCTCTGACGGGTATGCACCGTAACAGGGGTACAGAGCTGTCGCCTACAATTTGGTGCTCTATGATATCCGTATACAGGTAGAGGGCGCTAAATCCTCCTGTGATGTCTGCAGCGTGGTCTATTTTTTCAACAGGGACATCGGGTGGTAGGCCCAATATATGGGCTAACTCCCCAGTGGCTGAGAATTGGTATGGGTTTCCCCCAATGAATCTAACTTTACCCTTTACAGGGTCGTAGACAAAGCGTATTTTAGGCGGATCTATGGCTACTTTTATATTGTCATTCATTTCATCCAAAACAGATTGAATGCTCTTGTAATAACCTCTGTGTAGTACAAAGCGCCATTTAGTTGCATCCTGATAAATGTAAAACATGGCATTTTTAGTCAGTGTGTACCAGCTCCTGGGGTACTGAATTTCAGCCAGGCCAACTTCCCATGCACCGCTCAGATCTAAGGGTTGTGGTAGCAGTGTTGTAAAATTAGCATTTGTATTTTGAGGAAATATTTCCTTGCATGCATTGCTGGGGAGTGTGATGTAAAATCTGTTATCTCCCATTTCCAACTCTTCTATACGGTCTCACAAATTTCAGAGGCAGCCACCCAACTGTTGAACTTACTGGGCCAACCCTTCCATTTCACTAAGTGAAGTTTTCTTGAGCCACGGCCTTTTGTGGCCAAAACCTCTTCAATCCTATACACCCGGTCTTCTCGGGGATTCACTTTCTGTAGTTCTTCAGGATAAAATGTCCCCACAATAGCATCACCATGGTAATCTGTTAACAGGTATACGGGTCTCTTTGCTTTTTTGATTACCTGATCCACTATAAATATCTCTGTAGTGAAATTCTGTTCATAACCCTTATCGAACACCCCCTTTATTTTTGAAACCCTGACATGGTCTCCTTTTCTGAACTGTGGCCTCTCCTCTTTCGTTTTAGCAGAGGATCCATAGATTGTTTTCCAGACGGCCAAAGAGTTGTGAGGGGTCACATCTACAGGCCTAGCCTTGATAGTTCTGTGCATGCTGTGATTATAGCTTCTTAGGAGCTGAGGTAATACATCCATATATTTGTATGTATTATTGGCTGTGAAATACCGCCACATTTTTGTTTTTAAAGTTCTGTTAAACCTTTCCACAACGCCAGCCTTGACCTCATTATTGGTGACAAAGTGGTGTATCCCATGTTTCTTTAACAGCTGGCTTACAGGCTTATTTAGGAACTCCAAGCCTCTGTCTGTTTGAAGTTTCTCCGGACGTCTATGATTTTGTTTGAAAATGGCCGCTAAAGCTTTGGACACCTCCCGCCCCGTCTTGTCTTTGAGAGCCACAGCCCAGGCATATTTAGATAAAATATCAATGCATGTTAATATGTACTTGTAGCCCCCGTTGTACTCTGAAAATTGCTGCATATCTACCAAATCCGCCTGCCATTGTGCATCGACTCCAGAGACAATAGTCTTGTTTCTTTTAAAATGTAACCGGACAGGCTTATGGAGTGTATAGGCATCCTGATCAGAAAGCCATCGAGAAACATCCTTGACCCTTATTGTTTTGATACGCTTTTTTGCCTCACTAAATAGAGGGGTCACACCCCCCAAACTTCCTACAGATTCCGGTGTATAATATATATTTTTTAGAACAGCCCCGTGGTCAGTCATCTTAGCAGATCACAAACATATGAACACAGATTAAGGGGTTAAATAAACTTTATTGACAAGAGAATAAGTCTTGAGCATTTTAAGAGTTCAGGGCTTTATCAGGCTTATAATGTGTTTATTGGCTAATAATAGGTTGGAAAAGGTTATTTTCAAAGTTTTAAACATAAAAGCAGACAATACTGAATAAGCAGGTATATTCTAAGAGTATATGTAGAAATTACTTGAAGCCAGAAAAAATTACAGGCTATGACTTCCCAGCAGATTCTTTTTCTCCAGCAGAGTGTCCTGTTGAGAGAGCATTAAACAGCCTCTTAGTTATAATTCTTGCAACACCCCTGCACCCCCGACTGAAAGTTATAACCAATTTAATTAAAAAACTTACATCGGCCGCTGAACCGCTCTCATAACCCTCATCTGCAGAAGTCCAAATATCCTCTTGTGGCTCCTCCAGACTCACAGGTTCGGAACCATCTGAGCCTTCACTCCCCGATTTCTCTTTTGGTTTCTGCCATCCTGCACTTACTCCATGCGGACAATCGCACTCAACATCGGACCAAAACAGGGTCTCCTCAGCGTGAAGGGCAGGCTTGGACGGCTTTTTGGGCGCAGAGTTTGGCTTCCGCGATGGGGTGTTTAGGGGGCAGAGGGGCATGGAAAACCCCACAGGCCCGTGGTACATGTGGGGGTGCAAACGCCTTTTCGGTCTCACCCGCTGCCTCTCTATCTTCGGGACCCAGGTTTTTGGTGGGGAGTCCGGGCTCTCGGGCTTCGGAGGGGAGTCCACGCTCTCTGCTTTCGGAGGTGAGTCCGGGGTGTCCTTCGGCAAGCTGGAAGAAAAACCGGTCTTGCTTGAAGACGCCATCTTTCTCCACATAAACGGGACGGCGGGGACCATGGACCAGTCGGTTTCAGGAACAGCGGAAAAGGTGGCGGCGGGTACCGCAGAACACTCCCCTCTTCTTATAAGACCTCTCAGGCATGCGCACACGCAGCAAGACAGGCCCAGGCAACACATAGGCAGCGGCAGCGCCCTAGGGGCAGGCATGCCAGGGCATGCCTGGGGCGGGTTAGGGGGACCCCGTGACGTGTCGGGGGGAGGGGGCAAGGCTCCCCATCCGGGTCAGGCGGAAGAGGACGTCACTTCCAGGTCAAAGGGCCCAGGTAAGTTCCGGTTCCGGGTTAGGGGGGCGGGGGGAAGGTAGGGACTTCCGTTAGGGGGCGGGACTTCCGGTAAGGGGCGGGACTTCCGGAGTTTGATGGGTGTTTGACAGGTGCACCCCTTTCCCTACTACTCTTCCTTATCACAGGGGTAGAATCCCTACAACTATGCTTGTATCCTGTGATAAAATAGAGCAGTGGTGGTGAACCTTTGGCACTCTAGATGTTTTGGACCACAATTCCCAGAATTCCAAGCCTGTATTGCCAATAACAAAGGACTGTGGGAGATGTGGTCTAAAACATCTGGAGTGCTGAAGGTTCACCACCACTGACATAGGGTTTCTGGGATTCTGGGGCCCATTCATTTTAAATCATACAACTTTTAGCCTGAAGGCATAGACATGCATGCACACACAAACCACAAACATGTACACATAAACAGCTCTTTGAAATGTTTGATCACTACTAAATGATGGTGCAGAACTTGCTGTTCATCAAAGAACAGACCAATTCAGTGAGTTGCCATGATGGAACTTAGACAACAGACCTGATATATAACTCATCCACCTGATATGGTCAAAATTCTGTGAAGACTAAATCAGGCTGCTTTCACACAACCCCTAAAATCCACTGCAAAGTGCTTGCAGATGCGGAGCATAAAATTGTTTTCCCACCAGCAGCGGACTTTTAAAAAAAAGTACGACCACACCCACTTAAGTGTGACCCAGTGCATTTTACAAGTACCTGGTCTTGAAGAGGTAAAATAAATTGTTCTGATGTGGATTTTAAGGCAGTGCATGCCTGGCCGGCTCCTCTGCCTTCTGCTTGTTTTTGTTGCCCCCCCTTTTAACAGACAGGAATCCCTAACGGGCTTCCTGTCTGCTACAATTAGCCACTGCCAACTGGGGGAAGTGTGTTGGGCAGGTGGAGGTGAGCCTGCATTTTTTTCTCCCTCCACTCAATCCACAGCAGACAGAAGCAATAGAATCGGAGTGCAGGAGGGTGGGAACACAGGAACCAGGAAAACAACCACATGATTTCTGGTTCGGGGGGGATCCACATTTAAGTTGCCAGCAGATTTTAGTGGTTGTGTGAAAGTGGTCTCAATGAAATTGGTGAAGAACATACTGCAGCCCTATTGTTTTTGCTGTGTGCTGCCATTCTCATCTGGGGCAGCAACAAACACTAGCTTATTGAAGAAAATGGGGTGCGGGGTGGTGAAACCAATGGAACATTTCAACTGTGTGTTAATATTTCCAGCTTGTAAAGTCTGTAACAGAAATCATGAAGTTTCATTTTTAGCTCCTTTACTCTGGCAGTTTTAGAAAGAAAATAGATCAATAAGTGGTTGAAAGCAATCTACAGTACTGCGATCTAAATCCATACAGCCATTTCTTCTTTCACATGGTGCACAAAACTGTAAGACTTTTGTGTGGGTTCTCCTGCTGAACTAATTCCCTAAACCCAACTAGAGAGAGGGACTAATAAAAATAAAAGCATGATATTTAACAAATATCACTGATTCATTTATTATACATCCCTTCATATTCACTGCCCAAAGACACTGAAAAATATGAAGAGATGAACATTTCCCTTATTAATTCATCCCATAATTTTCAGATTATCTGTGGCTATCCTAAAAAAAGAGCAAAACCCTCCACAGCCCCTTGTCCTCTCCAACTTCTGCATTGCCTCCCTATTTTAGTCATCATCACCAGCAGTACCTGGGCTGCTGTTGTCACCACATCTTTACTAAGATGGCTACGGTTTGTTTTAGGGTGTAAGGGAAATCTAGCTCCCCTTTGCTTATGAGAAACTATGATGAACTACAATTTTTGTGGTTTGTCCATATCTCTAGTTCCAACCAGAATTGAATCAACTGCTGAATGGTTAGTCAACACTTCCACTAAAAAATTGATTTGGATTATCAGATTCAGATGAAGTCAAAATCCCACATTGGCCCAGCGAAACTCAAAATAAGAGGAAATGGTGGATCAGGACTAGGGATGAGCATGAAATAAAAAAATAGCATTTCATTCCATTCCATTTTACCCCCCCCCCCCCTTGCATTTCATTTCATTCTGTAAGTAGCTTAAAATTTGTTATTTATGAAACAAAATGAAACAAAATGAATCCCCCACTGCACAAGTGCTCTTGCTGGTACTGTGGGGGATTTTAAAAAGGCTCTAGCCCACCACCTGGGTGGTGGGTTGGAGGCTTTTAAAAATGTGCTGTTACAACAGCGAGAGCACTTTCGCTGTTGTGACAGCACATTTTTTAGAGGCTCAAGCCTTTGACAGCTCAGCCGGAGCCTTTTTAAAATCACCCGCCCCAAACAGCGAGCCTCTCTGTTGTAAGTGGGCCATTTTAAAAAGGCTCCAGAGGAGTTCTCAAAGGCTGGAGCCTTTTAAAAATGAGCTGTCAAAATTTTGAGCTGTCAAAATCAGCTGGGAGTCAGTAGTGAGAATCAGAAAACAGCCACCCAATCGCAGCCCCTTGCCTTAAGGAAGATGTGGAGGCAGCTTCCCAGTTTGGAGGAAGCGAATCAAAAACATCATTTTGGCTCGTTCATGATGACATGCTGTCTGCCATTTCGTTTTGTTTTGTAATGTTACAAAACCTTACAAAATGACAAAACAGTGTATCATTTTTCATAAGGTGCCCATCCCTAATCAGGACGATAGTCTGTGAGGAAGCACTGGTCCATGGATTGAACCTGGAGGTCTGCGTGGATGGCTCCCTAATCTGAATTTTGGTGCACCACAGTACACATCAAGATAAAAAGAAACTACCCATAACTGTTGTTGTAAACCATTTTGATATAGCATGATAACCTGAGGGCCCAAAACTGAAAAAAAACAGCATAATTTTATTTATTATTTATACTCCAACTATCTAGCCCAAAGGCTACTCTGGGCGGGGCTTTGGGGCTTATATGCTTCTTTTGGACATAATTAAAAGCGTTTGTGTTGTGAAGTGTAACCACTATACTAAGCAACCATGTTATGAACAGGGTAATCACTGGAGCATTGTATTTGGGTTGGTGGGTCACAAGTTGGGCAAACCTGATCTATGTTCTTTGAACTTGATACATGAAACTCTGAGCTTCCTGAATTGCCTGTGTGCCCCCTTACAATGAAATCTAATGTAAATTTGCTTTTCTAAACTGAGCAGTGTGGGTATTTTGTATGACATACCCCCAGTTCTATTTAGATGAGTGTGTTGAAAAGGATATCCATCTTGCAAAAATAAATCATAGAGAATTGCTGGATGGAAGGAATTTTCTATGAAATTACAATTATTTCCCAGTTTTCTACTCTTCTCCTTTATTACCTTGCATATTTTGGAACAGCAATGTATTGGATCATTTAGTGGCACGTTAACAACAAAATCATGATTCTGTATTATGAAGCAGCTTGTACTACTTAATATGCCACGTGCATAAATGTTCAGAAGGTAAAATATTCCACTGAATATTCAATCTTAGATGCTTTTTCTGTGGACATATTTTGCAGATGGATGTCAACATGGTGTCCAAAATGACATCACTGAGTAACTCCACAGAATTTGTTTTTATGTGTGTTGTAGATTCTAGTGTTTTACACTGGATTTCTGCCCACAAAAATGTTTACTTGTACTATCATTTGAGGTACAATCAGAGATCCATAAAGTTAGCTTTGGGTACTGCAACTCTCAGAATATATCTGCCAATGGCCATGCTGAACTGGGTTATTTGGGGGTTGTAATTCAAATAAATAAATAAATAAATAAATAATCCACTTATTCTATCTCCAGGCAAAAGCAATTGTCAGATGGCATAAAATATGTAGTTGATTATGATAAGTAAATCAAAGAAATGAGTTTAAAAGTGAGGCTTTTAAAAATTAAAACTCGATATAGAATACCTTCACTCTTAGATCCAGCAAATCCTGAACTCTGTCTAGAAGCAAAAAATGATGAATGATGATGAGGCGGTTGTACTTTGTGGACATATCACGAAAAGACAAGACTCTCTGGAAAAGACAGTGAGGGTAGTCCCAGCAAGAGGATACCAATTGAATCAATTGTGGAGTGGTGAAGTTAGCACTTAGGTGAATCCCATTTCTTCAACTGGTATATTATTTTTGGGATTACTAACTGGGCATAAGGAATGTTCCCTCTAATTTTCACCCCCCCCTTGTCAGGGGACCACCACTTCTGCATGCACCTCTGACCCCCGTACCACTGCTCACCCTGCATTCACTACTTTGCCTTCCTGTAGAGATTGCAGCCATGACCAGAAACAAAGGGCCTGTGGATGGGCAGAGAGGGAGGAATATTGTGCAGAGGAGAGGAGAACAATGCACTCCCATGTTGCTACACACCTTAGACACAAGCTTGGACATAGATTATAATAAAAAGATTAAATAAATGCCATATTTAATACAACCAAATGAGGAAGAGGCTGAAGGCAAAGGAAACTGTGGCCAGATCCACCTTACCTTGGAAAAGGCACTTCTGATTTAAAATGCCTTTTCCTTTAGAACTAGGTGCCTTAAAAAAATCACTGTCTGGTTTTCAAAATGATTTATCTCAAGAACCCGCTTGGCCATGCCCATTTATGGCCATTGTGGCACTTTTTCTTACGACGGCCACTGGGGGTAGGATTCCTTTTTACATCGCTTCCTGCGCCTCCCTTTGAAGTGATTTGGGGTTATTTGCGGATATAGTAAGTCACTTTTCCCCTCATGGTCCCCAATTCTTAACCGCATCATAACAAATAATTTTATATAGGTTTCGCCAATCAAGAGGAATGCATTGGCATAACAAGTCTTACAGCGGTTTAATCAAATGGGAATTGGAAAACCGATTGCTTAAGTGTGAACTACAGAATTGCTATTACAACCACGTGACCCCTGGAGGAGAAAAGGTGACCCAAAATAAAGAGCGGCTTTTCACAGAAGTGCGGTAGTGGTTTTAGACTGTTGAAGAACATTAAAACAATTGAAATGTTGCATATATTTGTGGATTTTGATAGACCAGCACAACTGCATTCAGTTTTTATATTTGCTTTGGGCTTGTGTAAACTTGACATTACATGACATTTCAATTAATAACTTAAAAGAATTTGAGGTGATTAATCTGATTATAACTCTGAGTGTGGAAATGGAATATGCTGTAAGTTTTAGAAGATCTTATTGGTTACACTCAGTCCATAGTAGCAAAATGACCTGTTTGTCCTTAGCATCTTAAATCTCAAGCTAGGAGTCTTACAACACAATGGCTAAAAAGGACCAGGGTTCTAGCAGTTCATTGTGCTGTGACCCAGATAAACTCTTTAGCCATCATTTGACACATTGTCATGACTTACAATACTATAGCTACACTGGAATTGTAATTTCATAAGTGAGATTCCTGGCTATACCAAGGATGACAGTGGCTACTGCAGGAAGAGCAGAGGACTGTCAAGACAAGTCACTAACCAGATGTCAAGTATCTTCTTGTCAGTCCAACTAGTGTCAATCACTGGAGTGGGCTAAACAACCCCCAATCCCCTGAGGACAGCAGCTGGGAACTCGTTTGCTTTGTCTTCTTCAGGGAGATTTCACAGTAGGTCACGTGACATGGCAAGAGGACTGGCCTTTTTCAGAATCCCATATCTTTTAGTTGCCCCCAAAACAAATATCTGGAGGCAGCAGGAGGGCTTTTTCTCCTTGAAAAGCTCACTGAGTACTTTTGGCTTTGCTCAGAATAATGCCACTAACCACAGTGTAATTATTATCCGATTTGTATCAACCCCCATTAGGTTCAAATTAACTAATGTTCTGTTGTTAGCCTGCAGCAGTGAGAGAGAAATGGAGCTGGTCCTCATTCAAAAGGCAAAGGCAAAACCACATTATTTCACTCTGAAGAGAAAGAAAATCCGAGGGGGCTGCAGTGTTCTCTCTTGTTTGGCTTCAGGTTGGAATTACTTGATTGACAATACCCTAGGAGATGTCAACAGGCCCATAACCTCCATTGTAATTGTCTCTGTAGCACAGCTGCCTTGGGACTTCTTTTTCAGGTGTTCCCAAAGAGCTGTCAGCACATTAGAATGATAACCTCTTGTGGAGCCAACATGTTGAGTACTTTAAGATCAGCTGGTGCCTGTTTGAGGAGAAAACATGAATAGGTGGAAAGAAAAAGATACCAGCTTTATTATGGGCCCTCCTCAGAATGAACAGTGAGTGGAATGTCAGTTTGACAACACTATTGACAGCTTTTCTCTAGTTTCCACAAATGTCAGAAGTCTCTCACAGTTTTTAAAAATAGGCCCTTTATAGAAATCAGTGAGTGGAGGAACATATACATGTGGATTCCTTGCATTGTAGTCATTTCAACATCTGCCATATTAGCGTCCTAGTTCCAAGAGTTCTTCTTAAAGCTTTTCACTAGACTGATAGAAAATGGAGGCACTATTAACTTATTTATTCTCTTATGTTTTTTTGATTCCCCACAATAACCCATTATCTGGAAAATAATAATAATAATAATAAAAGTCTTGTAGCAACCAAGATTTATTTTACATCAAAATCCTATCATTTGGATTTGCCTTAGGAAAGCAAACAGCATAATCTGTGGGGCCAAGTACCATGACTTATTATTTCCTGGCCTTGAAGAAGAGGAAGTGTAGTAGAATAACCATAAGACACTATGCAGTTCTGCAGATAGCTAAGAAAGTGCAGATGAAAAGAACAGCATTTTCCCATATGCCCATCTTGATGCTGTAACATATAAACAAAGATTGTAAGAAGGGTTTTATGGACAGACTGTTCAAAGGTGTGGGTCACATATGGACAGACTAGTGCCTATGTCAATGCCTATTCCCTGTGTGAACTGCAGATAATTCAGTCCTCTCATGCATAAACATTAAAAGTTAAAATCACTACAGCAACCCTTGAAATTAGAATACTTAGATGTGGTCAAATTGTCTAATACCCACATCTTTAAATATGCATATTCTGTCACACCCCCCCCCCAAATCATTAGCTCAAAATACCAAAACTATGTGTGAAGTCTTGTATTTTTACAAGGAAGGAGGGAATGGATTCTGAAGAGGATGGGTTGATTTTTAAATTAACTGATCCTTTTTTGCTGATTGCAAAATAATAATGTGCTGTCAGGTCAATTCTGACTTATAGCAACCCTTTTCAGGGATTTTCAGGTAGAAAATATTCATAAGTGGTTTAACATACCCTTTTTCTACAGGCGCCCAGGAACTGTATAGCTTGTCTCAGACCACACGGGCTGGCTCTACTCATAAGAGGCACAGTGGGGAATTGAACTCTCAACTTCTGGCTTCACAGCCACATACTAAACCACTGAAATAATCAATACAGTGGTACCCTGACTTAAGAGCAGCTCGACTTAAGAGCAATTCGACTTAAGAGCGGAAAACTGTTGGTATTTTAACTGCCACCTTACAAATTTTAGATATGGTCTGCTCGACTTACAAATATTTTTTTTCCATTTTTTAAAATTTTTTAAACTTTTTTTTTTCAATTTTTAGATAGGTACCCTGACTTAAGAGTAGTTCAACTTAAGAGCATGCATTCGGAACGGATTAAATTAGTAAGTCACAGTACACTGTACCTAGTTTTCAGCTGTGAGATCACAACAGTCATTCTGCACAGTTTACTGCTGACAACAAGCTGGTTTCAGCTCCTTAGGTTCAATTGGAATTAATATAATCTGGTGCACTGGGAGCACTTAGCTATAATTTGTATTTTAGTAATGTTTATGATCCCTATTCTAGAGCACTCTTCACATTCAGACAATCATAAAACATTCATAGAATCATGTTAATCAAATCATAGTTCCTTTTATAGACTCATAATTTACGAGCTTCATGGGGATAAACCAATTTGCAGAATGCTGTAAATTGCAGATCTCTTTGGTATGATATCTTGGAACATATTTCCAGATCTGTTGTAATTAATTTTGGAAACTATAGTTCCTTGAATTTTGGTAATCGATGCCAATAAGAGCTACTTGAAAAATATGGTCCCATATACCTATTAAAGAACCCCAAACATCTGCTGTATGTGGAAGAGTTCCTGTGGGTGCATCCATCTTCATAGATGTGGAGCTGCAGACAATTCCTGAATTATCTCTATGCTGATATAAAGCAATAAAAGGTTCAATCACCTATGGACTAGTAATCATCCTTACTTTCAACAATGGCCTAAATAACTAAATCCAGCTACAGGACTCAGCAGTTGGACTTGGTCCGGGCCCACTGAACCAATGGGAAATACACAATGGTTGAATGTATTCTCAAAGGCTTTCATGGCCGGGATCTGATAGTTGTTGTGAGTTCCCTGAGCTCCTTGCCCTCTGAAGATGCCAGCCACAGAGTCTGGCAAAACGTCAGGAAGAAAAACTTCCAGAACATAGCCAAACAGCCCGAAAAACTCACAACAACTATCACAATGGTTGACCTGCTGTCCAGCAGCTGATTTGAATGATGTGTCTACTCTGATGAGGTCTAGCAATTTATTTCAGGAAATCATTCTTATATATGAAGATGGTTTGAATGTTTTGTTAAGAGATGACTAAGTGCAGTCAAAGTAGCCTTGGTGATAGCTTTATTTGCTACATAAATCCTCTCACTCAAAAAGAAAAACAAGTTGAGGAGCCGTGTAGCCATCATAAAAACCAAATACAAAAGTAGAACAGATGATACCTTTAGGCGACTAGAAAATTCACAAAAACATTGCTAATATTTTGAGGGTGAAACCCTCTTCCTCAGAGCAGTACCAATAGGTTATAGCATGGCAAAATATGGGTTTGCCAGGAGTTATTTCTTAGATGTAAGGTCCTTGGCAAGATGGGGGAAAAGCCAGGCAGTTTTCTTAGTTGAGGCTCAGAGCTTGGATGTTCTTAGGCTGCATCCGAAATGAAAGAAGGGAGGTGGTTTTTATTGTCCCAGTCCTTCCAACGTACACACCTTCACACCTCTCCTCAATGTGGCTAGGCTATTGAGGCCAATAGCCCCTGCCTTGCCAATGAAGGGGGAGGGGGTTGGTTCAGAAGGCCCATGCATTTCATTAGGGGATTGGGATAGAATTTTGAAAAGTCCACTGGATGTAGCCTATTGGATAAAAAAAGGCAAGAGATTACCCAGTGTTGTTGTCTTGTCATGTCTCCATTGATGGTCTATTTGCCTCTTCCTTGGCATGTGTAGGGGGCGGCAGCTCATACCTGATATCTCAGTATTTCCAATTGAAGCAAAACAAAAAGAGTAATGCCCTACATTTCCCCTGAACTTTCAACTCCACCTTCTCTTCCGGGGTTCTTCCACTTGTGGTTATAAGATCACATAGATATTCTGCCCAAAGCCTCTACAAGCAGTCAGTTCAGACCTCTGGCAAGAGTACTATTGGGGCCTGTTGGCCAGGGAGGAGTTGGGAGACAGTTTTGTTGCTTCAGAAATGAGCTTCTTGGTCCAAAACCTCCTAGTATTCTAAAGCCAATGGTTCTGGGCTGATTCTATTGAGCTGAAGAGCTTTCCTGTCATCTGCATATCTGGCAGTTTAGAAACAAGCACATATTGTGTAATAAGTATGCTTTATGTAGTCTGTCCAATTCACATTCTCTAAAGAGTGCCAGAAGTTATTCCAGGACATAGACAGGTAATGTTTGGGATTACAGCATCCAGAATTCCTAGCTAGTATATGCCCATTGTAATTGGACATATTGAACTACAACTGCCATGGATCTGTCCCCAGTTTAACTCTAAACACTACTTGAAGAAGCCAGCAATATCTTATCTTTTAGTGGTTATAACCATTCAAATGTCATGGGTGCTGTGAGGTAGGAGGAAAAAGTCATTTCAAACTATTTTCTATCTCACTGCTTCATTTCACATTTCTCCTTAACTTGTAAACAGTAAAGAGAACTGCAACAGACACAGAAGATGGTATGTACATAGGATGGGGTGGGGAGACATCTTAATAAAGCTAGAAGAAATTATTGTAGATAATGATTCAGTCCAGCTAAATTCATTTTACCAACCCAGCTTAGAAGAGGAAGAAAGGAGAGTTAATAGTTCTCTATGATTGCACAGACTACGTATTTCCCCTTATCTTTGTTATATCTGGAGAAATCCATTTTGCTGATTTTTGAAACAGTAAACATGTGCACAGATACACATGCACCCACAAATCTATGACAAACTGTCTCAATCCAAAGTTTGAAATCTGGTAATCATGAGCATAGTGTGTTCATTGTTTTCAAGACAGAGCCTGCCCTTCCTCAGGGTGGAAAATTATTAACAATCTGATTTGTTATTTTTGCATTTTTATGCATTTTCTATATGCCAATGATACAGAGAGGTATTTATGAGACAGAATAGCTTTACTGGCCCTAGGACTTAAGCACCTTGGCTTGGGGTTGTGGGAGTACACCATTAGCTCTGCCACTCCAAGCAACAAAATACCTCTGGATGGCCATCCCAGGATTCTGAAATATGGTTGATCCATAGCAAGTGACTACAAGAATACACATGCTTCTACACATATGCAATTTGTACAGTACTCTCTGATAGCAAGGGCTGCTGCCCAAGTCCTTGCCATGTTGCTATTCACTGTATAGCAATGAAATCTTCATATGGAATAATAAACAACTATTCTTATAAATTATAATGGGTAACTACATTTCTACTCCAGATGTTGTGTACTCTGCACTGCAATGGCCTGCATTCTGCTGATTAAAACATTATTTCTTCCTAATTAAAGGAAAGCAGCATTCTCTTTCACAGACTGGATTTCACCTCTTTAGTGCATGAAATGACAGTTTGTATTCTGCTTACAAACTTAAAAGACTGAAAACAGAAAAAAAAACCCACTGAGCTAAAAAATTCATAATACGGTACCATGAAAATGTCTCTTTGCTAATTCTCTATGTATTATTGCTGCTGTTGTTGCTTTTGGTGCACTTGTTAACATGTTTCAGTCTTCTGAATGTCTATTTCCTAGTCTGAATAGAAAAGACGAGAAATGGGTGTACCCCACCTTTCCTTAACAACTAGGGCAAATATGTTCAGATAGCAGGATTCTGCTGTGGGCCTAGACACTTAAGCACACTTTGTAGCTCCTCCTGACACATTTTATAATCCCTGGCAGAATTGTTTTTATAATTGTTCCAATTTAGATATGACTGGAGTCAGGCTGCTCCAAAATACTGCATTCCCACTAGATGTCATGCAAGCAGCATGCTGTATTATTTTCACAGACATAAATGAAAACTTCACTTCATTCATTCGGCACCTGAAGCAAAAAAGATTGTGTACAAGTGTAAGACACCTGCTGGGGGTTTCAGCGTTTATGTGACCAACTGTGTGGACATTTATAACACTTCCCAACAGATTTTTGCCAGTGAACATGTAATAAATCCACTCAGAGCCAAAAAATAAAAGGACTTGCTTTTTTTTTGTATTGCTCCAAACATCTCACATGACATTCCCAAATAAGGCACTGCAGTACAAGCCAACTCTGATTGCTAGTAATGACTTCATTACTTTGGAATTATAACAGTATGAACAACAGTGGTTTGCACAGTGAGTGTCTCAGTCGCTCGAGGAATGCCTGAGCAACCCTTACGATTGCGCTTCACACTGACCTGCCTGAAAGGCTGATCCGTGCTGATTTGTAAATACCAAGAGTTCAGTCAACATCAGGAAGAAAAATAAATGTGAAGATATATCAATATGTTGTCAGTAGGATCTGTTCTGTAGTTGCTAGATTGGAAGATGTATGTTTTTTTTAAATAAATAAATACATTAAAAATGGTATCTTTGGTTTTCAAAGAACAAGCCAATGTGAATGAATGATATGCTATAACTGTAAATTCCAACATCCATATGGAGTAGGATTCTTGATACTTACATTAGAAATATACCAGGCTAAGATTGGAGATGTGAAAATTTGTTGGTCTTATTTATTTCTCATTATTCCACAAAAATTCTCTTCCATGACAATTATGTGTTGGACAGTAATATTTCCTTCCCCTCCCATATGAAGGAAAATTGAGCATATTGAATTATGCAATGGAAAAATTATGATGTGCCATCTGTCTTGTCAATATTCTCGCCATGGAAAAAGGCTAGCACATATGGGATAAGTTTTGGTGGACTAGAATCCACTTCATTAGATGCCAAGGCTTGCTGATCTTATTAGCATAAGCTAATAGGAGTACCATAAATGAATTGATCAATGCAAGATTAATGTCACTTCTGAAGGACCACCAAAATAGCATTTTACCACAGAAATGCATGGATGCACATATTTTTCATCGATCTTGTCACAGACCGAAAAGCCTCTCTTTTCCTACAACAGAAGATGAAGGGATTTCAGCAATCAGGCAATATAAAAACAGAGATGCACCATCTGTCTTGCAAAGACTTTTCCCGTGGAAAACACAGTAAACCTATCTAGCACAGGTTTGTATTGGCTATGGAAAAGGCCTCAGTAGCTCACCCCAATCTTTGTTCTTAAGCTAGATGATAGTGCTTTGCCCTCTTTTAAATTACTATAACAAAACACTGATTTCCTCACACCAGCTCCCACCACCCTTTCATCTCTGGTTAAAAAGGTCTTGATTCCTTGAACACATTTGAGACAACACAACACCCATGAAAACTCTATTAAACAGCCGAGTGTGGGATGATAATATGAGTAATGATGATCTTCTTGAGTTAACTTTAGTGGTTTTATGAATTTATTTTTATTTTTATTGTTTGCTACCACCCTCCTCTCCTTGCTTGCTTCTGATGCAGGCTCACCTACAACAACAAACTCCCACTACTGATGACTGATGCTTACTCAGTTTCTCTCTTAAACACCTCACAACAGCCCAGAAATATTTGTCAGCTTTTCTCATCAGTGATTGCACTGCCCAACCTCCTCTTCCTCCTCCTCCGCTTGCTTTCTCCCCTCAGCTTAAAAAAATATTCAGGAATTGCTTCCTTGTAATCAGCTAAGTCTGATTTTCCTTGAATTCTTTACTGTGTTCCTTGTCTTTCACTCCTTCAGACGTTCTGGTAAACAGCCATCCTCCCCCATCTTTATCACAGCCTTTTCTGGATCTCAGCATTACTATCATGACTAATTGTCCTTATAAACCCATTACATCATATGGAAAAATGTTCCAAACCCTTTGCAATCCTCACTGCTCTTCTCTAAATGTGTTTTGTTTTGTTGGTGCCATTCTTCTGACATGAACTTTCTCGTTCTGGAATCTTCATGGCAACACCACCATCAAAGTGCAGATAAAATTAAGGACGATGCCTCTTTCTAGTAAAACATAGACTCTGATGACAGATTTGCAGTTCTGTTTATTGTACAGCCACAATGAAACTGGCTTAGAGACCCATGATAATATAGCAAGTTGAAGCAGATTCCAAAGAATTTACTGAGCAGATTTTATCACAAGTCTATATAGAGGCCTCTGGTATCAATCCGAATGTGCCTCCCAGAGGCTTTGTCTTGATAACTGGGATATATGATAAAGTGTAGCAGGGCAGAAGATTCTAGGTTGGTGGTTTAGTCGCCGACTGTATTTTCTCGTGGGGTACTCCATTTCATTTATCCTCCCAGTTTTCCATTCATGCCCTTAATAGTCAGAATTCTGTGGCCACCATACTAAAACCTCACAGGATATTTCTCTTTACTAAATTCTTCTCTTTATGTCTGTGTGCAAAATGTAGGGGTCCTCCAGAATGTGCAGGTAGGTCCCTCTTATTTCCCAATACCCCTGTTTTGCAAAATAACGACCACAGTAGAAGTTCACTCTCTGTGTTATGATGTCTGTTTAATGGAACCTATCATGTCCTCATGATGCTTTTAGACTGCATCTCTCATAAACCCTCATTATTAGCTATGAAATGTAGGCTGTGTAGGAAATGTAGGAGAAAAAACATCTGGTGGACCACAGTTGTGCAGCAGTGCCTTCCATCACTGAATGCCAGGTATGAGGAAGGAACAACCACAGAAGAAAGATCCTTCACACTCACATTCTATTTGGGCCACTACAAGATGGTGCCATGGGTAGATTTTATGTAAGATGCAGCAAGACTCCCCATGTTATTATGTTACTATCACTGCAAGAAACCTCAGCAAATGCAAAGTACAACAAAATGCAAAACTTTGTAAATATATCTGTTGTTCCATTTGAAATCCACTCAGGGCACACATTCATGTATAGTGTTCCAAAGTGAAATATATTACAAACAATGTTGAGTGGGACAAATGCTAAGAAAGAGAAGAAGAATGTCAAGTAGATATGGATGATTCTTTGGGTGAATTCAACTTTTATGTATCTATTTAGCCATCTGAGCCAGCCTAAACATTAAACTGGAAAAGAATAGCATATGTGTGTGTGTGTTTAATTCTCACCTGACTGACCACATCATTCTGGATCACAAAACTTTAGATCACATTAAGCATACTCTTAAGAACACTGTTTCACAATTAAACGGGCTCACGGTTGAGAATCTAAGAATTTTTTTAGTCTCTGCCTGCCACCTGGTGGCTACAGCCAATAGTTATGAAGGAAGCTCAACGGACTTTTAGAGTCAGCTTTACAATAGCACAGTAAACAGTATACATTCTAGTTGAGCTTTGATAGAATTTGATTTTTTTAGGCAATCATCATAGTTAAGGGAGAAAAAGGAAGGCCAGGGATCTGTAACAACCTCCCCATACCAACCAATCCTGAGCAGATTATCTTCAATGAGATTACCACCTCTTTTGCAAACAATCTGGCCTACATGCACACAACCCAACACTGGGAAGCACATCCTTCCTTTTCCCCTGAGAGAAGCAGATATTTAGACAAGAATGAGATGGTAAAGTCTCTTTCTATTTAGTATACTGGAAGAGCAGCATAATTGTGCACAACAGATACCACTGTTGTTACGTGTTGTCAAGTTGCTCCCAATTTATGCCAACCCATTAATGACTTTCTAATGGCTGGGCTTAGGTGTTACTATGGCTTTCTTTCCTGAGTCAATTGTTCTCTTATTTGAGCTTCCTCTTCCAGACTTTACCAGTACTACTTTCAGCAAGATATCTTCTCATGAGGCACTCAAAATACAACAGTCTCAGTTTAGTACTTTCTACTTCTAAGGAGAGTACAGGCTTGATTTGATCTTGTGTCCACTTATTTGTCCTGTAGGTGCTGCCAGTATGATCAGTCTATATTATAGGATCAGGCTACCAACACAAGCACATGGGTTAACCCTGGTGTTGGGCAAAGGTTTACTTACTATACCCTTATGGTTTTCTATACCAGAATTTTCATTTTCAACCTGAAAAAAGAGGAAGATTGCTTCTTAGTGTTCATTATGATGAGATGTATGATAGTATGAGCTCTCCAATTGCAGCATTCAACTTTCAGACTCATTCCCAGGAGCACACCTGAGCCATGCCAGCCTCCTCTCTTAACAAATGGCCTGATGAGAGTTAATGAAAAAACGGAATAAAATATCTTGTGCCTCTTTCTATGGAAGGCAGTGGCCACTCACAAATCTCATGGCCTTATAAGGTTGCTCTGTATGTCACCGGGAGCTTATTTGAGGAAGGGAGAGAATGAATGACCTTGGGATGGTATCAGATGGACATTTATCTGGCTGTTTGGTCTGGGTTGAGAATGGACTGCTTTTCTCCTTTTCCCCATGTCCACACAACATACGTGCTATCGTGCAGTGGTCCACAACCTTTTGAGGACCAGGGGCTGATTTTGTTCCTGTGCAGGGTTGTTGGGCACACCTGTGATTTCCCCTGTGCTACTTCCATCACAACCTAAACAAAAATGGGAAGCGTTTGCTACCATGTGGCCACACACCTCACAGGAAATCAAGTGGCTTGATTTGCAAGAGGCCGAACCATGTGTTCGGGACCCCTGCTATTGTGAACCAGTCCATCCCTGATTGATGGCTAACCACACCTTTTCGGATCTCTCTTGGGATACTTTTAATTTCATTTTTTTATTTTTAATTTTTTATTTTGCTGCATTTACAATCACCTTTGGTTTGACTTCAATGTGTGTGATTGCTGGGGTTGAACCAAAGTGAGTGGCTTAAGTGATCCTTCATCTGAATGATCGTGAGAAATGGAAAACCTCCTTCCTGCTCCCCTATGAAGGGGAAGGATGATGATGTTTTCCATTTCATGTTAATTGTTATTAATGCATCAGTGATATTTTGAAAGGGCTTTTTTTTAAAAAGTCCTGTCTAAGTACCACTGAAGCACTGCATCAATTAGCATCAATTAGCATCAATTAAAAAGACATGGGAATTTTCCTCTCCCTTCCTGTCTACAGATGAGTGGGAAGGGAACTTCCCATTTCTCAGTATTATTAAGTGGCTTAGACAGGAGGAGGATTTGTGTTTTTATGTTTGGTTTCCAACCTTTTACCCATTTAAAAGGTAAGAAGATTGATCTAGATTGTGCTAAAGAAGGTTGGTTGAAGTGTGGTGTGGTCAGGATGACAGGATTGTCCTAAACGTTATCTCCAAGTGACTCTATTTAGCATGATTAAGCTAATCCAGATACAGTAATTGGACCTTCTAGTCACATCCTTATGGCACTATAATCCTGCATTTGGCTGAAGTCACAATGGAGGGTAGGAGTGAAGCGTTGCCCCCATTCCCACTGCCACACAGCTGATTTTGACAGCTTCACCCTTGTCTTTGCCTCAAAATGGCTCAGTACAGAGACCTGGGTGAAGGGGGGTGGCTTGGATCCTGGCTTTGCCCTCCCTGCTGAGTTGCCAAATTTAAAACCCTGCCAGGCTTTCCCTTTCTCACCCAGGCAACCTGCACAGAGCTGGGCATAGGAGGGGTGGCAGCGGGTTGTGTGCCTATTCATAGCCCATTTACTCTCCAGGCACACTGCTCTAGGCATCCCAAATGCTGCATGCCTGCAGAGTAAACAGGCTGTGAATGAGCACACAACCCGCTGCCACCCCCACCACTTCACCCAGGTCTCTGCCTCAAAACGGCCCAGCACAGAGACCCAGACAGAGGGGGGGGGGCGGTGATGGCTTTTCCCCTCCCTGCTGAGGTGCCAAATTTAATACCCTGCTGGGCTCTCCCTTTCTCACCCAGGTGATCTGCACAGAGCCAGGCAAAGGAGGGGGTGGTGGCACCTTGTGGGCTCCCAAAAAAGCACCCAAAAAGGAGGTGATTGAAGTGGTGGAGGGTGATTCAAAACTGAAGAAAACACAGTGGGAGGGGAGAAAGGCTTGTCCCCACTGTGTTTCCTAGACCAGCTCATCCCTTTGATCATTCTGAAGCAGGCAGACTCTGGTTGTAAAAGACCCAAAGTCTCCCCCTTGAATGGTACACCATGCGGTTCTTTTACAACCAGACCCTGTCTGCTTTGGGACCATCAAAGGGACGAGCTGGTTTAGGAAATACAACAGGGAACCCCACCCCCACCCAAACGTTGTGTTTCCTTCGGCTTTGAAGCACCCAAAAGGAATTCATTGAAGTGGTGGAGGGTGATCCAAGGCTGAAGGAAACACAGTGGTGGTGGGGAGGCTTGTCCCTGCTGTTTCCTGAACCAGCTCATCCTCCTTGATGGTCAAAGCAGGCAGAGCCTGCTTTTAAAAGACCCACACGATGTGCCCTTCAGGGGGAGGCTACCCTTAAGATTTGGTGGGGAGCAACAGCAGGTTGCTTTGTCGTGAAGTCTTAAATTGCAAGAAAGGCTTCATAACCAGCCACCCGCTTTTGCTCCCCAACAAACCTTAAGGGCAGCCAGTTGAGAGCAGGAGAGCAGAGCAGATTTTTGAATTTTGCGCCACAGCAGCAGCCTCACTGCTGCGGCACAATATTTAAAAACCTGCTCCTCTCTCCTCTTTTGAGCCAGGCACCCCCTGCCCAACCCTCACCTGGCAGAGAACATCTTGTCCAACTGTCAAAATTAGTGGTTGTTGTGGTGGGGAGGCGAAACACTTCACTCCTGCCTTCCAGTCTGGCTTCAGCCAAGTGGCTGCATGCAGCAAGACTGGGCGGCAGGAGTAGAGTGCCACCACTCACCACTGCCAAACAGCTGATATTGGCAGCTCATTGAGGGTGGTTCCCGGCAACCCGTCAAAGCAGGGGAAGCTGTTCTGTTTGCTGAGTCGGGAAAGGCTTCCCATAGGAATGTATTGGAAGTCTATTGTAATCCATTCCCTTTGGAACAGATTAATCAGTTTTCAATGCATTCCTATGGGAAACCGCATTTTGAATCATGAAAATTTGAACTACGAAAGATCCATTGGAACAGATTAATTTTGTAATTCAAGGCATCATTGTGCCTCTTTGCTGGACCAGTCCCATGAGGCATCATCTTTTTGGACATAATATTAAAGCCTGAGCATCTGCTTGGACATAGTCACCCCTCTGGAAAGCCTGTTCCTGTTGACTCTAGGAAAAACGTGTTATCCAAAAAGTAAGGTAGGAGAAGGTATTAGGTAGCATCCACTAGATTGGATGGGGGAGACCATTGTGTCATTACAGGAACCCAAGCCATTGAGGGTTTTGTAAATCAAAACCAGTATCTTGAACCTTATTTGGAAGGTGACGGGAAGCCAATGCAGGTGAGCCAGAATAGGGGTGATACATTGAAATCAGCCTGCACCAACAACCAATCTGACCACCGCATTCTGCACCTGCTACAGTTACCAAACAAGGGTCAAGGGAAGCCCCATGTAGAGAGTGTTACAATGGTCTATCCTCGAGACAGCCAACACTTGCACTACCATCCTTAGTGAGTCCCTATCGAGATACAGGCGAATATCGGTATAAGCCTAAGTTGGTAGAAGGTTTCCCTGGAAATGGCTGCCACCTGGGACTCCAGAGACAACTCCAGGCCTAAGATGATGTCCAGATTCCTCACTCACTCAGACTGGGGAGGGCCACTCTACCCATCCGCCCCCTCCAACTCTCCGGGTTGAGCCTAAGCCTGTTAGTCCTTGTCCATTCCATGACCGCAGCCAGACAGCAATCAAGGGTCTCTACAGCCTCCATTGCAGAGGTGGGAAAGGAGAGTTAGAATGGTGTATCATCAGCATACTGATGACAGCAGACCCCACATATCTGAATTACCTCAGTCAACAACCCCATATAGATGTTGATCAGCATGGGGGAGATCACCGACCCCGGAACACCCCACAAGAGAGGTAACAAGGGGCCGACAACACCCCAACCAGCTTCACTTGCTGGGCACGGCCCTTGAGGAAGGAGTGGAGCCAGCTCAAAGCTAGACCCCTGCCCCACCTCTGAGAGCCTGCCCAGGAGGATATTGTGGTTGATCGTATTAAAGGCCACAGACAGGTCGAGGAGGACCAGCAGGGTAGAGCAACCCCTATCAGCCCTTTCAAGAGGTCATCTTGCAAAGTGACCAGTGCTGTTTCAGTCCCATGACATGGCCAGAACCTGGACTGGAATGGATCCAGGATGTGATCTTCCTCTGGGAATGACTGGAGCCGCTTGGCAGCAACCTGCTCCACCATCTTGCCCAAGAAAAGAACACTGGCTATTGGACTATAATTGTTCATGTCATCTGTAGCCAGACCAGATTTTTTGGAACGGGCTCAACCACCATCTCTTTCAGGCGATCAGAAAAACCCCTGTCCCTGAAGGAGACGGTGGCAATGAGAGAAGCCCATTCAGGCATGCTCCCCCTGGTGGTCTTAATAAGCCATGATGGCCAGGGATCAAGCAGAGAGGCCATCAGCCAGCAGTGAGCCAGCACCTTGGAGGCCTCAGCAGGTGTCACAGGCCCAAACTCAATGAAGCAAGGAGACCAAGGGGGTGCAGCGACAGCAGTGCTTGGGGGTAGACTAGTGAAACCGGAGTCCATACTGGCATGGATGGCTTCTCTTTTGGACTTAAAATGGGTTGTGAACTCACTAGTGAACTCAAAAGGAGGAGGCCCCAGCTGACCAGGATTGGTGAGGTCTCGAACCACCCAGAACAGTTCTGCCTGGCGATTCAAGGCTCCACCAATACGCAGAGATGCATAAGATTTTCCAATGTCCTTGATTGCTCACACGTAGCATCTGGTTAGCAAACGAACCACAGCCACATTTCTTTGGTGCATCAGCTTCACTGGCTACTGGTCCATTTCTGGACTTAATCCAAAGTGCTGGCTTGTATGGCTTAGGTCCAGATTTTCTGAAGGGCCATATCTCCCCCATATGATCCAACCTTGATCTTAAGATAATCAGAAGAAGCTTTTCTTTCTGTATCATCAGACACCAGCCATATTTAGTAATAGCATGAGAAAAAAACTTCTTGGTAGCTACTCAGAGATTATGGAACTGCCCTCCAAGGGAGTCTAGGACTGGCAAGGCTGCCTTCTCTCCATGCTATCCGTTCACTGGCAGGCACAGACATCTCTAATTAAGCAGTTTTTTGCCAAATGACTGGTTGATGACAAAGAATCTTTTAGTGTAGGTGAGTGGGTGAGTGGTTCTTTCAAAGGTTTTAAAACAACATGCCTTCCATGTGGCTTTAATCCAATAACTGATTTAATAGCAATTTAATATTGCATTTTATTCTGATTTGTAACTTTTAGGAAAATGCCTGTTTTCAGCCTGTCCTGCAAGGGAGAAAGACAGAATATAAAGAAGATGATTAAATGAATATATTTGACTGAATAATTCTATTTTTTTTAAAAAAAGGCGATTGAAAAACAACCATTAAGATTTTAAAATCTCTGTGAAATTAAAGGGGCTGATAGAGAGAGAGATTTAAAAAAAACAGTAACATCACAGGTTCTTTTGATAGGTACAGTAGGACCGTGGTATACACTGGGTATTGGTTCCAGGTTTTCCCATGGATAATGAAACCAGTGGATAAAAGAGAATGTGACCCTCCCCCCCCAAAAAAACCCTGCTGTTTGTAATAATAGCTTGCTTTATGGCTGCTTTTTTTAGACAGTAGCTTGCTTTATAGCTGCTATTTGTGGCAGTACAGTGGTACCTTGTATAACGTAATTAATTCGTTCCAAATCAAATTATGTTATACAAGTTTTCCATTATACAAATTCTAATTTCCCATAGGAATGCATTGAAACTGGATTTAATCCGTTCCAATGCATTCCAATGCGGCGCTAGGTTTTTTTGGGTGAGGGGGGCGGGCGGGCGGTGGACCCCTGTGCAGGTGCCAGGTAAGGGTGCCCCTCCCCGGCTCACCCCCCTCCGTGTCTGCTGCCCCTCCTCTCCCCTCCCTCCTTCCCTCTTTCCCCTGGCGGCCGCAGGTGGTCGGGCGGAGGTGGCCACGGGGGTGGGGGGAGGGGGTGTGCTGCACCGCTTGGCCTGGGGCAGGGGGCTTGGGCGCAGGACCGTGCAGGGAATTCCCTCCCCCCCCTCACCTCTTGCTGGAGCCCCCTCACCAGGCACGCAGGAGGGCGCACCGGCGGCCTGCCCCGCCGGAAGGAAGAGGAGCATCCACGGCAGCGGCCTGTCACCCCTCCCCTCCCCTCCCCTCCCCTCTTCCCCGACCGCCCCGCACGGGGAATTCCCTCCCCCCAGCCCGCTCACCTCTTGCCGGAGCCCCCTCGCCAGGCAGGCAGCAGGGCGCATCGGCGGCCTGCCCCACCGGAAGGAAGAGGAGCATCCACGGCGGCGGCCTGTCGCCCCTCCCCTCCCCTTCCCTCCCCTCTTCCCCCAACCACCCTGCGTCCTCTTCCTGGGCGGCCACAGGTGCGCTGCACCGCTTGGCCTGGGGCAGTGGGCTTGGACGCAGGGGAATTCCCTCCACCCCTCACCTCTTGCCAGAGCCCCCTCGCCAGCTGGCTGCTGTCTCTCTCTCCTCCGCCGGCCGTCGGTTGCCAGCCCCTGCCATGGAGTCTTCTCCTCCTGACGGCAGGTAAAGCGAAGCCCGGCAGCGGCCCCGGGAAAGGGAGTGGAGGGAGAGCCCGCCATCCTCCACTCTGACCCCATCTGAAGCAGCTCCGTCCCCCCTTCTCTCTCTCTGTCTCTCCACTCCCCCCTCTTCCCAGGCGGCCGCAGGTGGTGGGCGGAGGTGGCCGCGGGGGGGAGGGGGCGGATTTTTTTTCGTTGTACGGATTTTTCGTTGAACAAACCCTCCGTTATACGAGGGTCTACTGTAGCTTGCTTTGCAATTGCTGAATTATTTATTTAATTTTTTCCTCTGCCAATCATGGGTAACTGAATCAGTGGTTAATGAATTAGTGGATGCGGGGTTCCTACTGTACTGCTAAGTGCTGTTCATGTGGAATCAGTCCTGAATGATTTTTAAGTGGATTTCAGAAGATCTCCATCTATGAGATCTACCAACCATGCAGCAGCCACAGCAAGGCTAGGGTTTTGTTCACCTTGTTTCCCACACATATTCATCTGCAATTGCCACCTAGTTGAAAACAATCACTAGAACTGCCTGTTCATAGCTGTACTGCAAGTCTACTGGCTACTGCACTGATGTTTCTTCATGCACTTTGGGCCTTCTACAAAGTTTTTACAAAATACATTGCTTTCAAGATGATATCCTATTTGATTCTCACATTCTGCTGGAGTCCAGGACTGCCTAATCTCTGTTGTCCTCCCAGAAACAGGCAAAGATCCCAGAAACAGGCAAAGATCTTTATTTGCAGGCAAGGTTTCCCTGAATGATGGAGTACCATTATGTGTCTTTTATATGAATTTATAGGTTCACATAGACTTTGTGTTTATAGCTACTTATAACCCTGTAGCTTAAATGTAATATTGTCTATTAATGCTGTAAGTATCCCCTCGGTTCCTTGTTCTCAGTACTTGAACATGTCTTAATTCTATTGGACTGTATATTATTCCTCATTATTGTAAGTCACCTTGGGCCCTTTTCCAAGGAGAAAGATGGGGTAAAAATACTCTAAAATAAAATAAAATAAAATACAATACAATAATCCCTAGAAACAAAAGTTATTTTTCATGTTTAATCCATGTCCAGAAAAATTAGCATAAGCATTCTAATATTTCCAAATAATAATTTTATTTGTGTGTGTCAGCTCCTTGTTTCCCTTTTAGAAAACACATTGTAATCCAAGATAGGTTGTCTTATAATTCTTTTAAAGTTCAGAAAATTTTAGGCAGGTTTTTATAGTTTTGCATTGCCAAAATAATTCCTGCTTGGTCAAGAAAATTGATTTCACTGATTTCACTTTATTTTATGATTTATTTGGAGCTACTTTTTTGAACAGCAAAGAGAGCATTCTGGATTTTTCATTAGCAATATTGTAAGTAAAATCCTACTTTGTAAGAAAGAGTAGGCTGTCGTAATCTATATGAGTGGAGAAAGGAAGTCAGATTGACTACCTTTTCATCAGGAAAAGAAGATTGCAAATTTGTGACAGATTGTCAAGTGATAAGAGGAGGCAGGAACAACTCAGCGTAGATTGCCAGTAATGAATTATATGTTGACAGGAACAATGAGGGGAAAACATAGTAATTGCCGAAAAGAGAATTAAATACTCGACGGTGATAAATGGAGAGATAGAAAAGTAGTATGGCTTAAGAACACTAGAGAAAATTGAACAGGCTTCTTTAGTTGAAAAGCTGTGAATAGAAAACAAATGAAAGATCTCAAAAGCTGTAGAATGAATGCAGGAGGAGAAG
>JAHTLZ010000007.1:7708917-7784096 GCA_023846285.1 Phrynocephalus versicolor | reverse complement strand
GAAGTTGCTCCGACACCCCGGTTACTTCCTGGTTCCTCTTAAAGGGGTGGGAGGCAAAACAACAACAAAAGAAGCGAGGAGAGCCCGGCAGATCTGCATAAAGGACTTGTCACCTTCTGAGAGCAGGTACTTGAAAGGTGCGCTGGGTCGCTCTTAGGTGGGCGGGGTCACACTTAATTTTCTGTTAGCTCCGGAGCTGGTGGGGAAACATTTTTAAGCTCCGGAGCTGGGAGCCATTTGCAGCGGAGCTTAGGGGTCATGTATAAATGCCCAGAGAGAGAGAGAGAGAGAGAGAGAGAGAGAGAGAGAGATTTTATATCACAGCACCCCGTAGTTACTTTCCATGCCTAATGTAAATCCATCAATTTCTTGCAAAGCCAGTAACAAACAGGAAACCAATGGAAACATACAGTACTTTTATGAATATATGTGTCAGTTTCTGAATGCCAACTGGGTGGAGATGAAGGGAAAAGGGAACAGGTGGGAGAAAGATACATAGAGAAAAATGGGTAACAAAGAGAGAGGAGAGAGTAGTGGCTCTCCTTATTTTGTCTCTGTCTCAAGTCTATGTTGGTTCTGGTTTTGTGTACCATGGCTATGAATTTGAGGGCTGAACAAAGAAATTTGTATTGCCTTCTTTCTACAGCACATAGGAGATGCCAAAGATGGTACTAAGGGTGACCCGGATGGATGACCTACAGCTTCTATATGATCTGGACAGAGACATTAACCTTTCACGGTTGTCATGGCTGCTCCTGCCTGTTCATCCTTATTATTGCCCACAACTTTGGGCACTTTTACATGACCCCTAAGATCCTCTGGCCACTTAAATTCGGACCAGAGATCTTAGGGGCTTGTCGCTCTTCCTGTGTCCCCACCCCTCTGCACTTCCTTGCTCCTGTCTGTGTGAGGGGAGGGAGAAAAAAAAGGAAGAAAGAACATGGCTCACCTCCGTTCTGCCTCTCCCTCTTGCCGCAGCAACATTCCAGTCTCTTAAGTAGCTCTTAAAGGGGCAGGACACAAAACAACAACAAACAGAAGCGAGGAGAGCCCCACACTCACTATCGTTACACCGCATCAAGGAATTTCCACCTCCAGAGAGCAGGTACTTGAAAGGTGCGCTGGGACGCGCTAAAGTGGGCGTGGTCGCACTTAATTTCCTGTAAACTCTGGAGCTGGTGGGAAAACATTTTTAAGCTCTGGAGCTCGGAGCCATTTGCCCCGGAGTTTAGGGCAGTGTTTTTCAACCTTTTTTGGGCCAAGGCACACTTGTTTCATGAAAAAATCACGAGGCACACCACCATTAGAAAATGTTAAAAAATGCATAGAAATGCATTGAAACTGGATTTAGTCCGTTCCAATGTGGCGTTAGGTTTTTTTGGGCGACGGGGGGGCGGGCGGGCGGGCAGCGGACCCCGTGCAGGTGCCAGGTAAGGGTGCCCCTCCCCGGCTCACCCCCTCCGTGTCTGCTGCCCCTCCTCTCCCCTCCCTCCTTCCCTCTTTCCCCAGGCGGCCGCAGGTGGTCGGGCGGATTGGGCGGGGGGGGGGGGGGGAGGGAGTGGGGTGTGCTGCTTGGCCTGGGGCGGGGGGCTTGGGTGGGACCGCAACGGGAATTCCCCCCGCCTCTTGCCGGAGTCCCGGAGGTGGCCGGCAGGCAGGAGGGCACACTAGCGGCCGACTTTGTTCCCCCCCAACAAAAAAATGACCATTGTTAATGGCCGCCCGCTCCCCACCCTTAAAAGATGGATGCGCACACGTGCTCCTACCTGGATCTGCAGGGTCGCGCGCCCACCCTCGCGGGTCTCCTGGCTCTCTCTCACTCTCTCGCTCTCCAGTCTCCTCCTCCTCCTCCTCCTCCTCCCTTATTTCTTCTCCTTCCCCGCCCACGGCCAGCCTGTCTTCTCTGGCGCGCAAAGGGGGGATAGGCAGGAAGTCGGAGCGCAGCTGATGGGCAGCCCCGGCCACCAATCACAGCGTCTTCTTCCACCCTCCTTCTCCCCCCTCCCCACCAACCTCCCCACCCCGTGACCACACATCGCTTCCCCCCACACATACATGACACACACGCGCATCGTTTCCTCCGCAGGGGGGTTGTTCCTCCTGCTGGCGCGCCTTCCTGCCCTTCCTCCTCCTCCTCCTCCGTGGGCTTCCCATCATTCATTCATTCATTCATTCATTCCGTCGTTCGGAATGCTGGCGCGCCTTCCCCCCACCCCAGTCGCCCGCCCCTCCTCCAACCATTCATGGCACATCCGGCTGTCCAAGCATCTTATTTATTTATTTATTTATTTATTATATTTATATCCCGCTTATCTACAGGGTACTCTAAGCGGCTTACAACAAAAAAAAAGGCTACAAAGCCAATAAAATACAATAAATAATCACAGACAAACCTATAAACACCCTAAACACTGTTAAAACCACATGACACCTCGACTAAAATGCAAGTTACGATGGAGGAAAAAAAAAAAGAAAAGAAAAAGAAAAAAGAAAAAAAATAAAATAAAAAAAAATAAAAAAAAATCAACTGTCGCCAAAGGCCTCATTTCCCACTGCCTGGGTCCCCTTCACTTCACCCGTGCCAAGGGGGTGCATGTGTGTGTGTGTGTGTGTGTGTGTGTGTTCTGCTTATATACCGCCCCATACCACTTCAAGTAGTCTCTGGGTGGTCAGCGGCGAGATTTTTTGGCTGCTCCAGACCGGCGCCCCCCACCCCTTTTGAGGCTCCTTTGCCTTACCGGGGGAGGGCTCTCGGCTCCGTCCGCGCAGCCGAGGATCGGGGCCTTGCCCAGCGAGGTGAGCGGCGGCGGCGGTGGCGGACTGCCCATGACCAGCAGCAGCAGCGGCGAGGCTTGTGGCCTTGCCGCGCTCTGGCCGGTCTCTCTTTGACAGGCCACCTACCAGCTGGGCTCTCCGATCGGAGCCCTGATAAGGGCTCCGGCAGCAGGAGCAGCTTCGGCGGCGGCGGCGGCGGGAGCGGCCTGGGAGGCAGCGGCAGTGGCGGCGGCTTCTTTCTGGACGCCCCGCCTTCCTCCGGCTCACCGGCGCCACGGCACACCAGCCAACATCTCACGGCACAGTAATGTGCCGCGGAACACCGGTTGAAAAACACTGGTTTAGGGGTTGTGTATAAACACCCTTTGTCATCTGCTGTGTCATGATTGCTGGTTTCCACTGGAGGGAGAACAACAGATATGATAAGGGGACTGGAGGCTATGAAGAATGACTAAAAGAACCAGACATGTTTAACCTGACAAAGAGAAGACTGAGTGAAGACTTGATAGCAGTCTCCTAATACCTAAAGGGTTGCCACAAGGAAGAGGGCATCGATTTATTCTCAGTTGCACCTGAGGGTGTGACAAGAACCAATGGGTAGAAACTCATCAGAGGGAGGGTCAACCTGGAAATAAGGAGAAATTTCCTGATGATGAGAGAACATTAAACAGTGGAACAGCTTTCCTTTTGATGTTATGGGTGCTCTATCACTGGAGGTTTTCAAGAAAAGATTGGACAGCCACCTGTCTGGGATGGTATGAGGTCTCCTGCCTTGGTCAGGGGGTTGGACTAGAAGACCTCTAAGGGACATTCCAATCCTATGATAGTTCTATGATTTTATGAGAGAGATGTGGCTGCCTTGAATCTCACTCTGTTAAGAATGCTGGAGGAGGGACGTGGAATCAATTACCCTGCAGGTGTTTCTGAACTCCCATTGCATTCTTTTGCTCCTAGCAAGACTAGTGGGCTTTGTTCTTGAAAGGACCAGATAGGAGCTGTAGTCCATCAACATCTGAAGTGCTGCAAATTCCCTGGCCCCCCCCCCCCCCGATTTAGCTTCAGCCCAGGAGTAATAATGGGACTGCCAAGATGCCTTTACCAAACATTAATTAACATTCATTGTTGGAAGCCCCCTCCAAGCTAGATTTTAAGGATAAGGACAGCGTTGATCTGATGCAACTATGGTTTTGGAAACGGCTTATTTCTCTCAAAGCTCGGGAAAGAATTTTTATTATGTTTCATTTGGGTGTTTTCTCATATTGTGTCATGTTTACAAGGTGTAATGTGAGGAGATATTCTCTGGACAGCTGGCTTGGGAGGAGCAGTCCTGTCATTTATCTCACCTCCCCACCTTCTCCCTTCTCCTCAGGCAAGCTCTCCAAGGGCCAGATGTTAACAAATTACTTTAATTATTCCCACACTCCATACCTTTGGTGTGGATATGTTACCACACCATATGCAACTCTGTAGGAGTAAAGTTGTAAATGAAATTCTCAAAGTTCACAGCTCAGAAGGTGATTGAAAGTGCATTTGATATAAATGTCCTTGGAGGCCATACATTTCAAGCAATGTCAAGAATAAGTACTACAATCTGCACCATTGAAGCAGTGTAAGCAGTGTCTTAATTACTATAATTAGCCTTGAATCAAAGCCTATCAATGGAACAATAATAAGCCCCAAGCACAATAAGTTGCATTCCAAAATAGCTGACTTAAAAAAAAAACAGCTTGGTAGATGCCACAAATGAGAAACAAAGAGGTGATAAGTACTTCATTTAATTTACAGTTAATGTTTTAGCAGCCCTACTTTTATCTTTTTGCTTGAAGTTGTGTTAGAAAGACTGAAGGAGGAGTAATAATGCTTCCATGCTGAACTGATTCTTTTTTTTTTAAGCAGCCATTACTTTTCAATTCTACAATGGGGTAGAAACGGCACTGCCATGGAAGTTTCATCTGATATAATGCAGGTTCTCTGACCATACACTGACACAGGTAAAGGTTAAGAAAAAGGAATTTGTCATATACCACTTATGTCATTGGTCTATCTAGCTCAAAGGGGTGTGGGACCTCTAGTTCACAAAGAATCCCCATCTGGACACCAACATTCTCTCTACAATCTCTGAAATGCATCAGATATAAGAATGCACTTACAGTTTAACATTCTACATAAAATTGAACTGTGCTTTGAAGTCCAGAAAACTATTGGTTGGGATTCCGCTGTGCTTTGCTGACCGGGGAGCAAAGTTTTCTTCTGGGTTATTGAACTAATTTAAATTAGTTCATGGGCTTGGTTTACAGCTTTTGCTTTTGAAAATTGGGTTCTGTGCCAAATGGTGTATTTTTGTGTGCTTTAGGAGGTTAATTTTAGATGGTCTTTTTGTAATCAGATTGATTCTACATGAGAATGTTATTGTACATAGTTTCAATTGTACATAGTTCCCCCGGTCATTCCCCCTCATGCCTTGCAGTCTCTCGCTTTAGGGAGGATGGTGGCCAGCACCAGCAAGGTGAGTGGCAATGTGCTGGTGGTATGACCTTGCCCCGGCAGCCCAGAATGCCCAACACCCACTTGCAGGATCTCCAACAGTGCCACCGGCTGGAGTACGCCCAGGTATTGGTGGCACAGGGCAGCCTCTGTGATGCCAAGTTGGGTCATGATGTGGCACAGCACGTCCTCCATGATCCCCTTGCAGACAGGCTTGTTCAGGCTGCTGTCCACTATGCGCCATGGCCACCCCACAAAGCGAAACTTCTCATTGGCTCTGTTTGGAAGCAAAAAAGCCACCCTGCCAGGCCAGGGCTGTGCCTGAAAGGAGCAAAGGGCTTGCCCACTCAGGGTTATAATTTTTATTATATTCATATTGATTATGGATAATTTTTGTTATTTTGTACAGTACTTTGTATTTGATTTGTATACATTTACTGTATGTGCTTTATAATTTGTATTCATAATTTGTATAAATGTCATAAATAAATAAATAAATAAATAAATAAATAAATAAATAAATAAATATGTATTATAGAAGGCTTTCACGGCCGGGAACTGATAGTAGTTGTGAGTTTTTTGGGCTGTTTAACTGTGTTCTGGAAGTTTTTCTTTCTGATGTTTTGCCTGAGTCTCTGGCTGGCATCTTCAGAGGGCAAGTTGCTCAGAGAACTAGGAGTTCTTTCTGTATAACCCAGGGCACAGAGAGAACTCCTAGTTCCCTGAGCAGCTTGTCCTCTGAAGATGCTAGCCACAGACTCTGGCAAAACATCAGGAAGAAAAACTTCCGTCAGGAAGGTAACACTGATAAAACTTGTAGGACTGAGAGCATATACAAAAGAAGCTATCGCTATTTTGAAGACCCTTGTCACTTTGAATACAAGATATATTTCAGTGGTTGCAGTTAGAGATGGTCAGGAAGATGCCACACTTAACCTCTTTCCTCCCCCACCACTGGGAGGTCCACTCATCATCATAAGTGCTGCACCGGGCTTCTCCCATGCTGGCACTGCACCAGTCAGATAAGGACCTTGGGTTGCTCTTTCCTGCCTTCTCAGGCAGGCAGCCAGTTGCCAGATGTCCAAGGATTCCATCCCTCCTCCCTCCTCTTCAGACTGAGCCAGCTTCCTGAGAAGGCAGGGAAGAGCAGCCAAAGCTCCTTACCCGACTAGTATACCACTGTCCTAGAAGAATCCTGGCACAGCACTGACAACAATGAGTGGACGTCCAGCAGTGGGGGAGGGGGAGGTTAAGCACAGCACCACATTTGGTATAAAGCACTTCATAAGAACATAAGAACATAAGAGCGATGCTGGATCAGGCCAAAGGCCCATCCAATCCAGCTTCTTGTATCTCACAGTGGCCCCATCAAATGCCTCTGGGAACACACGAGAGTAGATATCTGTTTCTTGATACCACTCCCCTGCATCTGGTTCTTGAAGCTCATCAGATAAAGAAAAAGTGCTATCCACATGTCTAGGACATTTTGTCTCTCTTTCCATTATCACTTCTGTCACCTTCCTACTCATGGAATGCAATCAGCTAAAGTCTATCTACACCGGAATCAAAGGCCTAGAAGGTTGAAGTCCTAAATCAGGGTTGGGAAACCTTTGGTCTTCCAGATATTTTGCACTTCAACTCCCAGAATTCTGAGCCTATATTGCTAATTGTAAAGGACTGTGGGAGTTGTGGCCCAAAATATCTGGAAGACTAAATGTTCCCCACATTTCTCCTAAATGATATAGTGTGTCTCCACAGACAGTAGACTTTCCTTTTTCAGACATCTGGCTTACAGATGTAGGAGAGTGACGGACAGAGAACAGAGAGCATTTACAGCACTTCCCTTTAGACAAGATGGTTAGCCTAAATAAGGCCAAAGAGAGGATACTTCAAGGAAGTGAATTGGATTAGTTGTATTTATAGTACCGCAGAAACACAAGTTTTTTTCTCATATAATCCATCAATACCCAGGCATATGTAAAACTGCATCCGTCTTCTCCATCCATCCTCAGGCTGACTTTTTATTTAACAAAGCATGTCCATTTTGAATTAAAACTTGACAATACTTAGGATATCAGCCAAAAGCATGGTAAGAATTCACACATTTATTATCAGCCTCTAAATGAAGAAGGGACAAGCATGTACTCTTTTCTGCTCACACACCTATAATATAATACGCTGCTTTTGCTGTAGTGGCAGTTCTCATTAACCCTCCTCCTTTAAAAAAATATGGTGACATTGATTTTTCAAAGTCATGTCATTGTTGTCAAGACAAAAATTTCTGGGTCTTCTGCCTTCTTCCCTGAATTGTTGCCATCAATGGCAAGCAGCTTGCCGGTCACTGCATTGCCTGTCATGATGCAGTCAGAAGTGATGCTCCCCTGCCTTTACTGAACTCAGTTCCTGGAAGACCTGTGGGGCCAGGCATCTGTGTGTTTCAAGCTGTACCATTCTCACTTTTCTCTTCTCTGATTTCTCTGGTTAGTCTGTGGACATCAACGGGACCAATAATTTTTTGGGTTTTTTTCAAGGATCACTTATAAAAAATCCTATCAAATGATGAGATTTCACTCCTTCTAGTACAGCCTCACCAGAAAACAAGTCATCCATTGACATACTGATCAGTAAATGTTAACAACAACAAGAAAGGGGAGGTTGTAATGGCAATGTGCAATGCAGAATTCTGGGATTGTGGGTTCACCCAGAAGCCCAAACCCAAAGTAATGTGGTATGGAATGAATATTTTTTTTAAAAAAGGAGTAGGTCCTGGGCTGGCTGGACTGATGGAACATCCAACATCTGAACTCCCTCTCTCCTCCCCCCAATCCCCATCCTGAGATCAACAAGGGAAACTGGAGAGGCATTTAGGGGGTGTGGGCACAGCCTTAGTTAACCACCCTGCATTTTAATCTTGCTGTGTGGATTAACAAACATACACTATTTGCATTTGTGAGAAAATTGCTTCTCCCACTTACTTTTAGAAGAGGGAGAGGAGGAGGAGGAGGAGGAGGAGGAAGAAGAAGAAGAAAAGAGACAAAAGGGATTGGAAAGTGTTCCCAAAGAAGAACACCCTGTGTGGATAACATAAAAGGTTGTAACTGTGTCATAAAATCAAAACCATCTCCTATTATGAAAGGTCAAAAACATTATCCACATGTCAGCCAAATTTATAAATACACTCTCCATGGAGCTGAACCTAAAGTGTGAAATAAATAGAACACTGGGAGTTATAAAGATGAATTAGGAGCAGTAGGAACCTGAAACTCTTAGTTTAATTGCTCCATTAGGCAAGGAAAAAGGGCCATGCCTCCACATTTGCACGCAGAGAACCTAGACAGGTTTCTTTCTTATTTTAAAAAAATAATTTATAGATTTTAAAACAGAATATCCTGGGTCCACAGGGCAGACTGTTCAAGACATTAGCAGTGAGGAAACCCTGAGTTTTAGAAGTTCTTTTGGCCATGCAGAATGAGGAAAGTGACTTGGTTAAAACAACCCCTTGGAAACATTGGTCAGGCTGGCTAAGGAATTCTGGCCCCAAAAGTATCTTTCACAAGTTCCACATTCAATGCAGACCTCAAGACCTCCCCCAGGCATGGTTAAGTACTTCTAAAATTTTAGGATGACTTGAACCTTCAGGCAGGCTTATGTTGATTTCATCAGTTTTGTTTGTTAGAAGAAATGACGAATGTTGGCACTGACACTTGTGCTTGCATCATATATCACAGGGGCCATTAAATTATTAATGCAACAGTGCCACAGAAATAAACTATAGGCTTGTATGCCTTCTCAAACCCTCAAAAGGGGAACCCTCATATACTGAATATTCTATTTCCTCTGTCAGGAAACCTAGGAGAAAGAAAAGAACAGAGAGAGAAAGGAATCAGTAGATTGAATGAGAACAAATCTTCTCATAAACATGCTTTGGTGTGCCTTGGTTCTTGCCTTAAAGCAAGCATAGCAAAGTATGTCCACCTGATGTGGCTAAATTCAATCCTGATCACTTGTCAGTCTATGCTATCTACAGCTGTTGGGAGTTATAGACTAATAATGGAGAATCTGTCACAGAGTGGTTATTTCTCAGCGGAAGACTGTGAGGACTGTGTAAAGAGTATGGGCTTTAACAGCCAGATAGCAGTGCTAAATAAAGACGCGACACAGCGGTGACTACCATCACCAAGAACTATATTTACAAAATATATACAAGTCCAGCAAAAAACAGAATCGGCAGGCATATACCTTGTTATCTAGCTAGATAGTCCTGTAGTCCAAACTTTCCAGGATCCAAACTGAGAGAGTAACGAGCTGCTTCTTCCAACCATGTCCCACACCATATTGAGCAACTCTCTTGCTTTTATGTATGTGTCTGATGCAATCATTACTCAGCAAATTGACAACTGAGCATGATCATACTGTCACCTGACTTGACTAGTTGCCAGAATATAATTACACAGGTGTGTAGCCCACTCTGCCTTGCATCATTCCCAAATTGCATCATAACTCGCAATTTGTATAATCCTTAACAGAATCATAAAATAATACATTTGGAAGGGACTCATAAAGCTATTGAGTCCAATCCCCTATTCAAGGATTCAATCCCTCCTCCCTCCTCTTCAGGATTCCAATTCAAAATATATTGGACAGATGGACCCCTCCGAGGTCATTGGTTTCATAGGCGGTTACTTCACGTACCTTTCCGTGCTGCGCTGCCTTTGAATCCGATCTGAATCCGCATCCAATCACGTGACTCTAACCCGGAGCCGCCCCTGTTCTTAAGTACTCACGTACCCGCTTGTTGAATCCGAAGCCAATGTATCCTCACGTCGCCAATTCGCATTGTTATTCTCTTTGCAACTCATCTTTTTCCTTTATTTTCTCCATTTTTTTAATGCTCCTAACCGGTATATCGACTCATCGATATTCCCCCTGTCATTTATCCCTCTTTATAAAACCGGGCCGCGTTTCTTTAATTTTAAACAAAATGCATTGAATTCTCCATAGATGCTGCTTCCTAATGTTGCAATTCAAACACCTGTCACTAGGTGTCTTCGTCTGCCATTTATAGATTGGTCCTCCAAAGTAACCAAAAAGTTCTGTCTGGCTAGTACCCCATGCTAAACATCACTTCCCTTCATTCTGCCATACCCATGTCCTCTGTTCACAATGGCTCCCCTGCATGTACGACACCGGTGGAAATCGCTGCGTGGCAAGGAGGCTGTATTTGCATCTGTTCTGGAAAATGTTAACATCATTCTGAACTGCGTTTCCGCACTGCTGCTGTTCATGGTTGGGGAAGACACGGATGAAGACACAAGCGAGTTGATTTCAAAGTTGAACGCAGTTGCCCAAACAGTTTTCTGGGCTGTTGCTGAGTGGAGAGTCACATCGCCACGGCAGAAGTTATGGTGGTGTTACCCCGGACGTTCACGTTGGTTTCATGATTCTGTTCTGCAGTTTTGGGATGATAGGCAGTGGATTGACAACTTCAGGATGACTCGGCAAACCCTTTTTGAAATCGCCGATAATCTTCGACCGTACCTTATGCGAAGGGACACTGTAATGCGCTCAGCCATCCCAGTGGAAGAACGAGTGGCCATCGGAGTCTACTATCTTGCTAGTCGCTCTTGCTACCGAACGATCGCCAACGTATTCCAAAAGGGGACCTCTACGATCGCCAGCGTGGTCGTTGAAGTGTGCTTGGCCATTGAACATACTCTTTTGAGGAAAGAGGTTCGTGTCGTCGACTTCAACAAGGTAAGTTTTGAACCCCGTTAGTTCCCATATACCCATTGTTCAAAATATTTAGAATGCAACTGCTAACTGTGTTCCCTCTTTTTTAAACTCCAGATGCTGTCATCGTCCGGGAAACACGGGTTCCCCCATTGTATCGGATCTGTGGATGGGTGCCACATCCCTATTACCGCCCCGAAAAAGGATGGTCAGGCTTATTTTAATAGAAAGTCTTTCCACTCAATTCTTCTTCAGGCTGCCTGTGACGGGGATGGAATTTTTTTTTCGATGCTAACAGGACATTCTGGAGTCAACCATGATGCACATGTGTTCCGGTCATCTCTTCTATATAGGAAAATGGAGGCTGGATCTCTAATCCCTGGCAACCCTATGTTCCAATATGGAGGTGTTTCTATACCGCCACTGCTTTTGGGGGACGGTGCTTACCCACTGTGCAACTGGTTAATGAAACCATACGCAGTTCCACGCAATGACTTGGAGAGGCACTACAATAAAATCTTCAACCGGACAAGGAACACAGTAGAGCGCGTATTTGGCCGTTTAAAGGCCAGATTTCGTAGGCTGTCTGTACGGATTGAGGCTCACATACAAAATGTTAATTCTATTATTGCCTCCTCCGTCGTTCTTCATAACATATGTGAGAAAAAAAACCACATGATACAGGATGAGGATGTAGAGTTGCAGTGCAGTACCTCTGGTTCAGAGGCGGAAATCCATGATCATAACAATGATCGTGGCCAAAGAGAAAGATCGGAAGCAGAGGCAATTAGGAAAGCTATTGCAGAGTACCTCTTGACGCATGTTAAGTAACTTGAGCAGCGCACATAAGCAATCATGCATTCTTAATAAAATAAATCTCATGTTTTGACCACGATTTTAATGTGTTAATAAACATTGTTTGCACACTTCTACTTGACCCTGTTATTATTCTCCAAGGCTAATAACGTGTCTACACGTCATAAGGGTAAGGCAGGGCCCCAAACCCCATAAACATTTTTATTTTTGACCATTGTTTACCTGTTCCCCAGGCCCCCCTTATTCTCCAGGATGGCCTCTTGCTTAGCAGCTTCTTAACAGCTGTTCCCCAGTAATCCTTACAAATGCTAATGTTTCTGGGCTGTAAAAAGTCAGGCAAATGGTACTGGCAGTTACTACTTCACCTTTCCTTTACAAATGCAGATACAGTTGCCACTGTGCAGCAAGGGAGGAAGGGACATTTGCCATACCTGCGGCAACAATTCTGAAAAGCTAGTTTCCTCCCTGCAACTTCTATATTTACCTCTACCTTTTGCAGTCTAGTCTTAGGACTCGTAGAAATGGAAAACGAGGATAGCCTTGACGAAACCATGGCAAGCTGTAGGTCGGTAAAGGGGAAACGTGGTATTTTATGGGGAAACGCCGAAACGTCCGCTTTGATAAAAATATGGGGAGAGGCGGAAATCAAATACGCACTATCATCTCTGAAACGTAACTACGAAATATTCGAGATGATATCTTCTGAGCTATCAAAATTAGGGTATAAAAGAAGCGCAGATGAATGTAGGACCAAAACGAAATCGTTGCGGAAACTTTACAAACTGGCTGTGCTGCACAACAACACATCTGGATCGGGGAGATCGAAATTCATCTGGTTCGACGAAATGGCTTCGATTTTCCGGACTGATACCTCCATTCATCCTCTGTGGACTACTGAGAGTGAGGCCACAGCAGAAACAGGTAGGTGGTTTTCGTTGTAACTACAAACATGTTTTACAACTATCTTAACATGCAGTCGGGGACCCCCTTGAAAAGTAACATTATATACTTAACAACTCTCATTAAATAACCCGTGTTATTAGCAACAGGAAACTTTTACGTGGTTTCATACAGCACTACATCAGATCTGAAAAACTTTGGCGGATTCAAAACAGATTACCGCCACTAATCAGCCCATTTAAGGGGGGGGCATTATTGGGTAAAAACCATGTTTTTGATACATATGTAGTCAATGGCAAATTAATGAACTATAGTACCCTTTCAAGGTTACCGAACACTGCTAATACGGGGAAACAGTCAGAACTGCATTACTTGTCATGCTGCCACTCTATTGGTTGGGTTCTTCCCGCCGCTGGATAAATTGTCCACTCCCAAAATGCATTTCGGGGGATGTTTGCAACCCCCCCCCTTAGCTGTCCGCCATTCTTTACGCCTCCAACATGCAACAGTGAAGGGCGACTACAGCTGTTGCTACCCATTCTTGTTTTCAAAATAACCAAATCTATGTTTCCCTCCCTGTTCCTTAGGAGTAGACTCAATGGAGGGGGACGATAATGTGGTACTGTCACTGGACCTTTTCGAAACTGCAGACGTGCTGTTTACCGGCGTATCAGATGTATCGGGAACAGGTAGGTGACCATTACAAGTTTGTACGGCATGACCCTTTTTTTTCCGGTTGTTGGATGCTGTTTGCTCATAACCCTCCTTTATGTTGTTTAAGATGGAAGGGTTTGGATAGAACTATCACTTACATGATGGAAAGGCAAGCAAGCATTACTATATCATAATAGCTAGTGCTAAGTATCCTCTGTACTGCAGAAACCCCACTGCTGCGGTAATGAGGTTGTTTCTGTTTCTTCCCATTAATCATAAGGTTGTGAGTTTACGTTGTTCCGCTAACGTTTAAACATAGCACTTGCCTGAAATTGCCTTTGGTCTCAACCTAGATACACAGTCAACTGATGCATGTGAACCATCCACCTCTGGCTGCTCAACGGCTGTGAGTTCTGACAGTACAAGCAGTATCAGGAACAAGGGTCGTGGTAAGTATGGATTCGTATAATGGAAGAAGTGTGACCCCAGAAATTATGGAAATTTCGGTAGTAATCCACTTCCTTCTTTTTTTAAACATCTCCACACATCTAACTACAGACCCCACAGAGGCTACCAACTATGAGGCGACACTGGACCCGGCTAGAAGACTCGCAATGCTGAGGAAACGGAAGCAGAGGGCTTCAGCAGCCTCACGGCTAGACAGTACACTGTCAGGGTTTGTAAACTGGTTTCAAAAAAGCACTGAGAGCAGCAGCACTAAAAGGGATGCTCGTGATGAGATTCAAAACTGGTTTCAGAGGGAGGTTGTTAGCAACCTACGTGTTGCGTCAAGATCTCTGGAGAAACTCTCAGATTACTTGACATCTACCACAATTCACACCTCAGAAACCGCTGTAACTGGAGAAGTTACAGCACAGGTTCATGTGGCTGCTGATGGAAGGAAAACATCTTATGGCAGTCTTACTGTGCAGGAAATAAATTTACAGGGCAGGCAAGTAGTTCCAAGTGATTCAGAATCAGACTCAGAAAGTACTGTGTTATCTGACAATTTGGTAGATGATGATTGTGAACAAGACAGCTCTCAGTCCCTTCTTGGCCATGGACTACAAATAAACACCCCGCACAACTCTGGCGAGGTACTGCACAGCACACCGACTGCAATGGATGGTGGTCCAAAGCCAATGCCTGCTCAGAAACCCTTTGAAGCTGTAAGTAGCAAGGAAGCTAGGAGCATAGAAAAAGAGATGCCATCACCTTTAATTGTTTTAAATAAAAAAACCAGCTCATCTGAAGTTGCCCCTCCAAAGACCCCAAAGAAGAGACTGAGAAAAAAAAAGAAAAATTTTTCCCCCTAGAGCCATAATGGTTGTGACAATACGGGAGGTAGACAGTTTTTTGTTGATATAGTTCAGAAATAAGAGATGTAAAAGAATGAAACAAACATAATATTTTATTAATTTCAAACTTTAAAAAACATTAAAGTGTTGCTGGATTAGCCAGCAGAAACAGCAGCCATTACGTAGTAATGATTGGTACACTCACAGAACAACAAAAACAAATGTAAAGAACATTCAAGGAAGGTGTGCATTTTCAACGCCTTCCCCTTCGCTGGTTTCCACGAGCCAGGAGTTCTGCCATCTGCTCTTCAAGTACTGAAACTGTGATAGAAATTGCAATTATTATAGAGGGTACTGTTTGCAACATTTACTAACTAGTTTTTAATGATGTTTTACGAAGTTAAAAAGGTGGCTTTTTTTTCCTTTGGAATCTCAATAAAGTAATTTGCCTAGCATCTTTTTGATTTTTAAATGCAATAACTTTTCTCAGAAGGCATCTTGATGATGCGCACACTCAGCCAAGGGAATAACAAGAAACTACCGGTTAACAGTCTAAGATACTAGGCCTATGTATCAGTTAGTGCTCAATAAAATTATGTACACACCTCTTTCAGAAAGCTCTTGAAGGAGAGCAATGAACTGCTCAAGCTCCCGTCTAGTAACAGGCTGCTCCATCACATCAACATCCCCCTGGGGCTCTAAGGTAGAAGAACAAAGTATGTGCATTAAACCCTCAATAAAGCTTCCAAATTACCCCATCCATAGCTGGCCTTTAGTATAATCCACAGTGGAAATGCATGAAGGATAACGTAATGCTTTTTCCAGTGGGTTAGGTAAAATCAGGTTTTTGAACCACGACACTGACCAGGCCTATTTTCCTGTCCTCCTGCTGGTGCTCCCACATGGACTTGTTGCCGGGGACCAACTTGTGCAGCACCTGGCCCAAGGCGAATTCTCGCCATCTCCCGGAGACCCACGTTTTGAGCCGGACCAGCCCCTAGGGCAAATAACATTAACAGTAGTAAAGAACTGAAATATCACCCAGGAGTTGTAATATCTTATACTCATTACATCCAATTGTTTTTCAATTTTAGAAGAAGCCTTTCATCATCAACAGACACTTAGGTCAATTCTAAGATACTTTTAAACATAATGAGATGTTACTTAGCAACTAGTACATAAGAGGGTTCTAAAGCGATAACAACATTTTTTGTTCAACACCTGCTAAATAATCTTAGAGGCATTGTTTCTATGTACACAATGAAGTAATACTTCATTAATGTTGATATGCAAATAAAAGTGATATTGAAGCTAACATTCGTTTTCTTTAGGAGTACCGTGGTTTCCCTAGTGGGGAATACTGTCCAATAAGTTATGGTAACAAAACTTGTAACCAGGAAATCTGCTGCTTTGATGACCCTATGCAGTGATTGGTAGTTGGAACAAAAGGGGGGGGGGAACCTTCCGTGGTCAGGAAAGGTGTCAAATCTTGATGAGCATATAACTTAAGGACCAAGGTATAACTTTTTCAGAGCTTGCTGTAGACTACTTAAAGAATTCCCTATTTTAAAATTTAATATTAAATTGATGGTTTATGTCTCTTTTTAAAAAAGCAACCCGGTTTTTTCCTATGAAAGGAGTGATACACAAAGTAATTACTCCACCCACAGTAAATGCAGAAATAAGAGTTTGAAAGTGCTGCCAAGGCCCGGGCTTTTGTAACTACCCACACCTACACATCCTTCGATGTTGCATCTGTTCTATATGGGTTAAGTAACGGGGCTTAATGAGTGAAACCACTAGTTTTAACAATCTGTACCTGCGGGGAAAGCATGTCCAGGATTGGGGCGATTAGCTTGATCCCATAGCTCCTTCACCTCGTCGAAGTACGGGGACTTGTGCTCCTCGGGGGGATCAGGGCCGAAGTCCAGAACCGCACGATTGAAGAGCTGCCGCAGAGATTTAAATTTGGAGCGGCACTGCCTACTGGATCTTTCGTAGGCTTCGGCCCGCAGATCATCAGAAGCCTGCTGGAAAGCATTTTCGTTCCTTCTCGCTCCTGCTGAAAAGAGCACATGCCCGTGGTTATGTGTTATCAGGCTTCGAAGCATGGCCCTGATCTCGTGAGCGGTCCAAAATCTACCCCCCTGGGCTGCCATCAGGTCTTTTTTTTAAACAACAGAGAATATAGGCCTGCTGTGTTGTAGGCAAAAAGCTCCAGAGTGCAGAGAACAGCAGCCCCCACTGCCCCTTGCAAAGGTCAATTGGCTGACCAATCAGGAGTTCCGTTCAACTAAGGGGGAGGCAGGTGTGCAGACAACTCGGCACCATCAAGTACTGTCCATTATTATTAGAACGGTACCTTTCTTCGAAGCCCTAAAAAGTTAATCAGCATCTGATGAATTAGAAGTTTCTGTCTGTGAACAAAAGAATTCCTATTACTCCACACAAAAAATTAACTGTAACATTTGAAAACCATTGCTGTACTGTAATATCTCAGCATTGCTGAGATAAAGCCCAAAGCGAAGGACAGTATTTGCAACATTTTCAGAGCAGAATCTTTTCTTTGCCCAGAAAAGAAAGAGCAGGAGGGGTGCTGAAAGGCTTGTTTTATTGCCTGGGAGGTGTTAATTGCCGGTTTTCAAATGCAAAAGTCGAAGCCTTGCGAGGAATGAGCAAGATAAGATCAGAGAGAGGTGTTTTTTTATAGCGCTCTGGGCCACAGTGGTTCAAAAGGTCAGGCAGTAGAAAAACAGAGAACGTTATATTAACAGATTTATAACACAAACTGTAGTGTTTTGTTTGCTCAGTGAGGAAGCAGAGAAGTTATCTGCTGTGCAGGGGCCTTGCTGTAAATTACGAGGCATTAAAATGGTTGCAACGTCCCCACACATAACGACGAGGATGTCGGCGGATTATCGACAGACGGCTGTCACTTATACAGGCGCGTTTTTTAAAAGCACTACAGCCCGATGTTCGTTGCACAGAGATCCTTTTTTTTATAAATTACCGGAAATGAGGGAAAGGGGGGGAAGGCATACATAACTAGTATTCTGTTGCCTTGAAAGTAGGCACAACTCCATTACTGGCATTGTGGTGCTTAGACCAGCACCTCGGCGGCTGTTTGAAAACATTCATCCATTGATTGCAAACACAGCAGAAAAACGTTGCATCAAATGAATAGGAGTTGAAGACATTGAGCCGTCAAATTCCATATTATGTAATACCATTCCTCCGAGTTCAAACATTCTACAGTCTTACACAGACCTGGTTGCAAATGTACCCGCGGATAGTGGGGGCGTTGGAAACACGGCAAAAGTGGATATGTGGACATGCCCGTTGTCCTTTCAAATTTATGGTTAATGACCACGGCTATGGAAATGGGTTGTGTTTTGGACAATACATAGGTAGTTATAAAATTCTGCTACGTCAATGGGTTTGAGAAAAAATCTAAAGCAATGGTACTTTGGGGGGGGGGAAGGAGTCATTTGCGGAGGTGGAAAAAAAGAAGTCATGGAATGGATTACTCAATGCAGTGGAGTGGGTCCGAAACGGATGCCGCATTACAGTAGGAAAGACAAGTTTGGCCACGTCCGGATAGTAGTCAGAGGCATGTTACATCGCCACCAAATGGCCATGGTATTCAATCGCAGTACTTGGGGTCCTTCTTGAAGCTAGGAACACTGCCATCTGCTGGCTAATAACACAGAGTAATCGGGGTACAGGAGATACAGACGACTGCAACGCCCCAAGCACTGAAAAGTTAAGGGAAAATTAATCGGAATATCGAAAAACCGACGTGTCGGATTGTCGAACGGTTGGTCGGTCGAAAAACCTTTGACTGTGCGCAAACGACATAGAAATCCAAAACCATACCCGGTACGAGGGGAACCTCACGTACCCTCGATTCGAATCCAAAGGAGGATCGAGGAGATTCCAGAGCCCAGAGAAGGGAATCAGCTACCCCGCTTGAAGCACAGTTCAGGGGGCGTGGCCAGGGTGACTCCGACCTGACTTCGCAGGAACGTCAGGAAGCTATGAAGGCTAACTAGCACGCAGAGGGGTGGCTCCGAGCCCAGAGAGGTACGTGGAGTAACCGTCATAGTTGTACTGCTCTAATGGTTAGGAAGTTTTTTCTGATATTCAACCAAAAGCTGGCTTCCTGTAACTTGAGACCATTATTATGTGTCTGGAATGATTAAGGACAGATACTAGAGATGGCCATGAAATGATTTTTTTTGTTCCGTTGTTCATTATTTATTTCATTACTTAACAAAACGAATAATGACCCTAGGGGCAAATTTACCATGAACTGAACAGAACTGAGAAATTTTTTTCGGTTAGGTTCGGGTTCGTTAATGGAGAGGGGTGGAGCCGGAGATGTCTCCTACCTGTACCTGCCTGGTGCTGGTCCAGGGAAAAGCTGCCCACCATGCTCGGCCATGTGGTTGGCTGTAAAAAAAAATAAAAATTAAAAAATTAAAAAATAAAAGGGAGCACCAACTGGGCCCCAGGGGTGGCCTGGTCAGCACCCTAAAATCTGTAAAAAATTGATTTAAAACCCCCCAGCGCCAACAGGGCCCCAGGGGCACACTGTAGGCGCTGAAAGAAAGAAAGAGAGAAAAAGCCCCACATTACAGCTGTAGCGCGGGGCCAGGAAACCCGGAAGTTAAAAAAAAAGGTTCTGGCGGAGGCACTCAAGGAGGAGGAACTGCTGCAGGAAGGACTTCTTGGCTTTCTCCTCCTCCATCGGAAGGTGACCAGCTGCATCAGCGTGAGCGTGACTGGCGGGCTCAGCGCAGCTTGCCCTTGGACGCCTTGGACACTGGCCAGCTTGGTAGTGGCGGCAGCAGCTGCCATCAGGCTGGCTTTGAGGTGAGGATGTGATGTGATGGCAACAACAAGGCATCCCACCCCTCCCCGGGAGCGAGAGAGGGAGTCACCCCCGTCAGAAGAGCTGCTGCCTGCCTTGTAGGTGCGCTGGTGAAGGTTCCTGGTGGGGTCATGTTCCCCCGCTTCAGGGGAGAATCTGAGGCATGGAAAAAGCACGGGAAAACCGCCGGAGGGTGTGTGTGTTGTGCGCCTCAGCCTCAAGAGCACGAAGAGGAATCCGTGCCCGGCTTCAGGAGGCCTCGTCCTCCTCCTCCTCCAGCCTGTCGGCTCCAAGCCAGCACCTGTAAAAGCCCCTGCTGCCGCTGCTGAGCTGACTCCGCTGATGCCTTGATGCGTCCAGTCCAGTCTGTGCAGTTGTCAAGTTGTCAACTTTTTGATTTTTTTAAATGTTTTCCATCTGGTCTGGGGGTGTGGGACGCCCACACGTGGCAAAGCAGTAAAAACAATTAATGAACTTATGAACCAATGAAATGATTTTTTAAAAAAAAATTCATGAAAAACGAAAACAAACTGAAACAGACCCGCAATGAAAAGTGAAAAACCGAAATGTCATTTTTTCTCTCCGTGCCCATCTCTAACAGATATTGATATTATTTTAAGTGTTTAAAGAGTGCTATCATACCGCCCCTCAATCTTCTTTTCCCAAAGATAAACATAGGAACATTATTATTAAAAAATATTTGAGCTGGAGAGGGCCTTAACATGCCCATATCTTTCTGACTTTTCTCATATGGTTTGGCTTCTAGCCCTCTGATCAGCCTTGTTGTCCTCCTCTACCTTGTGCCACTTTGTCTGAATCCTTCTTAAAGTGTGGTATCTAGAACAGGGCACAGTACTCAAAATGAGGCCTAACTAGTGGCAAATAGAGAGGAACTACAGTTGTACCCCACCATTTCATGTTTCATATACTGCAGTCCTGCTATATCTTGGGTTCACAGTATATGAAACAAAGGGATCCTGGGGCAAGCTGCATGGGCCTGTTTGAGACCTCCTGCACTTACCCCAGGCCTGGCGCTGCCCTGAATGAGCCTCCGACAGACTTCCTGGGCCTGTCAAAGGCCCCAGAAGTGGTTTCTGGAGAACCGGAAGTCATTTCCAGATCACCTGAAACCACTTCTGGGGCCTCCGACAGACCCAAGAAACCTGTTGGAGGCCCGTTTGGGGCAGCACCAGGTAACTGTAGGAGGCCCAAGGTAGGTCCCACAGTCCTGACCCGACCCAGCATCCACATATGACAGATTTTCCATTATTGTGAGTTGGGTTGAGTCCCTGACCCCCATGATAGGTGGGGGATTACTACAGTACTCCACAGTCCCTTTTGCAGCCACATCACACTTCTGACTGATATTAAACTTGTGCTCTACAATAATTTCGAGATCATTCTCATATGAATACTGATCCAGGTTTCTTCCATCCTGCTTCTGCTTCTTTTACCTAGATAAAAATTTTGAATTTTGTTTCTTTCTTCCTGGGTGTTTCTTATTCCACCCAGTTTTGTTTCATCTGCAAATTTGATTACCACTTCCTGAAGCCCTTCATCCAAGTTATTAATAAAAATAATAAGAACACTGTGTGCAGGACTGAGCCTTGTGGGACCCCACTTGTTACCTCTGTCCAGTTTCAGAAGGAGCCATTCATAAGCACTCTTTGGGTAAAATTCTGTCATCAACTCTGTATGCACCGGACATGTGTACTATCCAGCCAACACATATACACATACACACAAAGACAGAGAAAGAGAGATTTGTCTGATTTGGCTAACTCTTTTCCTACAAGGCAGAGTGAGGAATTAAACTCCCAACCCCTACAGCCTTAAATACTCCAACCCACTGGCCCATGCAACCAGCTCCAATAACACCTGAAGGTCCGCAATTCACCTGCTCTTGCTTTAAATTGAGCAATCCATACATTATCAGTGACCCTGAAGGCCCTACTGCAGTAACTCTATGCCTCAAAAACCAATCAAGAAATGATTACAATTTTTTAAAGAAAATATCTAGAAGATAGGTATGAGAGGTACCCCCCCTCCACACACAACCTGGGGATCTGGGGAGCATGTGCAGACTTCTGGAAGTTGGCCAGTCCTAGAGTGAATGCTGCAGAAACAGATGGAACATGTGCATCAATCTAAATCTCACTTCAACAGCCTGTAGACCACATGTATGTACAGCCTGGAAACACAATACTAATTGGTAAAATTCAAACTAATTTGCATGTTATGAACAAGCATATGTAACATAATGCTCATTTGTTGTTGTTACCACCCCCTCCCCCTGTATAGAAACCTCTTAGGAAATCTGGGTTTATCGCTTTCTCACACATTGTAACCGTTCTCCAAATTGCACCACTCCAAACTATGTTTCCCCCTTTCTGTTACTGATGTTACTGTCAACATTAGCTCTATTACCACATCTGAGTAAATGTTTAGTAGAGTTCTCAGATGTTGCTGAGCGTGCTGGTTCAGAGGTAACCAATTCCCCTTAATTAAAGTAGCACAGGGGAAATAAATACATTATTGTTTCCAGATACAATTTTAACAAACAAAAGCTAGAGCATTTCTCATTTTCAGTATTATTTCAGTTCCACATGAGACCTGAAAGCTGAATAATAGAGAAGGCAAAGCAATAAGGTGAGTTATATTATTAAAAGGACTAGATTTTAATTTCATGAACACATCTGGAAGGAACTCAGTGGAAATTGACTTTCTGGTTTATTTACCAGCTTAAAGCCCAAGTGTGATGGATCATTTAAAACAAGGACACTTCTCTCAATGTTAGTAGTGGTTCTGATGATATTCATTGTTTGCTACTTTTAGAAAAACAACCAAATCAGAAATATCCAGATCTCACACTTCTGGAATACTGTGAGATCAACCCAATAAAAATGTCTTCATTCCTGGCAAGTTACTTTTAACAAGAATGAATCTATTACATTGTGAAGCCACCCATGACTGCTTGTATCTCCACTATAGAATGCTCTCCTTCAGTTCCTCAATTACAGTAGGTTTGGGGTCTCATTATGTTCATTCATTTTAAAAATAACTTTCCAAATGGTGACATTTACTGAAGGAAGAATTACATAAGTTCTGTACTGTCTACACAAAATGAGTCTGTGCCCTGTTTCTCTTCTTAAAAACACTGCAAGTGACTTCTTTTTTCATGTAATGCAGAACTGCACACCAAAGTATATTGTGACTCTTTGATATTAATTTGACTATGGTTCATATGATGAAGATGACGATGATGACGATGACAACAATGAAGATTGATGCGTATTTCCTAAATTTGAGCCAATTGGCATAATCACATGGCAGTACTTTGGCACACCTGCTTATATGGGTTTTTATGGAAGTGTAACTACCATGGCTTTCTTTCTGGTAACTGTAGTTGAGTGAAAATATATTCCTCTCATTTCACTTTACCTTGATTTTATGCAGGACAACAATGAACATTACATCTGTTTGAAACTCTCATAAATATATGACCCAAATGAAAAAAAAAACACCTGTATCATTTATTCACTGTGCCTACTGTAGTGTGATTTGCTGTGCTAAGCAATAGGACTTTGATCATTGTAAATATACTGTATATACTCGAGTATAAGTCAACCCGAGTATAAGTCAAGGCCCCTAATTTAACCCCCCAAAACTGGGGAAACGTATTGACTCGAGTATAAGTCTAGGGTGGGAAATGCAGCAGGGCCTGGCAGCTCCTGCTTTGTAAGCTGGGGGAGTGGTGTGTGATGTTTAAAATGACTTTTAGCCACTGACCCAAGCACTTGCCAGGCCCTGCTGCATTTCCCACCCTAGACTCCCCTGTGATGCAGAGGGGGGTCATGAGGAGCAGCACGCAATTTTTAAAATGACTTTTAGCCACCGACCGAAGCAGTTGCCTCAGTGGCTAAAAGTATTGACCCACATATAAGTCGAGGGCCCCTTTTTTTCAGCCCAAAATTAGGGCTAAAAAACTAGGCTTATATTCGAGTATATACAGTAATTAGACATTGTAACCTGTGTTTAATTTGACTTTCTTTGTTTCATGAATTTTATTGCTAGTTTCTTCATACCAATAAGGAAATTTTACCTTCTTCCTGAAGCATGCAGTTGCTTTAAAGCTACCAATAATGACATTATCATGAAGTGTATGCCATATTTTCCCATTCCCTCTCACAGACGGACATTAGGTATTCCTTCTCAAATGTTTGCTCAAAGAAATATGGGGCACAATTAGGTTTGGGACTTTTTTCATCATGCGTATGAGAGAACAGAATACTTGGTTTTCATTTTGTTGCAGTACAGCATGTGACATAATTTCATCTCCAGGATGAAAATGTTCACTAGGCCTTACCCTTATGCAAAGTAAGTTATGAAATATAATAGCTGGTATTATTAGTGTAATTACAAAGCCTCGCTTTAAATTGCTGCTATGAACTCAAAGGATTGCTCATGCATCTATAATGCTATATTTTCCTTAGAGCACATTAGAAGGTACCCGACTCAGCAGAACTGTAAGTCTCTCTTAATTATCTTCCACACACATTGCCACAGAGAAAAATGAGAATAAATTGTAAATCATCAAATGGTGCAAGAATTGAAGGTTCATTGAAGCATCAATAAAGCCCAAGTTGGAGCCGGGGGAGGTGGGAGTGTCCTTAAACTATATTATCCACTGGCCAGTGAACAAGTAATGAGCTCACAAATACATTTACACTTTTACAATTACTGTTTAAGTGTTCAAATGTATCAGTGCTGTATATGATCTTGTATTAGCGTCCATCTTCTATGTAATGTCTTTTTTTTTAGCCATGAGAAAAATACCACACATAGAGACAAACTTATTAAACTCAAATGATACTTGTAGCTCCTGGTCTTCTATGCCATGGTTTCCTTTCAGGGCTTCTAGATTTATCAGGAAGCTTCAAGCTGTGATCCTGAATATGCTGATTGAACTCAATGGGAGACATACGTAGCATTATATTGCCAGAATCTCTTTTCAATGTGTTATGCATTACAGTCCAATGTATATTTCCTTTGAGGTTACTCCCGTTGTGTTAAATGAGTTCACTGTTTAGTAGCTGTGGCAGGGATTTCAGTCCTCCATGTTAGCATTGTTCTTGTTTTCGTCCTCGCAGTACTTTGATGACTGCTATATAGCTGGTATTTTCCTAGTCCATTGCAGAGTTCTCTAGGGAAAGGCACAGAGATTTCTCTAAACAGGCACATGAAATTCCCATAAGGGTTGCTATATTCACACAAGGATAAGGACAATATGAAGGACTGAATTGTAGGACTTTTCACTGCACTTACTTGTTAAATTATTTGTAACTAAGCAATTTCATCAACACGTATGGACCTGTCCACAGGGTGAAATTTGGTGTGATCAGGCCAATGCTTAAAAGGTTCTTATATTCAGTACATTGTATTTAACCCATGGTATCTTGTCCATGAAAGCAGAACAAAAGAACTATTTTGCATGTCAACAAATAATCCCAAAAAGACTACAAGCCTGTCCTGTGCCAGAAGGATACAGGACAGCTCTCAAAAGGGAAGAATAAGTTTAAACACAAGTGGGTACGTTCCATTGTTTATATGCCAACTAATGTTATCAGGGAACCAGATATCATAATTATATGCCACTGTTAACAAGCTCATAGGATTTGGGCTGCTTACAGTGCATGACTAAAAGGGGCCTTGATTTTCTTGTTAAAACCCAATCGTTATTAAATTGATTGACTTAGAGCAGTTGTCCCCCAACCTTGGATGATCCAGATGTTCTTGGATCATCCAAGAAACCCCAGCCAGCACAGATGGTGGGGAAGGCTTGTGGGAACTGTAATCCAAGAACACTTGGGTCATGCAAAGTTGAGAACCACTGACCCAGAAATATACAGTGGTATCTTGTATAAAGTAATTAATTCATTCCAAATGAAATTATGTTAAGCAAATTTTCCTTTATACAAATTTCCCATAGGAATGCATTGAAAACTGAGTAACCCCTAATCACAAATATTTTATGTTGTATGGATTTTCTCCTTAGACGACTCTGTTAAGCATATTTCCCCTATCTCTGGAATTTTTTTATGTTGTACAGATTTAATGTTATACAAACCGTTTTTTATGCAAGGGCCCATTGTAACATTCTTCAGTTGAGCATTGCCTGTATTGCTCCAGTAGAGATGGGCATAAAACAAAAAATGAAATACTGTTTCATTGTTTCATTAGGTAATGAATTACTTTGTTAATTAATGAAACTTTAGGACGTGTTTCATTTTGTTTCATCACAAATCACTATTTCCCCCCATTAGAACAAAACAATTTGTCCTAGAGGAACCAACGGCAGGGGAGCTCAAGCTGTTCCCTGAAAGCCCTCAAAATTTGCTAATGTTTGGGGATAGGGGAGCTGAGTTATGAAGCTCCAAAGGGGTTGCCCCTAGGAAAAATATTTCTAATTGGAATTGGAACTTCAGAAGCCAAGCCACAAGCGAGCTACAGCTTGGTTCTGATTTCTAATAGAAAGGTTTTTTTTCCCTAGGGGTACCCCATTTGTAGCTTCATAACTCAGCTCCAAACCTTTCCAAATTTCAGAGGATTACCTAGAATCGTTTGAGGAAGGTACCCCTGCCATTTTGGTCCTTTAGGATCCAGGGGAGCATAGTGTTTCGTTTCATTTCATTTCATTTTGTAACAAAACTAATTTTAAAAATTGTTACAAATGTAATGAAACGAAAATACTACAGAAATGAAACAAAATGCTACTTTTTCATTTTGTGCCCATCTCTATCCAGTATCTTGCCCAGAAATTGAATCTTCAGAGTGGGCAATAGTTGTTCAATAAAGTGGGATTTAGAGAGGTCTCTTTCAATAAGGGTCTTATTACTGATTCCTTTAAGCATGCCGGAATGCTACCCTGATGAAAGCAAGTGCTTATCCCACCCAACCCCAATCCACTCATCCTGACTACTCTGGCTCCTGTTACCAGACAGGAAGGGCCAGGGTCCAGCACACATGTCCTGTCCACATCATTAGACTGCACCAGTTGAGATGTATCCATACTAACAGGATAAACATTGGCCAAAACAGATCCATGGGACCTGCATCAACTACACCCCAAAGATCCTGCACTCCCCAATCCTGAAGTCCTAAAGAGAATGACCTTGATTTATTATTCATTTGCATATGATTTTAACTATTTATTTGTTGGCTTCTATGTAAACCACCTAGAGTTCCTATGGGAAAATCGGTGCAGTATAGAAATGTAAAAATAAAATAAAATATAAATAAATATAATGGGAATTGAGGAAACTATTGCTCACATGACGTTGTAGACCAGTCCAGTCCAGCAACCCACAAAGCAGAGGAAAAGGCCACTCCAGTCACTGTCTCAATCTCCTGCCATTTTTTTTAAAGTATATAAAATAAAATGTCTCAAAAAAACAAGTAACCTGACAAGGAAAAATCCATCACAGACATAATGTAATTCAAGTCAAGGAGGAGGTGGAGCAACAAAATATCTTGAGAAAGATGCATATATTTGTCTGCAATGAAATGGAGAAGCAGCAGCAGCAGCAGTAGTGTACAAATCCAAAATGGAGACCAAGCTCTCAGACAGCACAGCAATGGAACAAGTCAGTCGCTAAGCAACAAAAACATTGACTGATGAATTGATACAACTAGATAGATTGTCAATTAGGTGATTTTTTAAAAAATATACAGGGGTCAAACATAAATATGAAATGCATAAGAATTCCATAAGATTTGACACCTTCTCTTTTGTAATCCCAGTGGCATTCAAGGGCTCTTGAAAAAAATATTATTTCATAGTTTTCTCATTTGAAGTGATCTGAAAATCCCAGTAAGCATTTAAATTAACATTAATATCAAATACTATTACATATTTTGATGCAGGGTTTAAGCAGAGAGCTATGACAGAGAAATGGGTAGAAGCAGTCATTTTTCAGACCACACATTCATTTGGGAGACATGGATCAAGTCAGCTGATATTGGCATTTGCAAACAACTCAGTTTAAAGAGTTAAATCACTGCAAAACCAGAGTAAATGAGATATTCCTAACCCTTTCCTTCAAAAGAATAAACTCTTCTAGGCAGGCATCTTAGAGTGTGATGCCCAAAAGAGTTCTATGAAGGTGCAACTACAAAACTCTCTTTTCCTTTTCCATATCTCCTTACAAAGAGAGACAGACATATCTCCAATAGAAATGGTCACACAAGAACTGCTTCTCCAGTAAACCTATCCATCTTCCTTAAGTAGCTCTCTTTTATAGCACAGATATTTGGGTTGTAGATACTGGCAATAATGTAGTTTGCAGTTACATAGAGGCAATGGAGGAGTGAAACAGATAGGATGGTTCACATATAAGAGTGAAATAACTTCATTTTCCCCGGAAGTGCAATCAAGCTGTTATCTTTACTAGAAGGTTGGTTCTAAATTATGTACTGTATCATCACTAGAGATGGGCATGACCTGGAAAACTGGTGTTGTTTGATGTTCGTAGTTCCTGGCTACCCATGAATTGTGAATTTTCACAGAACCTCCAGCAAACGAATGAGTTTGCAATTCATTTGAGGTTGGGGTTGTGCTTTACCACTCAACCGACAGGCAGACAAGTGCATGCAGTGAGTAGCTTCAGTGGAAGGAGCTGGGCCTGTTACCTCTAAGGATGGCTGCAGCAGCAAAGGAGAAGGCAGCAGCCTGAAGACATTGTAGGTAGGTGATGGGAACAGGGGAAGGACAGGCATCTGTTTTGCTGAAGCAAAATGAAGCACCACGTGAAAAAATATTTGTTGCTTTGTTTCATTTAGGCAAACTGGATTGCAATAACTGAACTGTGAACCAGTCCAGTTTGTCTTTTTTTGTGGTTCATGGTTCTGTTTGTGCCCGTCTCTAATCACATCTACTACCCTACTACCTGTGCAATTTGTGTTAAAAGGCGGAATCTTCAAAAATGGTACTGATGAGAGTTCTGAAGCAGAATTTTCCAAGAGCCAAGGGAGATCCAAATCCATACACACAATTTTGGAAATGGATTGTGGGAACTAAGTTGAAAGTTTAGAGGCAAAGTCATTTGTGCCTGTTTGAATAATCTAAAGATAAGCACATATCTCCAGTTTTGAAAGCATTATCGCTTGTAATAAGAGGCTGCTGCCTGCCATAGCTAAAGGACCATCAATGCTGACTGAGCAATGAACTTCATCTGGAATGTTATTGTTCTTTGAAAAGATTATTACTGAGATAATGACTTCAGCTCAGGGCCTTGAAGGTTGGTCTGCAGTAGGAAAAGCATTCCCAGAAACATCATACTTATTAAAATGGCAGGCAATAGCCATACAACTTCTAATAAAAAGCAGCAGGAGATTCAACAGGCTACACAGTAAGTTCTGTGCTTCTCTGTTATTGTCTAACAAGAACCAGCTACCAAATTGATGTCCAACAATGTCCTCAACAATTAGAACAACGTAATGGTATTTTCTTCTTCCAGTTTATGCAATTCATTTCAGTGTCACCATCACCCTTGTTTTACAGAACTTTCCTGAAAATTGTCAGAATTAAAGGTGAAGTTGAATTTGTTTGAATTCATGCATCAAATTTCAAATTTTTATTTGGGATAATTTTTTTAAAAAATGTTCTAAACAGGGTCACTTGAGGTGTGGATGTGTGGATGCAAGGATAGCCCCAATTGACATAACGCACCTCCAAGTGACTCTGGTGCAGTCTAGACCAGTGATGGCGAACCTATGGCACGGGTGCCAAAGGTGGCACTCGGAGCCCTTTCTCTGGTCACCTGACATTGCTCCTTCATAGCCACCTGTATACAGGTTAAATTACTGTATTGGCACTTTGCAAAAAAAAAAAATTAGTGAGTTTTGAATTGCAGTTTGGGCACTCGGTCTCTAAAAGGTTCGCCATCACTGGTCTAGACCAATCCAGTCCAGGTTAGTTGGGGCATCTAGTTTTACCTTTACATGCAGAGTTTGTGCATATTAGTCTTCATAGTTAGTCAACAGAATTTTTCCCATGTTAATTTGGAACTCCTTGTACCCTATCAAGAAAAAAAAGGGCTGTCCAGATTCCAAGATCTGTATCCGATCAAGCTTCTTAAGAGAAGGTCCCAGTAGCATAGTAACATGGAATCACACTACTTGTGCAAGTGTTAGTAGGGTGCAAGCAAGTATCTCAAAAGAAAATAATATATAACGGAGATAACATGCAAAGTTCTAAACCTAGAGGGAAAAAATCGAAGTGCCGTTACAAGATGGGAGAGACATGGCTCAGTACTGGGGTGCTGGAGATCAAAAGCTGAATGTGAGCCAACAGTGCGATGTGACTACAAAAAAGGTCAATTCTATTTTAGGATGCATTCTCAGAAGTATAGTCTCCAAATCCTGTGAGATGTTAGCACCCTTTTTATTCAGAACTAATTAGGCCTCACCTAGAGTGCTTTTTATAGTTCTGGATACTTCACTTTAAGATGGAGGCCAACAAACTGGAGCACATTCAAAGGACACCAACAAGGATGATCAGGAGACTGGAAAACATTAAATATTAAAAGAACTGGGGATGATTAGCCTTGAGAAAATATGACTGAAGGCAGATATGTTGGCACTTTTCAAATACCTGAAAGGTAGTCATACAGAGGAGGGACAGGATCTGTTCTCAATCAAGCCAGAGTGTTGGGCATGTAATAATAGGCTCAAGCTTTAGTCAGATTTAGTCTGAATACTAGGAAAAACATCTTAACTATTAGTGCAGTATGACAATGGAATCAATTACGTTGGGAAGTGTTAAGCTTGCACTGAATGCCTCCATTCTAATGTTGGTGGCATTCAAGGGGAAGTTGGAGAACCATATGCAGATCTCCATTTGGGTTCCTGCCTTGAGCAGAGAGTTGGATAGGCCCCTTCCAACTGGATTGTTCTATGATTCTATGATGTCTACAAAGAAACCCACCCTCCATGTACAGTAGAGGTGTCATGAAAATAGCAGGATCCCACGTTGCCACATTGGTGGGATGCTCTGTTAAGTGGACGCCCAATAGGATACTGGCTTGAGATAGCTAGTTTGACAGCTATTACAAAATGTCACAGGGTTAGATATTTACCTACTGTAGGCAAAAAAAAATTGCATAATTATTAAATAATGCTGATAGTTCTCCAAGCTTTTAAAATTGCTGACCTCAGAGTTTATTTTGATCCGAATGATTATATTAATGGGTGATGCTGAGGAACATGTCAGGCAGATGGCTTCATTTTAGTTTGTTTGCAATAATATCTCACCATTTGCTTCACATTGCAAGCTTTCTGACAGTCTTACTGATGTTTGGATGGGCTATGAATCCAACTCCATTAGTGATTAAGTTCATTGTTACCAGCATAGTACACTTAATATCCACTTACTATATACTTGAGTATAAGTCGACCCGAGTATAAGTCGAGGGCCCTAATTTAACCCCCCCCCCTAAACTGGGGAAACTTATTGACTCGAATATAAGTCTAGGGTGGGAAATGCAGCAGGGCCTGGCAGCTCCTCCTTTGTGAGCTGGGGGAGTGGTATGTGATGTTTAAAATTACTTTTAGCCAACAAGGGAAGCACTTACCTCGGAGGCTAAAAGTTATTTTAAACATTGCACACCGCTCCCCCGTGATGCAGAGGGGGGCCAGGAGAAGCAGTGTGTGATTGTTAACATGACTTTTAGACTCTGACCCAAGCACTTGCCTCAGTGGCTAAAAGTACTGACCCGATTATAAGTCGAGGGCCCCTTTTTTCAGCCCAAAATTAGGACTGAAAAACTAGACTTATATTCGAGTATATACAACACTTCCCTGAATTAGGCCAATGTATCTCCTTTCCCTTTTCTAATTTCAGTCAACAAATACCAGATGTATATGTGTGGGATTTTTGAGACTGACAGTCACCTGAGGACAACTAGGGGCTCTTTCCTCCACCCTGTGCCAACCCCAGAGAGGTGTAAAGAGTCCAGTTTATATTCACATATTTGTATTTGTATATGCCCGTTGTGAGGCCATTCCACCTCTTGAGTATTAAAGAAATACGCAAAATAGTGAACTTTGTGGCATCTCTATGTAGCCTTTAAACTGTCTAACAGCCTAAATTCTCTGGGTAATGTCAAAATCAAAAGTGTTATATACGTGGGGGCCATTACTGAAAATGCCTGCTGTCTTGTAGCCAGGTGCATGGCGAAGAACCTCAGATTTTGACGTTCAGGAAAGTAAACGTTGAAGGAGACTTTTCCTAGCATAATCTGAGCCCAAAAACACTCAGGGCTTTAAAAATACATTTTAAATTTGTCCAAAAATGGCCTAGTAGCTAATGAAGAGGGCCAAGTAATGGCATATTGTCACCAAAGCAACCACTCCCCATTACTGAACTACTCATAGTGTTTTAGAATATCTGAGGTATCTCTAGGCCATTTGGAAACACAAATCCATATATATAATGCATTGTAATAGTCCAAATGGGAGGTGGTAAGAACATGAAATACTGATACAAGGCAATTTGTGCTCAAATAGGTTGCATTTGGTATAGTCAAATTTGATAAATGGCAGTCTGGGCCTCCAGACATCCCCCCAATCCTTTAGGTCAAGGGCAGCCCCCTCCAGAATCAGACAAAGCACATTTGAGCTTCTCAGATGAATAGCCTATAAACATAAGTCCTGTCTTGCCTAGCAGCTCTGACTTGAGAAAGAAACATGGGATAATCTCAATTACTAAACAAATAAAGGGATTTACATTTCCTCAAGGATATAGCATTTGTTTTTAGGACCTTCACAGGTGACAGGAGCAGTCATAACAGTGGCTGTTATTTGTAATCAGTAGCTCATATGAAAATAGACCTCATTCTAAAAGCCTGTGATACTGTTAAACAGTGGTTCTAAATTCGTCTCCCACCCATGGAAGGTTTACATGTATTTCCATGTAGAAATTAAGCTTAATTTTAAAACTTTTTATTTCTTTGACTGAAAGCCGTTACTAGTCTGACTATTGACTGACATCTAGTGGATAAGATGCAAATTGTTTCCATCAAATTTAGTTATGCAAGAAATCCACTAGACAGGCAGAACAGGCTGTAGATGACTAAAGCATCTCAGTGTTAGAGCCTTTGATGGGGTTATCATGCTATCATTAGGATCTCTGCTAGGGTGACAAAATAATCTGGCATCAGATAACAATGTTAGTTACATGTAAATTCAAACTCATAGGTAGAGATGGGCACGAAACGAACAATTTTTCATTTTTTTTGTTTCGTTACGTAATGAAACGACAAATGATTTTTGCCTCCAAAATGAAACGAAACGAACAGAAACACCACAAATTTTGTCGCCTGTTTCCTTTTCGTTACAGCAATACATTGAATTGCTTTAAATGCTAAAACAAATCACAAAAAACGAAATAAATGCTAATGAAATGGTAACAAAACAAACTAAAATGAAAATTAATTTTTGCAAGAATTTGTGAAAAACAAAAATGAACCGAAACGGACCTCCTAAACGACAAACGACAAATGAAACACCATTTTTTTGATTCACGCCCATCTCTACTCATAGGCATTCAGGGATTAGCCACCAGCTAACTGGTCACAATCAGAGGGAAAATAATCTATTTTTCTAGATAGACAGTATCAAGAAGTTTCTAACCATCTATGACAAATAGATCTCAGAACTTTTACAATTAAGTATGAAGAGCTATCTATCATAAGCTATGGACAAGAAGAACAAGCATACACAAATTTAAAGTGGCCTGCTTGTCCATTCTCATAAAGCCAACACCTATTCTGCCTGTCTTTGGAACCAGAACAATGGAATGAAAACCCACAGGTTATATATTTTCTAGCATTAGATCATATTCTTGTGTCAGATGAGAGCATGACAACAATTACTGATGAAATATTACAATATGCGTTTCTCAAATTTCATTTTCTTCTTATTTCTCTCTCCCCCCCCCCCACCTTTCAGGGCGGTAAAGGGCAGAGGGCAAGCAGGGCATGTTCCTTGAGTCCCTTGTTGGGTTGGGAAGTGGCATAGGCAAAATCACAAAATAGTACTTGTATTGTTGCTAGACTATAAATACTATTTTGTCATTACTATTTGTTATTGCACTATTGTTATATTACATCTAGTATTTGTATTTAGTACTATTCCACAGTCTCTGTGCTTGCCTTGGGTGATGCAGACCCTAGTTTTGGGCCTGCTCTCCACTTCTTATATATCCCAGTCTAGTAAATTGTGAATCTATGGAAGAATGTGCCATTATACTGTTAGTTCACAAGATTCCATAGGGGTACTTTTTTCTGCTCATACGGATTAGCAACAGATTATATTAGAGACTGTCATTTTCTATTCTCCCCCCCTCTCTCCCCCCCTCTCTCTTGAAAAACAAAAAAAGAATTATAGAGGGCAGGGGCATTGAATCAAATAACCATTGACTTGTAGAGCTGAAGTCTGCCCCTTTTCATGCAGCAAATCCACAATGGAAGAATCTTGGATAGGTTGTCAAATAACTTGTATTTGAAAATGTCAGTGAAGGAGAGTCACCACCTTTTGTGATTGATATTCCAGTGTTGGCAAATCTATGGCACGGGTGCCAAAGGTGGCATGTGGAGCCTCTTTCAGTTCCATGCAGAGAGTGGGGAGAAGGGGAGGCAGCAGCTTATGGGCTGTTTCATAGCCCCAGTTTACTCTCCAGCCATGCAGCTCTGGGCATCCCAAAAGCAGTGTGGCTGGAGAGTAAACTGGGATTACAAAGGAGCCCACAAACCACTTCCCCCCTTCACCCGGATCTCTGCATGGAACTGTTTCGAGACTGTGCAGACAGCCAGGCACATGTCACCTACACATTTGATGGTCATCCCATTTCATTCAAGTGGAACAACACCATGTCTAGAACAGAATTGTGTGGTACCTCATTTCTTATTTCTCTTTAGGATGCTGAGGAACTATTGGTGAACATACTTTACCCATGGCTTATCAAACAGCTAGAAATTCACCTAGCATGTGTTCTAAAATCCTTCCTGATACCAAAGTCAAGCAAAAAAGTTGTTGGTTACCCAAATTGTCTTTTTACCCTTTCTGAAGGTGGAGACATTGGTCTACCTCCAGCCTTTAGCAATCAAACTTCTTCTCCAAGAGATTTCCAAATATCATAAATATAGGTGCTGAGATTAAATCTCTGAGTCCTGTCACTACTTATGGATGCTTTTTCTGGAAATCTGACACTAGGGACCTCAATTTATTTAAAGTAGGGAAGAGTCCCTATAGTAGCTCTTTAACTATTTTGGATAGCGCCCCCTTGCTGCCTTTGCTTAAACTATGGCCACGGTCCTACCAGCGTTTTCTGCATAGTTTCCCGGCGGCGAACTGCGCAGTAAAAGATCGAATGCTAACCAGGAAGAGAAGTAAATTCTGGTCCCAGCTGACCATGCCCCTGGAACAGCAGTTTCAGCAAAGTTTCCTAAACCACCGCCAGGGGCTGGATTTAGAAACTTTGCTTGAAAATGCTTACTTATTTGCTTCTGTAACCACAACAGGACCCTGAAAATAGGTAGTAAAATCAGTTGTTTCCCTTTATCACCATGGAGGCTTGGAAACTATACCCAGGAAGAAGGACAAAATGCAAAGTAGACAGGTAGAGACTGAACCAGAATACAAAAATATGATACAGAAGAGAGGACACTAACCTGCACATTAAAAACCACGTGACACCCCCCAAAATATGCAGGGAATTTATATACGAAGAAAACTCTGGTAAGACCATGGCCTATGTCTTGCACTGAGGTATAAGAGAAAAATCCCCTTCTTCTATTCTGAAATTCTCTTGCAAGTCATTCTGAGCTTTAGCCTTCCTGACCTTCTTTATGCATATACTGTATACTGCACTATACTCTTTCTTATTGATTCCTGCAGCCACATTTCCTATACCAGCCCATTTTAAATGTCAGCTCATTTGGACATTCTTCATGCAGCCACCCAAGCTTCTTCAGATACCTTACACTTTTCCTTCTTATATAGGTATTGTTTATGATTGTGTCTTCAAGATTAGACCTTTAAGAAACTTCTGTCCATTGTGAACTCCATCCTAGATTTAAAATATAGGATGTTAACCATTATTTCCATAAGCTTAATTGATTTTCCTAAAGTCCACAGTACTTGTACTCCTCTAACCTTTTCACTTTCACCTTGAGTTCTCATTCTTTCTACCTTATTGACTAGTTCCAGGACAGGGAGTTGATGCCATTGTCATTAGAGATGTTATTTGTTATTCATTTCGTTAACTAACAAAATGAATAACAAACCAACCCACCAAAGAAAAAGGAAACAAAATGTTCATTTTTCATTACCCCTTCCTACTTTGTTGCTGCCGCTGCTGAAAGTCCTCCTGGTCCTGGAACTCTGCCGCATGGAGAGGCACTGGCCCCAAGCCAGCGCCTCAAAAAAGCCCCAGGCTGGGGGATTTTTAAAACAAAAAATTTCAAAACAACAACAACAACCAGCTCCAACCCAGCCCCGGGGGCTGCGTGGTCAGAGCTTTAAAATAAAAAATAAATTAAAAATAAGACCAGTGCCGACCCAGCCCCAGGAGCCATGCTGTCAGTGCTATTAGAACAAGCAAACAAAACAACACACTGGCCACAAGCCAGCACTTTAAAAAGCCCCTGCCACCACAGCCGCCAGGATCGCTGCCGCTGCCACCCTTGCCGCCCATTTAGGCAATTCATCAGATTTGAACCCTTTCGGCTCAGTTCGGGTTTGTACGAATTTTTTAAAAATTCATCTGAACCCAAACAAAACCAAACCGAAAGGTTGGCCCAAAACAGAAGAACCCGACCCATTGGTTTTCTGTTTCATGCCCACCTCTAATTGTCATTTTTTCCTACCTTCTAGAAGACAATGTTCTCAGCAAGACAAGAGAAGAATTTGTTGGAACACACATTCTTATTTGATGATTTGATGATTTGATTTAAGAGGGCATGATCCAAACCTTCTCTATGGTTAGGAAATCTGAACCGGAACCCAATAGTGATGTTACTGGTGTTTCTTTGTCCTTTGATTTTTACACAAATGCTCTCTAATAGTTTTTCATTCTCAACTTCATAACAGCTATAGTATATACAGCCTTTATATAAAAGTCTACTTCTTGTTTCATCTATTCTATTTGAATAAATTATACCATTCAATAATTGCATTATAATTCTCATCTTAACAGATGTAGATAGTGGCTATTAAATCTTCCTCACCTTCCTGTGTTAAAAGTTCAGACTCATTTGTTTCCTGTGTTCTGTGCATTGTTACAAAGATATGTGTAACCATGACTTATTGCTTCCAGATGTTTCATTTCCTGTTCATTGCTCCTATATCAGAATCCAAATTTCTGATGCATCACTCTTTTGACTCCAGTACTTGGTATCTCTGTATCCTTGGAAATGCTATCTATCTCTGTGACAGGGTTCTGTTTAAATCCTTTCTAGACCATGCTTGCAAGACTCTTTTAAAAAATGTTCTTTCAACCCATATGAGGTACAACCCATCTTTTGGAAGTGGTCATTTTTCATAGATATGCAGATCATGACCCAAGAAGCCACATTTTTACTGACTATCATGTCCTGAGTCTTCATCCCAGGGAGAAAACAAGCCTTCCAAAATATCCTATGGGAACCACATGTACTGCTTCTGTCCCTCTCAGGAAGACATCTGCTACTATCACATTTTCTACTCTTTGGACATGTGGAAGAAATCATTTTATCTCCATAACCCTCCATCTCTGCCTTCATGCTCTCTGCTGTCCCCATTCCAGTGGTTTTAGAATCACTGTATATGGAACAGGTGGACACATGCTCAGTGGCAGCAATGTCCAACTCCTGCAGGGAAGCCAGGCCTGCTACCTTTGAGGATGGCAGCAATGACAAAGAAGGAGAAGGTGGCAGTGGAGGCAGTGGAGATGGCAGAAGCAGCTAGGGAAGAAACAGAGACAGTGGGAAGGGGGAATATAGATGACAGAGGATGTGGCGGTCAGGTTTAGGGCAGGAGCAGGTATTCCACCCCCCACCCCCAGCACCAACTGGAAAAATGAACTACAAACCAGTTCATTTTTCTGGGAGTTTTGGGTGGCTTGTGGTTAGCCATGAACTACGAACAATCACGAACCACTGGTTTTCCCATTTCTATTCCTATCTCTATTCCTGGTATACAGAGGGTGAAGAAGACAAAAGAGGTATATATCAAGAAATAGATAACCTTTTAAAATGTGAACTGTGCTTCAAATGAGAAATCTTTCCCCTTTTGTTTCTTACAAAGTGCTATAAAACCAAGATATAAAACTCTCGTCAGCTTTAATCCTAACTAGATTGTACAATCTTTTTCCGCAACACATCCAACTCCTCTGTTAAATTAGCAGATGTGATTTAATATTAATGTATTAATTGCTAATATTAAAATGGAGGATTCTACTGGATAAAAAAGATCAAGCAGGTTTAATCTGGTGGGTATTGTGCAAACGCTTTGAAACGTCTGAGCTGACACTGCTCAAGTTATCAAAGCTCTGCATTTCCAGAAATTCACCTGGAACAGTTCTCACTATACCATGCTATTACATGTTATTTTAAAGGAAGGATGCTTGAAAGACATCCTGTTGGGGAAATGTAAATACCATACCACTTGAATATTTATGGTAGCATATTTTAAATGATGGTTGTGGGATAGTAATAACTATGTTGAGTAATAATGCAAAATCTCAGGCCAAGTTTGCCTGGGATAAATACCTGATTTAAAATGGAAGCTCAGAATGACCTTTTCTCCCCTATCCATATTTACAAGAAGAATTGTCTTAACAACCATAGGTTTGCAAGTTCAAGTCTCAAATTAAAATACTGACTTATTTTACATATGAATCAGACTTTCTGCAAGAGGGATGGAGCAGAGAAACTGAAAAAAAGCAGTATCAGGGCTGATGGGGAGAGGTTCCATTTCTTCAAAACCTGATGCCTGTTGGACTAGATGAGAAAACCCCTTCATCACTGTTGATCTTAACAAGACAAAGCAAGAGAACGGAAGAAGGCTAGTAATAAGTACCTCCTCAGCCCTCGGCACATACAACCTGAGGCAATTTCCTTTTGGCAGTTCTCTTTCAAGACTAAGTGGTTCTGCAGTGTCCAAAATGAAGGTGCTCTTTCAGGTTATAATCAAATATTCAAAAGTTTAATAGGAAGTGGACTGAGCAGCTAATGAGGAACCACATATGTATTAAAGATGACTTAGCAGGAAAAAAATAGTAAAATTTTCAACTCAGAAAATAAAATACTTTTACTGTGCTATAGAAAAGAAAAAGGTCAATAACAATGGCTTTTATATCTTAAGATTTAGAAATGTCAGGAAATGAGTGACTCATTTATACCTGTTCAAAGTCCCCTAAAGTCAGTCTCATGGGAAAACAATATATCAGTATTACTCATTGTGTTAGTCAGACTCATGGCTGCCATCTTAGAAGATCCAAGCCAATATCCAAATTGGAAACATGACTCCTTTCAATTAAATTTCACCCCAGTAATTGGGGGGGGGGGAATCACAATCCTCTTTAAAAAAATAGCAGATAAGCTTTATATATGACTAGTCAAATATAAAATTAAACCATGATATAACATCCCAGGCATGACATGCAGAAATAGTAGGCGTTTGTGATTTTCTTCATCCTTTCCCTACTCTCAATTCCTTCATGCACACACACAGGGGAGAGTGAAAGATGCCTCTGTCACTTCTCTACTAACCATCTGCTACACTTAAGTGATGAATGTGTCTCAATGACACATGCACATAAATATGCCCCTTGCACGTGTGTTATAATTATACTGAAAACCAGGAACTTGGGTAAGAATAGCTCTTAGACAGTAGACTATATGGCACAGGGAAAGTAGTTCAATGTATCTTAAAGCACGAAGGATATTTTTATTTTATTAGAAATATTTCCAGGAAGAAAGGGGGAAATGGTGACTGTTACGCCACTCTTCCCCTTGGACTGGAAGTCCTTTGTTGTCATGCAATTCCTAATGGTAAAGAGAAAGTATGGTGAGAAGGGTTATGGCAGGGTAAGAATTTAGGCCTAGATGCTGCAAAGAAACCTGATTTTGAATGACACAGGCTGCTTGCATGTGATGGAACTGAGATGTTGGTTTCAAAAGCAGGGCACAGGCAGAGTTTTGGAAATGCTTGTTTTGGACTTGCTTTGGAATTACTGCATCAGCATGGCTAGTGGCTATGCTGGCTGATGGGCTCTTGAGGTTGAAGTCCAAAAAAGTTCAATTTTTAAACTATGGGTAAAAGGAAAAGGTTAGGAAGAAAAATACAGGAACCTCTGAAAGGATACAGATTTCAGGCATGGTTGAGTTGGAGTTAAACCTATGATATAAATAGCACTTCTGGAATGAATGGAAAGGTTCCCAAAAGGGCATCTATGATGCATTCTTTTAGTAGTTTGATACTACTTTCAAGGTGGCATAAGGAATGACCTTACATGGATTTAAAATAAATGTATTCTTCCCTTAGTTGTATCAGAGTGTTCCACAATGTAAAATGATGGACGTATATGAAATATAGATAAAATTAGAAACAAATGTTAAGACTTTTTTTTTAATCAGAAGCATGCTACTTTAATAGTGTTATCTCAGCCATTTGCTAGATTTTCTGTTGCACTAATGATGGGTATAAATTACCTGCACATTGAAATTCTCTCTAGTCATATAAAATTTGTCCTCCATCCAAGTAAATAGGACTCACACATCTGCTTGGAATTTGATTCAAGCCCCCCTCCCATTGTGGATACTAAAAACTGTGAATAATAGTGAACACTATATGTATGGACACCTTTTCTTGTGGATCAAAAATTTTTGTTACTCATCCAAGTAGGTTCTTCAGTTTTGGATAAGTAGCCAGATATTTCAGTTCCAAAAGAGAAGAAGTCCAGCTCCCATGACCCAACTCCTGGATAACCTTGGCTGGATGACTGACAATCTCCAGGGACAACAGAGAAAAAGGAAAATATTTTTCACATGCAACTGTCTGCTAGAGGGTGCCAGAGACCATACTATGCATTCTTCCCTAATGAGTGTTTATATATATTTTTTCTGGATTTTTCCTTTTATTATTTTTTAATGTTTTCAGACAGGAAAATGAATCCATTAATACTGATCCTGTGGATAAGGCGATCCTTACTGGATTAATCTTTGATCTTCCTCCTTTGCTTTCAAGCCTATTAAGTGTCTTCCAGATGTTCCATTTAGAGGCTTGTTCTTGGGGGAGACACTCTTTAGCATTCATCCATTTGTCAAGGGATATTGTTTTTATTTAGCTAAGCCTCTTCTGGTTTAGTATTTGAAGCCTGAGATATGTGCAAAAAAACTGTTGTTCAGTCGTTCAGTCATGTTTGACTCTTCATGACCCCATGGACCAGAGCTCGCCAGGCCTTCCTATCTTCCACTGCCTCCCGGAGTTTGGTCAAATCCATATTTGTTGGAACGATGACATCCTCCAACTATCTCATTCTCTGCTGTCCTCTTTTCCATTTGCCTTCAATCTTTCCCAACATCAGGGACTTTTCCAAGGAGTCCTCTCTTCTCATGAGGTGGCCAAAGTACTGGAGCCTCAGCTTCAAAATCTGTCCTTCCAGTGAACATTTGGGGATGATTTCTTTCAGAATGGATAGGTTTGATCTCCTTGCAGTCCAGGGGACTCTCAAGACTCTCCTTCAGCACCACAGCTTAAAAGCATTGATTCTGTGGCGATCAGCCTTCTTTATAGTCCAGCTCTCACTTCTATACATCACTACTGGAAAAACCATAGCTTTGACTATTTTGACCTTAGTTGGCAAAGTGATGTCTCTGTATTTTGGCCAATTAATTCCAAGATTTATCCCTGTTCAGAGATTTAAAAAAGAAAAACCTTCAGGACTAATGGAAATTTCCTCCCAAAGATTTAGACTGACTCAATTGTTTTGTGGTTAGAGAGGCATTGGCATATAGCAACATAAACATAATCTTTAACTGCTGTGCTGGAAGGAATCCTATGGAGCATCAAATCCAGCCCCTCTTAAGGACGTACAATGGGGAACTGAACTCCCAAACTCTGACTCCACAGCCAGATACCTAAACCAGTGAACTATCCAGCCATTGCACACAGCATATCCCTTCTAGATACACCTATATGAGTGCAACTTCTGCTTATGTTTTGGAAAAGGTAGCTGTGTTAGTCTGTACAAGAATTCCAGGCAAAATTCAAAGAAATGAGACAAAAGACAAAAAACCAACAACAACATGTCAGTCACGACAAAGGAAGTATTGGTCATTGTCTTGTGCATTCATTGCCATTGTGAGGTGACACTGGTAGCTTTCTGCTTCTGGCAGATTTCAAGTCCCTTGCTCAAACAATACAGATAATTTGAAGAAAAAAATCAGAGTGTTACAAGAGACAGATGAACAATAACATGAAAGACAGAATGGCTCTTTTCTAGCATTCTTCCATGTTGATTGTGGCTTGTTTTAACTAACCATGGATAGTTAAATCTAATCAAAGATACCTCTTACTCTGAAAAGTTAGGAAAAAAACAAGAGCTGAGGTAAATCTTTAGGAATACAGCTTAATGGCTCTTGTAAAATGCTTCTTCCCTCACAACTTTGCAGAAAATGAAAGATTAAGGCTGGCTTTTATGGGGGATCAATATCTCCTCCACTTCGAATTCCATTAGACTAACACTTCCCATAGAACTTTCAGGCCCAAGTCTAGTTCTTTTCCTTGCCATAAAGAATCCTGGTTTTAGCCACTTACCCATGGTTGATTCAGAGTGAATATAAAAAGTTATGGATTTTTTTACTGCCACTAGGGCAATAGTTCTTACACTTCCAAACAATGCCTCAAGTGATGTACTTCAAGCATTAGCTGAGTAAACTGGTTGTAGAAGATCCTCAACAAGAAAGCATTGCATTTTCAACCACATATTCCCTCCCCCCCAACACAAATCTTGTAATATCACTGGTTAAGACAGGACAAAAGAGTTGACATGAACTGGAAGAAAGCCATTCCTCTTCTTTATTTTAATAAAGAAATAGAGTAAATAACAAACGGGGGTACTACCAAATTAATGTAAAGTTAATTAATGTAAATTGACATATCATATCTCAGTGAATTGGTTGGGAGTTTTATTCCTTACTGTGTATCACAAGAGAAGAGCCAGTCTGTGCAGTTCCTCATTGGCACAGATTTACTCTATAGAAACCATTTGGCTGAGATGCAGAAAAAACAAGCAGATCTTGTCAATCAGTTGAAACCTGTTCACACCAAGTCTCAAAAGCTCAATCTACTGATGATCATGTACAGGTGCCACCAGTGTTGCCTGATTTGTCAAATGATGATGATGATGATTTGCTTTGTCTAATGATAATGATGTTGCAAATGTTGAAGATTCTCAGTCTGATGTTATGGTAAATCAATCTGATGTACCTGTTGTTAGTCAAAATGTTACTGATGCAAATTACAGTGTGGATGCTGTATTTTCATGTATAAAACCTAATGCAAAATTTAGACAATAATTGTCATGCCCTACATTGGCTGATGCCAGACGTCTTGCTGATACCTTTGGTCCAGGTAGACAGGCCAGACTTTGTTGGAAGGGTTCTATAGAGAAAAAGCTAAATGAGAATAATATCACTGTGGTTCCACATTTGCAGTTGGTAGTTTCTAAGGGCTACTGAGAATAGTTATTGAAGATGGTGCATGATTCTTTTTTGGGTCATATGGGGATCAAGAAAATTCTGATTAAGATCACTAATCATTTGTTTTGGCCTGATATCTCGAAAGGTGTGAAACAATATTGTTTAACCTGTGATGCTTGTCAGAAAGTAGGTTATCCAACTGATACTGCAAAAACAAACATGGAATTTCCTTTAACTGGAACACTTTTTTCCACTCTAGAAATGGGTATTTTGGGGCCATTATCAGAGAGTAATACAGGAAAAATGTACCTTTATGTGTTTCACATGTCCAGGGTCCAAGTGGGTAAAAGCAGTTGCTACTTCATCAAGTACTGAAAAACAAGTTGCCAAAGCTTTTATAAAGGTTGTTTAACACATCAGATGGCTTAATGTATTAGTCTCCGATCAAGCAAAAGCCTTTACTGGTGAGCTGATGACAAAGCTTTGTGAGTTAACAGGAACACAACAACAGTTCATCATTGCATACCATGCACAATCTCATGGCACAGTGGAGAGAGTACAACAAAGATTATGAAAGCTTTCATTCAAGAACTTCAGAAGACATGGTCTGATGCCTAGCCACACATTCTGTATGCTTATATTCCAAGTGATGTCATACTGGGAAGAAATTTGAGAGGCCTATTGGAGTTACTCAGAGCTCGGTGGGAAGGTTCAGTGACTGACACTTCAATCCCAGTGGCTAAGTACATCAGAGACTTGCAGAAGAGGTTGCAAAGTATTAGAGACATCACAGCAAAACATCTTCAAGAAGCCAAGAAGAAATACAAAGCCTATCATTATGCTAAAGCACAACCTCGTTCTTTCCTAGTGGCAGACTCAGTGTTAGTTTTGGATCCAATAAGACACAACAAACTCCACGTGAATTGGTTAGGTCCAGGAGTTATTGAACAGAAACTTGGAAGTGTAAACTATGTAGTCAGAATATCTACATATGAGAATGTTGATGTTTTTACCAAGGAAAATTAAAATTAAATACTGAATACTGTAAGCTTACTTGCAGTTGAGTAACTTAGGCCAAACTGAGTGTGTTTGGGGAGGGGTTGCAGCAGGTGAAGTAATCAACAGAGAGATCTTGCTGCATTGGGCAGGTGTAGGTAGTCAAGCAGCAAGAAGATTATAAAAGCAAAGGCACTAGCCTCACTCTTTGCTGATTCTTCTTGAATCAGCCACACTGACCTGCAAGCTCTCTTAGAGTTTGGTTATACTGGGTGTTGTTTTGCTGTGTTGATAATATGTTTGCTGTATAGGTAATGCTATAGGCTATTTTGTATAAATAGTAAATGCTATATGTTGACTATGATTTAACTTTAATCTTCTATTTGTTTCACTAAGTTAACAGAAGGGTTTACTTGTCTTCCTGGGAATATTAGCAAGTGTGAATCAAACAAAGTAACAGTTGTAACTATTAAGTGTTTTGTTCTCTAACAAATGTTAAAAAACTAAGTTATATTACTATTGTAAGTTTGTGAACTTAACATATGCCTGTGATATGTAAATGTTGTTTATCAGGCATGATTTCACTTTGCTGAAGTTTGAGTTTTCCTGTTATTGTAAATACAAAAGAATATATTTTTGCATTAAAAGGTTTTGATTCTTATTATTTAATCCACACCATTTGGGTATAAACCTCAGACTTACACATAGAGTGGCCATAGTCTCTGTGCACTTTGTCACTTAAAGGTAGAAACAAGTTTTATTGGTTTACTTTAATTCTACCCAACACTCATCATCATTTTCATAAACATATGTTCCAATAGCTAATAGGTTAAAGCCTTATGTGAAGAGACAAGCTCATTTGTTGACAGTAAAGTTGGCTTCACCTGAAACTCTATGAAATGCCAATCCTGATTTGCTTCAAGAATTCAAGGAAGAAGGAGGTTTGTCTGAAGTCTACCTAGATTCTGATATTCCTCTGTATCAACAATGAAGAATGTATGAAGTCCTGAAAAAGAAAGTTTCTATTTTTGTCAACACCCCTGGAAGGACTGCAATAGTCAAGTACAAGATTAGCGTGAAGGATGACACTCCTATCAAATCATTGCCATATAGAGGCATTGGTGAACATGCTAAGCAAATTGAAGAAGAAATTCAAGAGATGTTGGATTTAGGAATCATCCAATCTAGTGAATCCCCATGGGCTAGTCCAGTGGAAACAGTGCCAAAAAAGGTCAGATGGTCAGATACAAACCAAAGGTCAGTTTTGTGTAGATTACCAGAAGCTAAATCAAGTGACAGTCTTAGATCCTTATCCAATGCCCAGAACGGAAAATGTAATTGAGAATACAGCAAAGAAATGTTTCTTATCTTGTCTAGATCTTTCTTCAGGATACTGGCAAATCAAGTTTGACCCCAAGTCACATTAGAAAAGTGCCTTCATCGTGCTTTTGAATTCCTCTGAATGCCTTTGGGGTTATGTAATGCTGGAGCTACATTTCAAAGTCTCATGGATATTGTTCTTTAGGCACTACCATTTGCTTATGCCTATCTCGACAACATAGGGTGCTTTTACACGACCTCTAAAATCTGGTGTCAACTTAAATTTGGACCAGAGATCGTAGGGGCTTGTCGCTCTTCCTGTGTTCCCACCCCTCCACACTCCATTGTTCCTGTCTGCATGAGGGGAGGGAGAAAAAAAGGGAGAAAAAAAACTGCAGGCTCACCTCCGTCTGCCGGTTGAAGCAGTCCCGAGCAGCCCCGTCGTTGTGATTCCTGTCTCTTAAAGGCGTGGTGGGGACAAAAAATAAACAGAAGGTGATGGAGCCCGGCATTCTCAGCTTTACAATGTGCATTGGAAGATTTTTTACCTCCTGGAGGCCAGGTACTTGAAAAGTGTGCTGGACGCACTTAGGTGGAGCTGGTGGGAAAACATTTTTAAGCTCCGGATCTGGGAGCCCTTTGCCTCGGATTTTAGGGGTCGTGTAAAAGCGCCCATAGTGATTTTCTCAAACACCTTTGAAGATCATCTGGAGCATGTCAGAATTGTTCTACAATGTTTACAAGATGTGTAGGGTTAACCGTTAGAGCTTCAAAATGTTAAAGGTTGAGAGGGCTGGTAGTGGAACGATTGAACCTTTGCAAACTAAAATTCAAAGTGTAAAAGATTGGTCAGTTCTTGAGAACAAAAAGCAAGTTCAATCATTCCTTGGTTTGGTTGGTTATTATAGAAAATTCATTCCTCATTTCAGTCATATGGCAACTACGTTGACTGAACTGACTTGTAAGAGAATGCCTGTTAAAGTGGTTTGGACACCTGAATGTCAATACGCTTTTGATGCTTTTAAAAATTGTTTGATTCAATATCCTATATTAATTCCCCCTGATTTTGATAAGCCTTTTGTTTTACAAACTGATGCTTCAGAGTTTGGTCTAGATTGTGTTTTGTTACAGGAAAAAGGTCTACTCCATCCAGTATCTTTCTTCAGTAAGAAGTTACTACCCAGAGAAAGAAATTACTCTGTTCCTAAGAAAGAATGTTTGAGTATTGTCTGGACTCTGAACAAGTTAAGGCCATACCTTTAGAGAAGAAACAGATCATCTAGCTTTGAAATGGTTGAATCATCTGAAAGCAAGTAATCAATGTAGTCTTAGGTGAGTTTAGTGCTACAAGATTTTATATTTGATGTTCAGTATTCCAGTTTCTCAGAATGTTCTTGCTGGTAGTTTATCTAGAATGCATTTTGGCATTGAAATTCACTTGAAGAAGATACTTTTATTCCTGATTGAAATTATTGTGTAACCTGCATAGTTAGAATTTTAAACTGCCAAGAGTTCTTTAAGCACTACATGGTGGCATATAAGAAACATACTTTGATATTTTTGTAAAGAAAAATCGAAAAGAAAATATACCACAGCCCATTTATGAGACTGCTAATCAGCAGCCAGATCTACTCTGACTTCTAAGAGAAGAAAACTTTTTTCTTCAGTTAGTTTGGAAACAACCAAAATGAGGAGCCTATAATGACCAATAAACCAGGGAAAGGAAGGCATTGTGAAGTATGCTGGTCAGTATGTTTTTTATTATCCAACTTTATTCTGTTCAGTTTTGTAAACTGCCCCGAGTAGCCATGTAGTTAGATGGAGTGGTATATAAATTAAATAAATAAATAAATAAATAAATAAATAAATAAATTGTCAAAGAGAAACCATTTTTCAAATGGCCAGGCCTTTTCATTTCAACTGGCATGGTTCCATTTGCTAGCTCTCACTACATTTGGCTCCCTCAGCATGTAGTCTATAGATTCCATATCCATTCAACTACAGTAACAGACATTTTCTTCAGACTTTCTCTTTATAATTTCCCCCCAGAACTTTGGGAAATTGCCCTTTTCCCTTCTACACAGTCATCCTTATCCTTTTGCTTTTATTAGAGTTTAAAACACACACACACACACACACACACACACACACACACACACACACAGACACACAAGGATACTATAGCTGAATTGCTTTTTTCTTCAGTAAAAAGGACTTTTTCTTACTGAGAGCGAGCGAGCACCAATGTGAGCAGGGCTTCTGTGTGGAACTTTGCCAGCTACTGTGACAAGAAAGCACATTTTGTTTCACAATGAAGAGGAATGGGGAATTTGTTACCTAAGAGAGTATCCTGAAGATTATTTGCACCTACTTCTTCCTCCTGCCATTATTATTTACTGTCCAAAAGACAGACAGTAATGCATGGCCATTAAATATAATGTATGATGACTCTGTGGAGATAAAAATACATGTCAAACTGTTGTCTTCACAAAGTCATCATATATATCCAGGAATACTTGTTATGTGTATATTTCATAAATTAAAACTGATATACACATAAAACATTTAAAACAATGGAAAAACACATCAATAAAAGGGAAAAAAGGATCAATTTCATTAAAAGCACTTGTGTAGCAAGCAAGATCAGTTGACAAAAGTTTGCCTAAATAAAGACGTCTTTGCCTGCTGGTGGTCTTTTTACACATCCCCACCCCATCCAGCTCAGTCTTTTCAGATCGTTTCAAATGGCTGGTTAGAAACTTCTGAATTCCATGAATTCCAGATGGAACATAAAGGACCTTTGGGTTGTTGCTCTGCATCATGATCTACCCTATAGTCAGCCTGGAAATCACGCAAACATGGCTTGGATTTTCATAATTGTCTGAAGAGAGTGCACATCTCTGCTCTTTGTAAATGATCAAAGTCTGGCCACTGAATTTTGGATTGTCTGAATTATCTCCACCTGTGTGGAAAATAGAACTCATATCAGCTGATACTTTGGAGCCCCCATTTGAATCACAGGAGGGGAGATATAATGTATATATATAAAATATAGACATGGATTCCAACTTCCCCCAAAGACATATGAGAAACTATATGAGAGAAACTATATGATTTTAAGTTTAAAAGGGGATTTTAATCTAGATCCTGTATCCATCCTCTTCCCATGTTCTTTGTGTTTAAAAGAGGAAGAATTTAAGAAATCTTTGTACAAAGTGGCACACTGGTTTGGTTTTGCTTTGCTTTTTATGGTAATTTCTCAATTAGTTTTTCTACTAGCTGCTGGTAGAAAGCTACCTACTGGCCAGTAACTAGTTCTGATTCAAATAGATATTTGTTTTGTACACGTATGACTGCCTTCCTTCCTTCCTTCCTTCCTACCTGACTTGTATGTGAGGAGGGGTACCAATCATCTATTGTGAAGAAAAAACTGAGATCCCCTTCTCCAGGCATTACAAACTAAGATTTTTACATCAAGTATTCAATTTTGTGTTCCAGGTAGAGACAATCTATTGCAGTCTTGTATTACTGTTGTCTTAACAAGTTTTGGTCACTAAACATACCTATTCTAGCTAGAAATAACAACTAAATCCTAAACTTCCCTACTCTTTTTAAAAATAGAACTATTTTCATTGTTCAAGGTGAAGAGTTGTCTTCCATGAGGGAATGTAGAATCATCAAAAAGTAATAGTGAAAATCCTAGCAACAGGTGTTTTTCCCTTCCGGTGTTAGAAATGATAATGCTGTTCCTTTATAAAATCAATTATCAAATCCTCCATCCAATTGTTAATATGCCTTAGCTGTTCACAGCCAGAGCAGGAGAGACAGTGGAGTGCTGCTTTTCAAAGACAGATTGCAAAAAGATGTCGATGCATCACATAAAGAATATGGTAGATATTTTCAAATGTCTGGAATAAAATACATGGCTTAAAGTGCTGTTTTGAAAAAACAAAGGCAAAAATAGGCTTGGTTCTTGAATGATTATAATCTTGCTCTTTGTCGCAACTTGAAAAAGTAACTTTCTTGAACAATGACTGCTAGAAACACTCAGGTAGCCTGGCCTTTACATGTCAATCAACAAATTTTCATTTCACAGTCAAAGACCCAATAAAATGCAGTATATTTATTTATTTATTTAATTTTATTTTGAATATTTTTACCCCACCTTTCTCCTTGGAAAAGGACCCAAGGTGGCTTACAACAATGAGGGACAATATACAGCCCAGAACATTTAATATATTCAAGTTAAGAGCAGGGAATTAGAAGTTTATATTTATAAAAATAAAGGAAGCTTAAAATTAAGTGCAAGAATCCTCTTTCATGTTTTCAATTGCTTCCCCTGGGCTGAGTCAGGCCTTGACTGTAGAGGGAGGCTACTGTAGGTTGATTCAAAGTTTTTCATATCAGCAGTTTCTGTTGCTGAAATCATGACTGTTGCAATTAGAGATAGGCACAAAACGAAAAACAAAATGCTATTTCATTGTTTCACTATGTAACAAATTACTTTGTTACATAACAAAATGGACGTGTTTCATTGCGAAATGAAACAAAACATTATTTTCCCCTCTAGTAACAAAATGATTCATCCTAGATGCACCAAAATGGCATGGGAGCTTCTTTGGGCCCTTCCTTATAAGCCCCCCACATGTGGATAGGTTTGGGGTTTCAGGGGGATGAGTTATTAAATTCCAAAGGGGTCCCCCTAGGAAAAATAATTTCTAATTGAGTTGGAAGCTGATAATAGCCCTTCCATGGGTGAGTGATTAGCGGCTTCCCGACTTAATTAGAATGATTTTGTCCTAGGGCCACCTCCTTTGGTGTTTAATCACTCAGACCTCTGAACCCCAAACCTCTCCAGATTTCGTGTAATTATAGGGAAGTGCTTGAGGAAGGTGTCCTGCCATTTCCATGCCGAAATATTCCTGAGATCACTATTTTCGAGTACATTATGTACTCGTAAATAGTGATCACAGGCAATATAGGTGCTTAATAACTCAGCCCCCTGGACCCCAAACCACTCCAAATTTTAACGTCTTACAGGGATGAGTCCAAAGAAGCTCCCTTGCAGTTTTTATGCCTCTAGGACCCAGTGGAGCCATTAATGAATTGTTTTATTTTGTTTTGTTATGAAACTACTTTAAAAATTTATTAGTAATGAAACAAAAATGAAAAAAACTAAAGAAATGAAACAAAATGTAATGAAATGCTGTACAGTATTTTCATTTTGTGCCCATCTCTAGTTGCAATATTTAATTCACTTGGCAACAGTCTAGCCTGAACTTTGAAAACTCCTGGCATTCTCACTTGGATCACAGTCTACTAGTCTCTTCCCTGCTCCTCCTCCTTCCCCACTCCCCTTCATCCACCCTCTTTATCCATCCTCCATCTATTACTTTGGTTTCTTCTCTTTTAAAACATTGGACAGTTGATATAACACTGAAAACAATACCATGTCAGTGACACTGTGATGTTGACTACAAGCATTCAATCACTGTTTTCTCTGTGTCTCATCCTTTGAGGGTTCTGTGGCTAGGAGAGAAGCCAGTGATATGGGGAGCCCTTAGCAACCTTTCCCCCCCAAATATAGCTTATTGGATTTATACATAATATGCTTTACCAGTAATGGTCATGGGAGTATTAGGAGGAACCAATGTAGAACTCATGTGACTGTCACTCCAATAAAGTGTCTAGAAAACTTGCAAAGCACTATTTAAATGCTTATCTGACACAGTGCTGTATTATACAGACCCATTTTCAAAAAGTTAGCCCAGAGGCACTCAGTGGAGGCGAGCACTCCCAGTGTCTTGTCATATCCCAACCTACCACAGATATCACCAACAATGACACTTAGGACACACTCCCCATTGCCTCTTGAAAATTATATAGGCAATCAGTCATTTCAGAAAGAGATGTGAGTAGAATAGCTACGAAAACAAAAAGAAAACAAAGCACTAATCCTTGCTGGCTGAACAAAGTGCAATGAATTACCATGAAAAAAAGACCTTTGTGTCATGTAATTGTAGGTAAGCTATTCAAAGTCAACCATGAGAACTCCAATACAAACTGTGTGGGCAAATCACCGTGCAGTTAATCCATCAGAAGAAGAAATGAGAGCAAGAGTACAGCATCCTTACAAATTTACCTGATAGGCTTACCTAGCCACTGGCATCACTGAATATCTATCCATAGCCCAACACATTCATGGAGTGTGCATGCATATCCAGTCCAATATGTTTAAGTCCAGATTGTGCAACTGATCTCTTGGGTCTTGAGTATCCAGATGAAATCTCAGGCAGCTCCAATGCAGGTGGAGATGCATAGTTTGGAGTGAGCGGAAGTGGAGGTGGGAAAGGTTTGAGTTATTTACGTGAACTGGCTTTACAGTTTAGGCACTCACTTTTGTCCTTCTGTAGCTGGTGTCTATGTGAATGTGTTTGGGTTCATGTTGCACACATGCAAGATCAACATTCCTAATCCAAGAGGAATGGAATGGGGAGAAAGTTAGTGGTTGTCTTCACTTGTGCCAGTTGTGCCATTTGAAGTAGGGCATGGATTAGAGTGCCAGCATCTAGCAACCTTCTTTTATCATTGATCAGGGTTTATATTTATCTTATATTAGTGCTACTGTATCTTTGTGAGCAATACTAAATCATTGCAGTACCTTTTCATAACCTGGTAGGAATTTGCTGTTGAGACACCCACTGTGTTGGGAATTCTAATTGAGCTCTTTGGTATGAATATTCATAACAAAAATGAAACTAGTTTAGGAAGAGATTATGCATAATTCACTACTGCCTGGGAACTGCACTGACTCATGCATGGCTTTCAAGATTTACCTGGGGATAGTTAGGATTTGCAAAGTTTGATTTTTTAAAAAAAAATTATGCTAGCATTTGAAGCAGGATTAGATTTGATGATTTCTTCAGAAAACTTAAAAAGATGACCACATGATCAAACACATTTCCTCCAAGCCAGGTAATCAGCTTTTATATTCACCATTCCAATTCTTTTGATTAAAGATCAATGTTTTAGTTTTTATTAGCAAGATAAAACCAATCTTCAGTGAATGATCAAATGTAAGTGATAGCAGTTTCTTCCTGTTGAAACAGCTTGCTGAGAGATTCAGTCTTCAAAAGCAATACAGCTTCACACACCTCACAAGTGCTGCCTCACAAGGAGGTTTATTATTCCATTGATTCCAAGCATCACTGCTGGACCATTCTCTGTCATGGGCAACTGTGCTTTGTGCACCCAGCCAGGAAATAAAGGGAAAAGACATGTTTGTGGGATTAAAGTTGGGCCACAATTTATTGATATGAATTTATTCAATTCAACTGTTAAACTTCCCTTAAAAATAGGGCCTGCATGTAGTGCAAGCAGATCAGTTAAATGATTCTTAATATTATTAGAAGGGTGCTGCCCACCTGTTCAGTACCCTCCCCAAACTTACGTTCTGGGCAGCCCTCATTCCTAATCTTTGAACCTATTTATACCTAACACCGAATGTTCCTAATTTACTAATCCATTTCCTAATTCATATTGAGCGCTACCAGCTCAATAAAGGTATACTATTCAATAACTTTCACCTGACTTAAATTTACCACTTGCACTGCCCTGCAATTTGACTACTTATAAGTCTTAATAAAATGGGATGGGGGAAAACACGCTGCCACTTTGGTCCAATCTGAGTAGAAGCCAAAAAGTCCCATCCGGCCCTTATGCAACCAGCTTACCATTCTTTTATTAGGCAGGCAGGGAGGGAAGATGGCTAGGTTAAAAAAAAAGGCTTCTCGCCATCTGGCAAAGCCTTATCTAACCTACTGCCCCTGCAAGCAGCCCTGTAGACTGCACACATGTGACACCAACTGAGCAGGTCGACAAAGAAGCCCCTACCAGCTCTGTGGTTGATCGAAGCTACCATTCTCACTCTCCCCCTTTTGTCAGACTGCTTTGCTGAAACCTTCTTAACACTTGAGACTGTTATTTGGGACCTCCAACTCTCTTCTATACACATAACATTTTATATCAAGAGACAAAGAACCACTGAGTAAACTCCCGATCAATTAAAAATTGCCATTGATTTTTTTGGTTTTGTTTACTTTATCCTTAGACATTTATAGCTGTTAAGAGCCATGTTCTAAGAGACATACTATTTAGGAAAGATAAATGTGATATGATACCCAGTTCTTTGCCATTGTTGTTATGTGCCTTTAAGTCTTATCTGACTTATGGCACCCCTGCTAGGATTTTCAAGGTATGTTGAGGTATATTGAGTAGTTTTACCACTGTCACTGGTCAAGCAGAGGTTTGCACCCAGGTCTCTTGAGTTCCCTCAAAACCAGAGTAGCTGTCAGTGGCAGATTGAGGGACTCAAGTCCAACATTTGTTTCTGCAGTGGCATGTTGTCTATGGAATCACAGCACTCATTTCATATTTTAAGTGCTGAAATGGTAAGTAATGTTATCCCTATAGAACAGCTGTGGGGAAAGTCTAGCAGACCTAGACCTGAAGCCCCACTTTTCCTGCCACAAAAATAAAAGTCAACTGACTCTCCAGGAGAGACAAATTTTCTTTTAAATTGGTGTTGGAGGCTCTTCTATGCTTAACACACAGCCTCTCCCTCCTGCCACCCCCAAAAGAGAGATAAACGGACTCCCAAATCTGTTTCGGAGGTATGTTGCTTTTTTAATATTTGTGTAGCTCCTGAAAGAAAATTCCCAGGGGCATAAAACTATCTCTCAGACCTACCAAATGCCAGCAAAGCAAAGTGCTCTGGTTATATGGTGCCCCACAGAGCTTAATGCGCTCTCTGGGAAATTTACAATTTACCATTTTTTCCTGTCTATAAGACACCCCCATGTATAAGATGACCCCCACTTTTCCAACCCAAACTTACAGTTTTGGTCCCGTGTGGCTTTCTCCTTAGCTTACTTCCATGTTTATAATCAATAAACAGAAATTTAAAAAATAGCTTCCTTGTCATCATGGGTGGAATATCTGACTATTCCTTTGGGTATAATATTTGCCAGTCCCTCCCCATTAGAGACACAAGCAGTTACATTAAAACAAACCCCAAAGGACTGCCACAATAAAAGCCAACAACAGGTGTAAGAAAAGTGAAATACAGAATTGGAAAGGGGTACAGAAATAGCTCATATCGCAATATATTCAGTGCTCATTCATACACACCGGCACTTGGCTGGATTCTACAGTGTAGCTCATCTGCAGCTGCATAAAATATTTTTAATGCATACCCAGAAAACTGAAAACAGAAGGAATACAAATAGCAGTCTCTAGCAGAGTAGCACCCTTCCTTCTGTTAGTTGGTGTGAGTACTCCCAAGGCTCCATGCCTAGGATTTCCAAAATAACTTGGGCTATTTGTTGGCATTTCAGTTGTTAGTCTTCTGCTTTGGGCTTCATGGTTCTTTTAAAGTGTTACTTTCATTTTCTGAATGGGAGTTATTGGCACCAGGAAGGGTTTAAAAAAAAATTCTGCTTTTTTAACCAAAGTGCCAAAGCAATATTCCATCTTGTATACAGCTTTGATTTGATTCAAATACATAATGTTTCCTCCTTCACTTAAACTTGGTTTATAGATGAAGAAATGCTCCTTTACTTTGCTTTGGGTTTTGAAAAATTCCAAACCCAGAGTGGGTCCTTAATGTGACACACATTGCATGTCTTCCTAAAACAATATGTTTTGGGAGCTGTAGTCCCAAAATAACTTCTTCCAATCTCTAGAAATGCCAAGGAACAGCCTAAAGACTGGGAAAATGAGAAAGACAGGGAAAGAGATGGTGAAAGTTCCCCCTGCTCCCAGTCTTGAGGCAAAAGCAGAATCTCCACGGACAGATCACTTTAATGAAGGGAATGTAGTACAAGCTCTCAAGTACACCTTCCAGCATTGCAAGCACCTTGTAAGGGAAGGGAATCTGCATCAGACTGAAAATCCAGGGTGTTCACTAGCCATACCATCTTGTGTGTATAAGGCTTAACTGTCAACATACAGGAGAGGATGTCGTATGGAAATTGTTGTTAAAGGAACTTGTCTGAAACCACAGATAAGAGTGTTTGCATCTCGGATATTCCATAATGGATCTTTTTAACTGGCTGCTCCAGTTTCTAAAAAAGAAACCCAACAAGATGTTTCCATGTATTTGCACTGTATATTTGAAGCGGAAACCATGTTATTCTGATGCAGGTACAATCAGCATACATCAATTAACTATGAGATTAAAAAGCAGGGCAGCTTGTTGTTTTTTAAAAGCCTGTGTATAGCTGTCAGAACAATACCTTCAGTCAAACGCCTGTGCCAGAATGAACTAACCATAATCATCCAGAGGCAATCCATTTGCAAAGAGATTGTCTAAAATAAATTCAAGTTATGTCCAGTCCACTGCAGCCAGTGACCTCAGGGTCCTGGGAGATTTGTTGTAAAAGCAATTTAGGGGATGATGCACAATGTGTGTTGTGGAGAAGTCATTTCAGGTCTCTCCTTCATTTCTTTGAAACATAAATGATAGGGTTTATTTAAGGCACAAGGAAGTAGCAATAATGGAACAGCAAAAAAAAAAAAAAAAGGAAACACATGCTTCAGATGACTTCAACCAACAGGGATCTCACCCTATTCATGCAAGCCTTCTGTTGGCAAGTATGCTTTATTTCTATTCTTAGGCTTTTGCTGTTAGCTACTATTTCCCTGCCCGTGAAAAGGAGCTGCATCTGCTGACAAAGAGTGCGTGCACTGGATCACGGCTCCCACATACATTTTGTGGCTCATTTGCATCAGTTCCCTTTAATCTCATGGGGTGGGTGAATATGAGAGAATGGATACTGGAATGTGGTGCATTGGGGATGTTCTGTAGCCGGTTGTGTCAGTTTAGTTGAGTCATGTATACCTGATGAATGTTGATATTCTGTTTTACTCAGACATTGCCCGTCAGGGAAATAGTGGTTTCTTGCAAAGAACAAGTACTGGAGTGTGGTTCTTGGAATATATTCCAGTTTATTGTGGTACTCATATTACTGCGCTAGTCACTTGTGACTGGTCAATTGAATCAGCTTGTCTGACTTGGAAGCTGTTAATAGGCTTATAGCATTTTCATCATTTAAGCTCTGTCTTTTGAGTTCCATGTTCCAGAAACTGCAAGGAAGTTTAGAAGAATGTGCTGAAAAACAACATTGCAGAACCTTTCTAAGAGTACACCAAGATCTGTCTACTTTCTGGGCAAGTGGGAACATGTGGCAATGCTAACATCCCTACCAAGCCCTTGCTGTAGTTCCTGGATATTTATCATTTATTTATTTTGTGCATTTATTGACCGCCTGTCTTCGCTAGAAGGCAACTCTGAGCAGTTCACAATCGAACAAGAGATAAAATAACAGAAAGTAGCAAGACCTCAAAACTTGCTGGTAAGAGGGCAGCAAAATAAACAGAACCCCAGGACAACATGCAACAACAAACAAAACCAATAGATCTGGAAGTTGAGTCATGGCTATTGGACTTCTTTTTGAGAGATAGAAACGTTTCGCTGCTCATCCAAACAGCTTCATCATTCTGAATACAGCTAGTGCGAGTCCTCCATCTTATAGTCAGTTTTTCAAAAAAAACGGTGACTGACTTTACAAAACTGACTGACTATAACATGTAGGACTCACACTAGCTGTATTCAGACTGATGAACCTGTTTGGATGAACAGCGAAACGTTTCTATCTCTCAAAAAGAAGTCCAGTAGCCATGACTCAGCTTCCAGATAAACTCACCTGGATGACTGAGAATCTTCACAGACAAAACCAATAGATAGAGCTATTGATATTGCTAATGGTGTCACCTCCGATGAACATGTGAGTTGAGATGTGTATTTCCCCAACAGCTCATGAAATTGACATGGTTCTCTTTCTACCTGGATATTGTTGCTATCTTTACCATTATGGTCCTTGTTTAGCTCACTCAACCTCTTGCCTATGCTACATTGTTATTATGCATAACTCCTACTGCTAATCAAGTCTGTGCAACCCCCATCGCCTACATTTGAAAGTTGTTATTATATGTTACGACGTTCTTCTGATATATGGTAAAACTAGATACCCTAAACACATCCAATCTCACCTGATTTCCAAAGTTAAGCAGGATCATCCCTGGTTAGTACTTGGATGGGCGACCATCCAAGGGAATACCAGGTGCTGTAGGTGCCTGGAGTAGGAACTAGCAAACCATTCCAGTATTCCTGCCAAGAAAACTCCATGGACATGGAGTAACGAAGAGTTGGTCACAGCTGTAATGATACAAAACACACACACATGAATGAGTGACCTCCAAAGGATCCTGTGATGCCTGGTTCTGACTAAATGTGTTGTTTATATGGTAATGTAAGTACATTTGGTACCTCAACTTATGGTTGCTTCAACAACCAAATAATTCAACTTACAAATGCTGCTCTCTGCTCTGCATTACAGCTGATTTTGACAGGTGGAGTGGAGTGGAAAGCAGCGTTCGCTGTCCATCACCACCACCACCTTCTTCTTGCTGCTCCCTGCCCCTGCCAAGCTGATTTTGACAGGTCTGAACTGTCAAAGTCAGCTGTCAAACGGGAATGTGGAAAGTAACCTTTGGCTGCCCTTGATTGAGAGGGGTTGAAATAGCCTTCCCATAGGAATGCATTGAAAACCTATTAATTGATTTTCAGTGCATTCAGTCCAACTTGTGACTTGATCAACTTCCGAAGATGCCTTCGGAATGAATTAACATTGTAAGTCAAGGTACCACTGTATATTGCTTTGAAACATGTTGGTTTGGTAAGTGTATGATGGAAGAGGGTGAGTGAAGAACATGAAATGCTGGTAAGGATGTTTATGGTTAACTGATAGACACTGGGAACTGAAGTATTCATTAGTTTTTTGAAGTCTTAAAGGAATCAAGCATGTGGCTGTTTTTAATAGAGGAACTGGAATTTTGAGGGGGGAAAGTTAATAGAGAATGCAAAACTGCGCTGAATGAATTTAAAGCTAGAAATAATTAAATATTTTGGACACTGTTATTTAATAATATCTTATTAAATTAATTCAAGCCAAGTGGTATGGAGCTCAACACGCAAGAGATGCCAATGTGGAAAGTGCTCTAAAGGTGTTTGAATAGGGAAAGGAGCAACTAATGCCTTGTGGGACTGAAAAAGGAAGAAATAAGTGAAGATGGTTGAAGAAAATGTGTTTATTCCTGTGGTAATTTAAAGAGACCATGACCGAAAGAGTCAAGGGACAAGACAAAGGGAGTTTTGACATCAGTATATGATGAGGAATAAGATACGTTCTTGCTCTTCTCAAGTGTTATGGCTACCTTTATTGCATAAATTCGTGCCATATTTGGTCCTCCTCTTTTCATGCTAGCCCCAACTTTCCCCAGCATTACTGTCGGTTCCTTTGAATCTTGTCTCCTCATTGATGTGCCCAAACAATGGTAGCCTCAGCTTAGTTATATCTGCTTCTACAGAAAGTTCAGACTTCCACATGGATAGCACTGGAGCTTTCTGAGAATTATTTATGATGCACGGGTAGCAATAATCTTTTCCAGGATCATTCATGTCTTGAAAATAAAGGAGGAAATGGAAGTCTGAATGAATGATGCTTCCACTTTAATGTGTGAATGGAGCCTGATGCATCTGTGAATATGATAGATGGACTGGAAGCCTGTTATAGTTGAAAGTGAAAAGAGAATTCATCATTTAACTGCCACTTTAGTCAGCCTTAACTAGATCCAGTTCATTTTTTTAACAGAACTTTTCTCTTCCAAATGTCAGTGTTTAGGAGTGTAGGATTCCCCATCCCCACACAACACCAATGCTTAAAAGTAATTGCTTATACGTAATAGTTACTTGTAAGTTATTTTCTTGGAGGTGATATAGGGTGTAACAGACACTGTATCTTAAAGTAACATGAGTAGGATGGAAGAAACAAACTACATTTTATAGTTACTATCAAAAGCAGTTTTAAAAGGAGATTTTAAGGGCATACAGTATTTAGAAACATTTGACAAGTATTTTCAAGTACTAATACATTCCTGATCTTGTTATGAATAATTGGTGACGCCTTTATAAGTAGCAAATTTTAATGTACAAACAACAACTGGAAAAAGAAAGTATAAGAGACTAGTTCAAGTCTCAGAGCCAACCCCCTTTCACAGTAACTAGCATTTTATATGTTAGAAATTACTCTGGGAGCATTTTAGGTAGAAAAAGAAAAGGCTTCTTTACTTACAGTTGTGGCCAGTAATTATAAACAGGAAAATAAAAGGTTCTGCGCACTGCAACTTCCCTTTTATTCTTCTGTTTGTGGCGAAAAATCAAAAGAAGAGCGAGCAAAACAAAGCAAGCAGGACAAACAGGGAAAGAAGAGGTGGAAGCACTGGGGCTTTCTTCAAATGCCACAGGCTGGAATAGATGAGAGGAAAGAAACAATCAATTTTAAGTTGTAAAGAGTCACCTCTTGCTGATAGTTTATGTAAGATTATTTGCCCCCAAGTTACAACCCTGTGTTTTTCCTTATAAGTAGCAGAAACCAACAAAGAAATGGCAAGCACAAGTCAGTTTTTTTTTTCAATCAAGTAGCAAGCAATGACAAGGGCTTGCTTCTTAAAAGCTAGCTACTAATGGCAATGAATTTCTTTTAAATATTTTTTAAACATAATTTTCCAAACTCTGCACAGAATCATTCCTCCTCATTATTCCTGCAATTTATATGGTCATCATGGGAAGAATAATTATGCCTCCAGTTGCCGGCTCCATTGCTTCAGTGTTTCTCAAGAACTTCCTACTCACACAATATTAGTGTGGTGAAAATAATTGTCTCCTGTTGTTGACTTCATTCAGGATTTCCCTGTAATCATTTTCAACCTGGAGTCCTCTGACTAGGGAAGAACTAGGAATAAACTGAAGAAATTATATTCCAAGGCAATTGGACTCCAATATCCACAGCAGAAGAACACTCAAGGTACTCACGTTTAAGTGTGACAACCCTCTCGCCTTCCTCCTTAGGCTGTCTTAATACTGTTGAGGATAGCTTTGCGTATGTATCATTTGAATTCTTTATTCCATTGTTTTCTGAGTGTCCTTCCCCGTTCATCATAGTGGATAGTTAGTAATTCACACTATTTAAAATGTTCTCTATGGCTTAATATCACTTGTGAATGTTTATCTTTTGTTTTGAATCTGTTTGTGTAACATAACCAGAGTGGTCATGCATTGGGGCTTCACAGAAGAATGGAACCCTATTTAAATTCTGATGGTGGAATAAACCAGACCATGGTGGGATTTTGAAGTCATCTTTCTACTGCCCGCATGGGTGCCAGACATCTAAAGTGTTAGATAAAACGAAAATACAGACAGTTTTCCTACTGAAAACGGCTTTTCCATCAATCTACAATAACAAATATGGTACTTTGTGCTAAAGTGCCCATGCTAAATTGGATTATTAAGCTATAGATCAGCCAGTAGTTCAGATTTTGCTGTGACTGAAAGGCATACATTTAAAATTGTTTGCAGTGATTTATATGGCTCTTTCTAAAATGTGCAAGTATGTTCATTAATGGCTCTCAAGGAAGCAGAACTTAATGAAAACTATATGAAATGGAAAATTTATGTATTTTCATAATGCACTTCCTGAAACATACCCTGCTTTTATTAGCACTGATCATACATCAGACTTGTTCAGATACTTGCTTCTATACTTGCTCTATACAGAAAACATAAAGTAAGGACAAATGCTGAATGCAGGTTCAGCTTTTTTCACATTTTCTAGATTGGGTCAAACTGATCTGTGTTGAAATCCAGCATCCAGTTATTTATGCCACACCTCCTGGACTGACTCCCACATGGATACAGAAACACAGAGTCAATGGCATCATATCGAATCCTCTGCTGATGCAAAGAACCTACTAATGAGCTCTAGTGTGGTATAATGGATAGAATGACCAATTATGACTAAAGAAACCTGAATTTGAAAGCCCACCTAGCCATGGAAAATCATTGGGATGATTACCTGGACAAACACTTTGAGCATAATTTGATTTCTCATTTTTCCATTCTCATGACAGCTGCAAACATGTGAACCATCATGACTATTGCATAGCAAAAAGCTTTTGGATTAGGACAGGTTTCAACAGTAGTGCATGGTATAATATTGAGTGAGAAGGGGAACTAGGCATTCTAAAGCAATGGTTTCTAAAAGAATGGGGTCATGGCCTCTTGGGGATGTAAAGAAATACCAAGCAGCACAGTGGTTAAATGCCTGTACTGCAGGTAAAACGGTGCTCACAACCCTGGGGTTCAATCCCAGGTAGCAGGCTCATGGTTGACTCAGCCTTCCATCCTTCTGAGGTAGGTAAAATGAGTACCCAGCTTGCTGGGGGGAGCAATGTGTAGCTTGCATACTGTAAATAAAAACTGTAAACTGCCCAGAGACTACTTGAAGTGGTATGGGGAGGTATATAAACAGAAAACTTTGCTTTGGAATGCACGATTATAAGATTGTCTGTGATTGATTAAGGTACCAAAAGTTAGGATTTACAAAAATAAAAAACTATTCATGTTTATTTTTATTTTAAACTAATTTTATTAAAATTGTTGTGTCTATTTTTATCTTTAAATTACAAATTTATTCATGGATTTTATTTTTTTGAAAATAGATGGATTGAAGGTGAATAAAAATGGGGAGGAATGGTAGCATCTTGGATTTTGTCCATCATATGCTGCCATCTCTACTTGTGCAACAGTTTTTCTTTGAGGCAGAGAGAAATACAAGGAATAAATAAATCATATCAAGAGCCATTTGTGTTGAAACAATGTGTGTTGCTCCAAATTCCTGGCAACCAAACTCAGCAACATTTTGTAAAACATGATTTGATGTTAGAATGCCAAATCACACATCGTGACTGATCAACTAACTGTGACTTTGTGTAATAAAGACTCCAAATGGAAAATGTTGCTCAAACAACATCTTGGATGCAGAGCAGACAATATTATTTACAGCTATCTACAAATGCTCTGATATTTCTTTTCCATGTAGAACCATCTGATAGTGTTATCTGAGGTGACAGATTCTCTCAGAAACTCCTTCCAAATGAACATGTTGGTACCAGGAATGATTTTGGTTCCTTCAAAGTGGATAAAGTGGCACTCCTAATATTACTGCAGTTTGTTCATTATTGTCTTATTATGACAAGTCTTTGGGACAAGCCTTGTTGTTTAGAATAGCTGGTCACAACTAGAATATACCAATTGAATATATCTCTAAATCACCAGTGATTCCATGGGTCTACTCTAGTTTTGACTTAATATGTTAACAGGATTTCAACCTCATGTTTCTAGCATGTTTGTTCCAAAATATGCGAGATCTATAATAGAATATATGGAATATTTCTATCTGAATAGCTGAATATATGTCTAGGGCATCAGGGCCATTTCTTCTGATCCAGAAGGAAATGCTGAAAGGTAGCAGTGATTGGGATTTTTAGAAGAGCATGCTATGGCATGCTGTGAAATTTCAAGGCAAAACCCAGAAACCAGGAGACAAGCTGTTGTGATATCACACAAGAGGAGGTGGGCAGGATGAAGGTGGAATTCATAGTGTTTCTGGTTACTGACTTTGTAAATTGTTGCAAAGCAATTTTAGTAAATGCTAGAAACCAAGCATTCAATTTAAATTTTCCTGTAGTTACAGATGTAGTGGTTGCCACCATTTTGACTATGGTCCATTATGCGTAGCCTTATTTGTAGCCTCTTATTTGTAGCCTACATGATACGTTGGAAGTTTTTCCATGGCCTATGTTGAGAATAGTGGAAGGCTCACCACCAACTCTGAGATAATCTTCTCAAGTTCTGTAAATTTTCTTCACTAATCTTTAGTGGCAACATTGTAAATAGGAAATTAATCATAGGTAATAACTTCATTTTACATTCTGCAATTCTCTCCAATCATGACAGTTCAGTTTTCCGTTAAGTGAACTAGATTATTTGTAATGATCTGGCTAAATATTTTAAAAGCATTCCTCTTTCAGTTTTTCCAAATTATTTGGAATATTTATATCTAAACACTTTATAGTCTTTAGAATATTAACATTCATATTTTCAGTTTTCTACCACTCTGCTATAATTAAGATACATTTCTGATTCATGCCAATTTATCTGCAACTCAATGATTTTTCTAAAACCTTTTACATAGGATTTAACAATCACTACAACTTTTTCAAGAGTTTCTGTTCTTAAGTTATCATCAGAAAATACACTATTCTAAATGTTGTTCTTAAGATCAATACCCCAAATCTTCATTAAAAGCACTTGCACCAATACAGGGGAAAAGCGACATTCCTGTCTAGTTCCTTGGCCTAGAAAAAAATCTGTCCTGTAAATTCATTGTCTACAACTAGGGATGAGCATGAAACAGAAACAAATAGTGTTTTGATTTGTTTCATTTCCCTACTCATTGCATTTCATTTTGTTTCACTACTAAAGGACTTTTTATTGAATTTTAGTAACAAAACAAAATTAGTGACGAAATGATCTGGAAGCTGCTGCCACCCAGGTAGGTTTTTTGACTGCACCTTCTGACCTGTAAACAAAAAATCCAGCTGAGAGGCAGGAGTCAGAAGAGAGAACAGAGCAAGCAGTGGGAAATTCAGGGCCTTTTTACATGACCCCTAAGATCCGCTGGTCCCTTAAATTCGGACCAGAGATCTTGGGGGTCTGTCGCTCTTCCTTCCTCCCCACCACTCTGCACGTCCTGGCTGCTGGCTGCGTGAGGGGAGGCAGGGGAAAAAAGCCTTTAAAACGGACAAAAGAAAAAGCCTTACCTCCGGTGCCTGCTCCGAGCCCCGGTGGGAGCCACAATTACTTCCTGGTTCCTCTTAAAGGGGTGGGAGGCAAAAGAAAAACAACAAAAAGAAGTGAGGAGAGCCGGCACTCTCCGCATCAAAATTTTTCACCCTCTTCAAGCAGGTACAAGAAAAGTGCGCTGGGTTGCGCTTAGGTGGGTGGGGTTGCACTTAATTGTCTGCAAACTCCAGAGCTGGTGGGGAAACATTTTTAAGCTCCAGCGCTTGCAGCCATTTGCGGCGGAGTTTAGGGGTCGTGTATAAACGCCCTCAAATGAAGCACTGCTTGCTCCCTTTTCCCTTGTGATCCCCACCTCCCAGCTGTGGACTGGGTTCTCCCCGCAACCCGACCTGTCCAAAAACAAAAGGAAAGAAAACAAAACAACCCAGCTGGGAGGCACTGGAAGATCAAGGGATTCCCTGCTGTTGTGGGTGCTGAGCTCACAACAGCGGGAAATCCCCTGATCTTCACGGAAACAGGAGGTGTCTGAGAGGGGGAGTGATCAGACTCCTGCTGTTTGGGGGAAGACCAGAGGATTCCATGCTGCTATGGGCACAGAGCCTCCCCTTCTGTTGTGATCACTGAGCTCAGAGCCCAGAGCAGCAGCAGGAAATCCCAAGACCAGGGGAATTCCCTGCTGCTGGGGGCCTTGAGATCAGTGCAGCAGCAGCAGCGAATCTCTTGGTCTACTCTTCCCTGAAACAGCAGGGGTCTGAAAGCGGAGCACTGAGGTCAGTGCTGCCCCTCTCAGACCTGCTGTGAACAGGAGAGCAGACGAGGGAGGCTTTTGCAGCACAAATTCAAAAGCCTCTGTCCTCCACTCTCCAGTTCTCACCACCGCCACCCAGCTGGTGGCAGCGGCAAGAATTCAGCAGGGAAACAGGCACCAGATCATACTGCAGCCCCTTGTCTGAAGCAAGATCTGGCAGCGATTCTCCGGTTCGGTTCTCCTGACCTGAAAACATCATTTCATTTTGGTTTGGGACTACACGTTGTCTGCCATTTCATTTCATTTTGAAACCTTTCAAAATGAAACAAAACAGCAAAACAGTGTGTTGTTTTTCGTTTCCTGCCCAGTATATACAGTTGCTGCAGTATTCTCTGAAATTTATTCTATTATTCCTTGAAAGTTTTTACCAAAACCCAGAACTCTAGTTATCATTTTAATATGGGACAGTCCACTGAATCTAAACCCTTGAAAATACCTAATAAAATCATACCTGCCATTTTATGTGGAACAATAACATGGAACATTTTATTTTGATAAACATAAAATGGAACATTTTATTTTGATAAACATAAAATGGAACATTTTATTTTGATGTTCCATTTATTTCATTTAACATTCTCCTCACCTGATCAGATACTGTATTTTCTTTTCTGGTATAAAACCAGCTTAATATTCATTGTATTTGGTAATAAAATTGTTAGTTCACTTTGCTAATATCACTGTGAATATCTTGGCATCCTGATTTATTAAGGAATTGAGTCTATAAGCCTTGGGACCAGGGATGTCTTTATTCTTTTCCATAATTAATATAATTATCAGTTGTTTCTAGAGATGAGCACGAAATGAATTTTTTAATTTAATTTTTCATTTTTTATTTCATTCCCTAATGAAACAAAAAACAAAGTGACCCATCAAAGAGAAATGAAAACAAAATAGAAATTTTCATTCTGTTCTGTTCTGTTTTTCATTTTCCATGCCCCCCCCCAATGCGCATGATCAGGTGGTGGAAACTGCAAGCTTTAAAAACTTTTGTTGTTTTAAAACCAAAAGCCCAAAGCTGGTGCACAGGGCTTTGGGTGGCAAAAAAAGTTTAAAAATCCCCTGGTTTGCTCCATGCGTGGGATTTTCAAACTATTTCTTTGTCACCTGAAGCCCCATGCACCAGCTGATCAGCGCTTGGGCAGAAAAAATAAAAGTACAGACCCACAGAACCCCGCACTCCAGTGGTTGGCACTATTTATTTCATATGAAATGAAACAAAATGAAACAACCCAAAATGAAAAGCAAAACTAAACACCATTTTGGCATTTTGTGTTCATCTCTAGCTATTGCTATGATGACAGCATCTTTTCTGCCTCCATTATTTTATTTTGAAGAGGTTTTATTACAAGTACCAAAATTTTCTTAAAACTTTTGTAATATTCTGCTACCATTCTATCAATTATTGATGCCTTACCTTTTTATGATTTATTAATCATGTCCTCTATCTTTTTTTGTAATTACCGTGTTATATCTCTAGCCATTGAGGTTTGCTCCCCACATTTTTTACATACCTCTGATTTTATTCAGAGATAATCTCCCCATAGTATAAAATGTATTTATAAGGCTTGGAAAACTTTCAATTAATAATTCATTAAATTTGCATGTTATACTTTATCATTTTTAATAAGTACAATGAGATTCCTAGCTTTTTAAAGGATATGTAGCATTTCAAAAGCTAGCATTTTTGAATTCAAAGTACTATCTTCTCAGGTACATTAAGTTTTTTTCTATTTCCATATTCTCACATTATTTTCTTTTTGCCATAATTTCTGCTATAATGTTATTATAATTATGTAGCATGTATTTACTTTCCTGCAACTGTATTTCATTCTCCATCATTTAATATGTATTTCTTCTCTTTTAAGAATAGTTCCATGATTCTAATCCATCTCACACCTTTCCTTGTATCTCTGATTGACTGATCTTTCCCTGTCATTTATATCTCATATTTTTATCATGTCCTTTTCTAGTTTATCTGTCATTTTCTTATGCTGAATAATACTAACATCTGGTCTCCATCTTCTACCTTCTTTATAGTTGCATCTAATTTTAGCATCCATATTCACCAAAGCATGGTTTGTTACATGTATTTATTGAACCACCATTTTAACTGCTCTCAAAATCCAGTTGTTTGATATCAATATATAATGTATTCTAGAGGAATTCTTGTTAGGGAAATAAGGTGTGTAACAGAATTAGCATGATGGGACACAGTGTGATTCATATGGCAAAATATTAACTGTACATTTATGGTCTTGGATTTAGACTTTTATCTCTGGTATGTAACAGGCGAGTCATAAGAAGCCAAGCTAGAGAAAGTTAGTAAGCTACCATTGGTTATTTCTTTCACGTGACATCTAAAAGCTTCTTGAATCAGGGAGAAGAGAAGAAGAATGTACTTATGTGGGTGAGAAATACTTGCTTGGATTCTGCTTCAAAATGTAGTCAGTTAGAGGTAGATTTAGCCAGCTTAGGCTCGTATATTTCAAATTATTAAGTTAGTTGAGAATCTCATAAGTTTATTATTTTTTCAGGCAATAATGCATGATTGTATCTGATAAGTATTTTTATATTTTTCATTGATTTTATGAGGTTTTTTTTTCATTTTTGTAACTTAGAATAATGAATAAAAGGATTTTGTTATATTGTTGCTCTCAGGGTGTCTGTTTTGTTCAAAAGAACCCAAAGAACCTTGGGGAATTCTCGACCAGCTACAACCCCTATCCCTGGGTTCCATTGCAATGCGTATACTTTTTCATCACCTTTTATTACTTTCCAAGTTTCCTTCATATTGCCACTCCTAATGATTCTATACAAGGGCATATCACTATTACTTCTCTGTGCTTTTAGTAGGTTTTTATTTAATTCTCTGTATCTATTACCATACTAGCATCTGTGGATATTATTACAAAATCTTTCCTTATCTCCTGTACCTTTTTAAAATCTTCCGTAAGAACAGTAGCTTGATTTATATTTGAAGAATAAATATTAACCAAAGTGTAGTCGAGTCATCCCATTTCTCCTTATAGCATTACATATCGTCCTTTCTCATGCTTCTTCATTTTATTTATTCTAAAATCACATTTTAAAGATAATAGCAACCCTTCCTACTTTTCAACTTCCCTATGCTTTATCATAAATATTAGACCACTTTAATTTGACAGTATTAATACCTTCTTTTGCTTGATGAGTTTTTTGTAAAAAGATTATATCCATTTTATCTCTGTTTTTCTTTTTAATACTCCCCAGTTCCTTCACTTTCATACATGATATACTTAATGTGCTAAACTATTTAATTTCATTCTGCATAGTTGTCATTGTTGCTTCTGCTGTTTTGTGCAGTGAAGTCATCTCTGACCTATGATGACCTTATGAATGAGAGGTATCCAAAATGTCCTGTCCTAGACTACCCTCCCAAGCATTTGCCGACTCAAACCTGTGGTGCCTTTAGGAAGCCAATGCCTCTTGTATCTGTTCTTCCTCTTTCCTGCTGACTTCAATATTTTCCCATCATTAATGTCCTTTCCAGATAATTTTGTCTTCTCATGATGGGCAGTCTCAGTTTCAAAAATTTGCCTCCAGAGATAATTTGGTCTTGATCTGATCTAAGAGCCACTTATTCTTCCAGGGGATTTGCAAAGCTCTCGTGCTAAGATATCAAGACAAACAGCTAACACTTTTCAACCACATAATCTTTCCCTGCCTTTGAGTATTTCATTCCAGCTCTTGTGTATTTCCAAACACAAAGGGGTATAAAACCATAAAAATCATTAAAATCATTAAAACATGGTAGCAAAATTGTAAAGTTACAAAAACAGTGTGGATATAACGATATACATAAAAATATTAAAACGCAAAAGGAAACTAAACCAGTAAAAGAAAGTAGAGAATTTTCTAGTTAAAACTAGCCCGCCATCTTAGAATGGAATTTAATCAGGTATAAGCAAAATTTGGCTATTTGTACACCAAAGGGAAATTTTTGTTTTGACCCCCCCCCGGAAACCCCCCCCCCCCAGCTACTCCAGTCACCCCATCATAATTTTTTATTCCTCTACTAATATTACACACCATCTCCAACAACATCTTGGCACGTTTAAGCTCAAGTAGGTATTATGATTGGAAATATACAGGCTAAGGAAAGTATATGATCTCTATCACTCAATTTTCCCATCATTTGCTTCAGCCATGCTGATCTGAGTCAGAAGACCTGCTGCGCAAATGCTTGTCACTCATCAATCATGACATTACCGCTGACAAATAATATATATAGTTACATTCCAATGGGAATATCTAAGACAACCTAGTGTGTTTGGTACATCCCTGTAACTTGGTACTTTTAAAATATTTGAATTATAAACATTGCCTTGAAACAATTTTTACTTATTTCTTTAATCTTCTAGGACCATTCGAAACAAATTACAAGTAAAAAACCTTATAGCTCATGCATGTTTCCCCATGTGTATACTTCATGTGTTAATACAATGGTGTCATTTTGTGAATAGAAATGATATGCTTGTGGACAATTTGTTCCAAGCTGTTAGACGAGAGGGAGGGGATATAGCAGTTTCCAGTTATTCAGCAAATGGTAGCACAATTTGTAGTACAATCCGTAGCATGCTTGGAATGCAAGATAAACAGTGTTACCTCAGACACAAATGGGAGAGTAAAATTTCAGCAGAATCAAACTAGTACAGCTCTTTTCTGATAACTTTATTTATCTTGGAAACATGCTTTTCAAATCCTTGTTGGTAGTGAAGCCTTGTGCAATTTTAAATTCAGAATTTATTTATTTTTATTTATCTCAAAAAGGGTGTCTTCTGTGTTGGAATCAGAGGAACACTGCCGGTAGAAGATGGCATAAATCACATTAGAGACAGAACAAAAAAGCTGACCTGTGATGTTGTGGCTGACATGATTGATGTCCTTGGGTGTACACAACTGGCAGTTAGACTTGTGACAGTGTCTTGTTCCTGCTCTGCTTCCATGCTATGCTACATATTGTGTGTCAGTAATTCTACAAGACTGGGGGTGGGGAGTGGGGTGTCTGTAGACAAAAAGTACATTGAAGCCTGAATCCTAAGAGAGTGATTTCATCTGGAAGCTGTGGGTTCTATCATTCTCCCTATTGGATCTGTCTTGTGGCAAGTTATTTCTGAACACATATCTGGCTCTGCCAATTTGCTTTTTTATCATGTTGCACGAGTACTATAGTAAACGTTTTGAGTCTTGAGTTTTAAGTCTCTGCACTGTGCATTTGACCAAATCAAGTTACAGATGAGAGTTTGGTTGTTGATAATGATATTGGTCTCATAGTCTACCTTCACACCAGAGGCATTTGGGTGGACCTCTAGTTGAACATAGTGCAGTTTCATCCATTGTGCTAAGTCCTCTCTTTGTTTATAGCCTTTCAGTCCTTTTATTTATTTTTACAACTTATATGCTGTCCACTACCCAAAGGTCTCTGGGCAGCTTATAATCAAAAAATTAAAACAGTTTTTTTAGTTTATTTTTTATTTTATTTATTTATATATTTATTTTGCCCATTGCCATCTATGCTTGGATTGTGCTACCTTTCATGTTCTGTTATTGTTTTGTTTGTTTTTGCTACTTTTACTGTAAGCCGCCCAGAGTTCCCTCCTGGCAAGATGGGCGGGATATAAGCCTAACAAATAAATAAATAATTAAAACCTTACACTAAAATCATTACACTAAAATTGCCATTAGAGGACCCACAATATATATTGTGTCAAATAAAAAACTTCTGGAACAAGAAGGTTTTTACTTAGCACCAAAATGTCATCAATGTTGGTGCCAGTCAGATCTTACTCGGGAGAGCATTCCATAGCTTGGGGGCAGCTGCCGAGAAGGCCTTATGTCTACAAGCCATCCCTCTCACCTTCTTGAGGGATGGCTCTTTCAGGAGGGGCCCCTGTCTCAATCTTAATTGCCAGGTTTGTTCGTATGGAAGGAGGCAGTCCTTCAGGTATCTAAGCCCTAAGCCATTTAGGGCTTTATATGTCAAGACAAGCACTTTGAATTGGGCCTGGGCAGCAACTGGTAACCAATGCAGGTTACGCAGAATCGGCGTGATGTGATCCCTGGTGGCCCCACCACTTACCAGCCACGCCACACGATTCTGAACCAGTTGCAATCGCCAAACCGTCTTCAAAGGCAGCCCCATGTAGAGCGCATTGCAGTAATCAATACGGGATGTTACCAGTGCATGCGTAACTGTCATGAGGCTCTGCTCGTCTAGGTAGGGGCGGAGCTGATATATTTTCCGCAGCTGAAGGAAGGCACCCCTGGCCACTGAGTCCACCTGGGCTTCCAGAGTTAGACCGGGGTCCACGAGCACTCCCAAGCTGCGGACCCTGTCCCTTAGGGGGAGTGCAACCCCATCCAAGACAGGAATATGGCCCTCTAACCTGTCCGGCGAAGCACCCATTAACAGCACATCCGTCATATGGAGACCATATGAGAATAGTTCAGGGAATACTATGATAAAGGATGCAAAACACATAATTCCCCTGCTGTGTTCAATCATGATGTTTAGGGGACAACCTTTCACAGACTTGCTGCTGTGAACTTGGGCAGAAATATTTGACAGCACACACAATATAGTGGCTTTTCAGTGGTCACACTTAAGATCTAAAATTCCCTGACAATGAAGGCAGGCTGGACTCCTCTCTGTTGGTTGCCTTAAATCTATCTATTCACCCCAAGTTGTCTAAATAGGGTTACAGGTGAAAGGGATGTTGTTTCTATTTATTATTGTGCCTTTTATTGTTGTATGGTTATTGTGGCATATTTTTATTAATTTTAAATTTGATTTATCTCGTGAAAGATTTTTTTCTATTTGAAATGGAATTTATAACTGCATTTCTTAATGATGATGGTGGTGGTGATGATGATGATGATGCTGAGGAGGAGGAGGAGGAGGAGGAGGAGGAGAAGAATTTTAAACTATTTCATATGAACTGGTACTTTCTCCATTTATTTTCTTTCATGCATTGTGTTTCTTGGCTTCGTGAACAGGATTATTTTTCCATTAGGAAGGAAATTGATATAGCACATGCATTTCTGAACAGAGAACATGCACAGAAGGTCAGAAACATGCTGAAGAATGTGACATCCATATTCAGAAATTTATTCAGATCATCTGTTTGTTTCTCTGGCAAATGGAGGAACTGAATACTACATCTTCCATTAATTCAGGTGACACTACAGCATTGCTTTATTTCAATCATAGCAGGCATTTGTGGGACTATATTGCATTTGTTAGTTCAGTAGTAAATAAATGACTTACTCAATTCTCAAGGTTTTCAAAAATAAATGCAAATATTTAAATCATTGTTATTATTATGCTAAATTACTATATTGCTCTAAACTTCATATAATCAATTTCACCTTTAAGCACATGAGTCAGTCATAAATTAGCAACCAACACATGCTCTTTTCTAAGCAAATTAACTTTTTCTATCTGAGCTGAATTCTTCTATTAATATGAAAATCAGCCATAAATTAATTCTGTTTTTATCTTATTCTAGGGCATTTATATTTTCAGACCTGCACTATGACTTGAGGAGGCTCCTTTTCTGTCTCAACACCCTGCTTTGTCCATCATGTTGTTTGGAAACAGTTAACAGAATCTAAAAAGGAAAGTTTACTGCTTATATAACACTCATAATGCTTAAATTACTTTCTGGGCAATTCATAATTTGCCACTACCTATTGCCAACAGAACCCTGCAAGCTGTTTACTCAATTTACTGACTTTGGAAGTACGGAAGGCAGAGTCAACCTTGAGCTGGCTACCTGGGCCTGTCAGGACTAAACTCAGGTAGTGAGCCAAGTCTTGACTGCAGCACCGCAGTTTAACCACTGTGCCAGTGGTTTATTGTTAATTGACTCTTCTCTGCTGATGCTCCCAGACTCTGGAATTCCCTCCTATGGGAGACAAGCCTGGCCCCATCTTTGATGTACTTCTGCAAGCAAGTGAATAACTTTCTATTCAGGCGTACTTTCCCTTAGTGACTACTTGAGTGGGATTTTAAACTGGATTTTAAGCATTGAATGTGTTTTGGTGTTGCCTTTACTTATCAGAGGGTTTTAAAAATTATTTTATTTTAGCATAGTATGTGTTCGATCCTTCCGGCATTGTATTTTTACTGTCATTAGTTTTGCATACTACCTTTTAATGCTGTAAACTGCCTTGGGTCCTTTTTTAAGGAGACAGGTGGGTTAAAATATTTTAATAAAAATAAATAATGCAAAATAAATAATTTCATGAATTGTTTGGAGTATTTGATCCATGTGTATGCACTTCATGGTTGTACAAAAATCCGTCCAAATTTGAATCATTCTAAACATCAGTCCTCCACAATTTAGAATCAGTTGTATTTCTTTTGTGTTATTTGCCTATTTGTTTATAGTTTTGGGCTGTTGAATTGTTTTGCTGTATTATGAGATTTTATTAATTGGTTTGATAACAAAGGCCATTTTGGCAGACCTTTTAGTTAAATATGGCTCTGTAATTCCAAACTATTGTACACTGCTTCACTGCATTAGAGTTCTTTATAAAATACCCTTGACCTCATTAAAAATAACAAGACCTCTTTACAGATTTGCAAGGACTTAGCTATGCTGAAGGGTGTTGTAAAGAGGGTGGAATATATTATGAAGTGCCATACAAAGTCTAAACTGGGTAGGCAATTAGTGAACTAATAATAAGGGTGCAGGAGTATTTCCTTGGAAACTGTTAATTTTGATATCAGTAAGTAATTATCATATGTATTCGTAACACAGCATAAACCGATAGCTCTCACTGGTCTAATAGCATGGTTGAGACAAATAACAATGGGATTTGAAACATTGCAGGTGTAATGTTATTGTTGGAAACATAAAAATATAGAGAGCAGAAGAATTTTTAATATAATTAGGCTAAGTAATTAAATATTGCTCTATGCATTTGGGACATGCTCTCTGTTTAAGAGAGGCACCGTGAGGGATTCAGCATCACCAGCTGGTTCCACATTGTCCTTCACGGCTGCAATTGTCAGTTCATAATAGAGCCCAACCAGGTAATAAATTCATGTTTTTACATGCTCTTTACCTGTGATACAATGAATCATCATTATTTTTTTGGCTGATGTTCATGTTCAAGATAATGGTATTGTGACCATTGCATAAACGGAGCAGTTTGTGGAAACTGCACAAGACTATGATAGCTGCTCTCTTGTTGCATAGACTTTTCAAAGTCAGAAGCTTTGGGTGTTTTTTTTTTTTTTTTTTTTGGTCTTTCTGATAAATCAGCATTGTGGTGGGTGGAAATTTATTTATTTATTTATTTATTTATTTATTTATTTATTTGATCTGTATACTACCCTATTAGTCCATAATACGATTCTGGGTGGTATAAATGAATAAACGAATCAATAAAGTTGCATGCTCGTGAAAAATATTTACAATGACCACATTTATAGTGACATAATTAGGCTAATTCTCTAATTGTTGTAGTAGTAAACTAGGAATGGAAAGAAAATTTGCAGAACCCATCATTCTTTTTATCATTAATATTTCATCTGACATGGCACATGGTACAATACAACACCTTGGTGAGGAATTCTGAGGCCCTGGAAGGTTCCTTGCTGCCATCTGAGAATGTGGAGAAGAGAAGTAGTCTTATAATGTCCTTTTCCCTTTGAGAAACAAAGCATACATTCATAAAGACAGACAGACAAACACCCACCCACCCACCCACCCATGCATGTACTCGGACACACAGCACAAACATGGAAGAACTGTTTGCTTGCCGAGAAAGATGCCAGCAACCCTTCTTGTGCTTCACATTCCTTAATAAACTGTTATTCTAGTTTGGGTTCTGAATTGATCTCTCTCTCTCTCTCTCTCTCTCTCTCTCTCTCTCACACACACACACACACACACACACACACACACAC
>JAHTLZ010000007.1:7693448-7708877 GCA_023846285.1 Phrynocephalus versicolor | reverse complement strand
GACAGAATGACGAAGGCTGCAGCTTGGTTTCATGAGCTTTCAGTACATTGGTTCCCAGCCCTGGGTCCTCAGATATTATTGGACTAAATGTCCCAGAAGTGTTCACCACTAGCTTTGGTAGCCAGGATTCCTGGGAGTTGTAGTTGAGGAACACCACCTACGTTGGGAAATCACTGGTTTGTAATCACTGTTTTAGTGGTTAGAAGTAGAGATGGGATGAACCAATAGGTCAGTGGTTTGTGTCAGTTTGCCTTTTGGACAAAACTGGTATTTGGTGCTTCTCAGCAGGTTCTGCTCAGAGGCTTCAGATTCTTCAACAAACCAGCAGTTATTCTAGATTGAAATAATTGAAACATTTATGCAAATATACAAACAGTATAATTTTGCACCAATATGGGCAGTTTTGAATGAAAAATTGAAGGTTTTTAGTTATTTTGTTTTGCCCAAAACTGTCCTTTTCACCTATAGGAAACCCATGGGGAACTTGACAAAAATTCCTTGCTGTGTTCACCAGCAAAAAAAAAAATATTAGATTTCTTGTCCTTCCCTATGAAGACTGCCACACCCAAGTCTCTGAAGGACAGAGTTCTGAGCATCCCTCTTCATATCTTAGTGGTGCTTGTTTTCTTTAATGGTGAATTCTCCATTGTCATTTTCTATCTGGATTTTTTGGAAATATTGGCATCTGATTAGGGAGGTGTCTGGTTGCAATGGCCAGTTGTCAATTATAATGGAACTATCTTCTCCCAATTAAATTTACTCTGATAGGTACTACATCAGCCCTAGGAGTAGCAAAATTGTATGCAATCTTTTTCACATTCTCTACCTCAGAGTAGTCACAGGCTTCCCCAGGCATGGAAAACTAACACTGGTGTGTGAATAGTGTACAAGTTGCTTTGTGAATGACTTTGGCAAATAGACAGTAAACAGAACTCTTTTCTGTGTAAAGCAGTTACCTTTCTTAACTCTGGGGGGAGGGGGAAGCATTCTGAGGCCTGAAATACCACTTTTTTGCCACAATAAAACATTTGAATATGTTTAGACAACCACCTAAAGACATCCAAACAACACATTTTCTCACAAAAAAGCATTTATATGGAATTTTTAAAGCATTCTATTGATCTCACGGCAGGGAAAGTCATTTACATTTTACAGCGTTCCTTTGCTTATTTTTAGTTGGATGGTGTGTGTAACATTTGAAAACAGATCTAGCCCTTCCAAAGGTCAGGAGTACTGTAAATAGCATAGATATTTCAGTTTGAAACATACATTTATTATTCGTACTTCTTTTTATTTATTTTTTTAAAAGGTCTGTATTTATACACTCTTATCAAATAACTGGTTCCTTTGAGAGCCAAGAGTAAAGTCATATAAGAAAAATGAAAGAGAAGTGTAGAGGTCAGAGAAGCTAGTATGTATCATAATATGAAACAATACATTTTAAGTAAAATTGCTGTACAGTGTTGCGATAAAGAATCTCAGTTTACATTAGGTGAAAGTTTTCTTATAACAATATGTACCTCAAGGCTCTGAAAAAGCTCTCCAGTGCAGCTCCTTAAACAATGTCTTGAAAATGCTAGTGAGAGTATCTTGGTGTTGGGGAGGGCTGTCGTCATAGCAGCAGCAGTAATGATAATAATAATCTTAACTGCTGGGCTTGAAAGGGCCCTATGAATCACTGAGTCCAGACCCTGTCAAGCAGACACAATGGGCAATGGGAGAGGGGGGGGGGAATCTGACATGCTGAGCCACCCATTTGTGACCAGAGTGGTAGCCTGGATTGCACAGGAGGTTGAGAAGGAATAATGGTGGTGACATGGCTCTTCACTGGCTTCTGGTGAAGGGGATCCTAGAAAGATACCTATGGTGATGGTGACCTCTCCATTGGCCAGCCACAGATTTTAAAAAATTGCCTAGGGCAGGTGGACTGGAGTGGTGCAATGTCTACAATGGCCCATCTCCTTTGCATAGAAACGGCTCTCAGAGACTCCCTAAACATTGTGCTTGGCTCTGTCTCCAGGTGATAGGAAGTCAAGGAGTGCTGTTGTATCTCATAAAGTTGTGTCCTTTACTTTCAAAAGGGGGACAGTGTGTTTAATGTTATTTTATGTGTGTTATGTGGTCCAGGCTTGCTCAGCCCTAGGCCCACAGTGGAGCTCCTAACCTCTAACTAGTGAATTATTCAGCAGTTCTAGTAATAGTAATAGTGGTACAAGTAAAAAGTGGGGAAATTTTTTTTTAGGGAACCTAGTTCTTCAGTTTGCTCTGAGCTTTATAACTGGATGGGGTGTAAAATTTCATCACTGCTTAATGTTGTTTTATGAAATCTGATTCTGCAATTTGCATACCTTTTCTTCTTATGAGCCATTTCCCCTGTAATAATAGCCATAGTTAGATGCTACTGTACTTGCATCTACACGGGGGACATGGAGGGAAACAAATGTAATGCACAGTATTCCTGTAAATATGTATATATTTCTGACATAATACTAGCAATAGCAGCACCTCCACCGACAGACTCTTTAGTTACAGATGTAATATAACAGAGTTTTAATGTAACACCGCCAATAATAAAAACAAAATACTCTAAAGGGTATTTATTATATCAACAACTCTGTTAGGTCAGAGTCAACCATGAGTCCTGCATGCATATTATTCTCAACACGAATGTGCTTTGTTTGCATGCAGCGTGCTTCTGCTAGGCACTGGGAATAAATATTGCAAACAGTTTACTAAGGACTTCTCTTGGGTCATGGTGTTCAAACAAGTTTTGGAGATTTCAGCTGTTGCTAGTAATAGTTTTACTTCTGAACCATGTGCTGTTCTTTGGCAGAGTCCCTTATAATGCCATAATGCTGTATCTTTTGGGAAATAAGTCTGTCGCCATCTGGTGTGTTTGTGTCCTTGAGACCAAACTGACGCAAAGAAGAGAGAAAAATGCATAAGCCTGGGGCTTGCCCTCGGGCATGTCTAAACCTCGGCCCTCCAGATGTTTTGGACCACAACTCCCAGAGTCCTTTGTCACTGGCAATCTAAGTTTAGAATTCTGGGAGTCTAATAGAATCTTATACCAGAAATGCTGGAAGAGACCCCTATGGCTCATCAAGTCTGCCCCTTTGTCAAGGGGGCAGAGTAGGGAACTGAACTCCCTCCTCCTCCCCTACTCCACAACTGTTGAGCTCTCATTCATTCCCATTAGGATTAGCTATGGATTATCCAGATGGTGGTGTGGCAGCTCAGCAGACTAAGGCTCTGAAAACTGTCGGCTGCAAAGATGGCAATTCGCTGGTTCGAATCCCAGGAGCCATGCAGCGCGGAGCGAGCTCCCGCTGATAACCCCAGCTCCTGCCAACACAGCAGTTCAAAAGCATATAAATGCAAGTAGATAAATAGGTACCGCCGTAAAAAGCCAGAAGGTAAAACAGTGTTTCCTTGCAGCCATGCTGGCCACGTGGCCATGGACTTGCACAACACTGGCTCTTCGTCTTGAATACAGAGATGAGCACCACCCCTGGAGTCGAACATGACTAGCACGCATGTGCAGGGGGAACCTTTACCTTTTATCCAGATATGGAAAAAGCATAGACCTTTAAAAAACAACAAATGCACACGTATGAAAAGAATTGCCTTTCTAAAACAATGGGGATATTTGCAGAAAGTTGTTCTGGAACATTTAATACCAAAATAGAGGAGCTAATATTAATAAATAAATAACCTTGGAATGCCAGAGCTGGTAGAGTCCCTCAGGATGGTTGAGTCCAGCCCTTCTCAAGGAAGCACAGCCAGGAACTGAACTCCCAGTCTCTGGCTCAACAGCCAGGGGTCTAAGCCACTGAGCTCTCCAGCGGATGATTTGTGGCATTCAAACTGGGGAATCTGGAATTACACTACACTTCTGACAGCCAAGTTACTGATCATAGTGTACATCAAAATTGCTGGTTGAAATGAATTTGCTTGGTGACTGCCACAGTCTGTGCACTAAAGTGTATCTCAAATATGCAGGGGGTAAAAATAGATTTAATGAACCATAGAAAATGTTTCTTTCTTTCTTTTTCTTTCTTTCTTTCTTTTCATTACGACCATAATAGTACATAGATGGATGCTACTTACTGGGTATTGAAGTGACTGAAAATATCTTCTCTTTGAATTATTTATTCTTTCAAGCAATAGTTACTTGTACCCAAAGCAAGGCACTAGTGTGGTCATGTTTTTCCCAGTGTTGTCCATTTTGTTCTGAGCAGTAAGACCCTCGGGCAAGAGGGAATTTACACCACATTTGTCAGAGGATTAGAAGGACCAGCAAAACAACAGCGGACATAAATACTTGGGATTGTTTTGGGATCATGGACCTGGAAAAGGAGAAATATTGAACTGCCTTTGATCTACTAATAATTTAAGGCATAGAGGAAAAATTGTTAACCATAGAGAGGTGGCTTAGTTGCAAATGGATATTTAAATATCCAATATTCTCTCTATTTGGCTGTAGCCAAACAAGGTGCCCATATAGTATAACAATACCAAATGATGCTGTAGGAAATATGTTGGATCTTTCACTCCACTAAACTCTCCATTGCACCTCACAGAACTGGAACTCTGGTTACCTAAGGTTTACCATCTTACACACATTGATGAGCAAATATACTAGAATATACTTCTGAATAAATATGTTTCACAGCACTCTGGTAATATTTCACTTTGTTGTTCAGTATGTTTAGTTTCTCTGAGTGGCAGTGAGAAGTTCCTGGGAAGCTTAACTATATCTATTGCTCTGTCAGTATCTATTTACAAATATATACCCTGAACAGACAGAAAGCAAGTAGACATTCAAATAGACAGTGCTAGTCCAAAAGCAGTATCAGCATTGTAGAAACCTCAGGAGATCTTCTGCCAGTTCCATTCAGAAATTACAAGAGGACAAGCAGTGAAACAGCTAATGCTTTCAATATACATCCCAGCCTGAGGTTAGCGAGTGGAAATGCTTAACTGAGATCAAACAGTAATGGAGAACATTGGTAGTGTCTCTCATAATAATCTCTAATGTGACTGCATTACATCAGAGTAGTTGAGCTTTATTTTTTGTTAAAAATTATTTTCAATTTGAAGAAAGATCCTGAAAGTATAGAGATAAGATAATTCAATCATTATTATCAACTTAAATGGAATCATTGCGGTAGCTAAGACAATGCAAACAAACCAGGAAAATGTGGAAATCTTTGCAGAAGTGTTGCATAGACAGTGTAACACATGAAAATTAGTGAAAAAAGTGTGCTTCTTATATAGCATGTCACCAACTTAGTGTTTAAGCCTTAAAGCACTCTCTGGGAAGTCTACAATCTAATTGTGCAGGCTGTGCATTCCTCCTGCCCCCCAGTGAGCTGTGATGAAGGCTGTGTCGGCTTCAATCCAGCTGAGTTCAGAATCAAACTCAGGTTGTGAAGAGAGTCCTTACTGCAGCACTGAAGTTTAATCATCCCATCACAAAGCTCCTGACAAATGTTAGATTAGATACAAATATATACAAACTTGTATCCAGAGATACAAATACCTAGAGAGACAAATTGTGGCACCACAGTTAGGAACCCAGGTGGCCCTTCCCTGTTTCCCTCCAGAGCCAACAGCTTATTGGCTGAATGAGGAAACTCCCGCCCCACCTCCTTTCCAAAGGGATCAGTGGCAGAAGGAGGCTGGAGAGGGCTAGCCAGCCTCCTGTCCAGATTGCTGCACCAGTGACAATGCCAGAGCCCCACATTGCATGGAGACCAGTGAACAGTCCTGCTGGTTTGGGGTGGGTGGGTGGGTGGGTGGGACTGGATTGGTCCACCTGTGGTGCCATGATTTATTTGTATATGTACCTCTGGATGCATGAATACAAAGTGTCCTTTGTGACCACTCCTACCCCAGCTAATCACAAAGATATTCTAAACCTTTATTTTCCTTGGCTTTCTTTGGGCCCAATTAAATGAAAACCAAGTGACATTTTCAAGAGAAGCATAAATTATAAGTTTATTTTAAAAGCAATTTCTTAAATGTCAACAAGCTTGTTACAGTTTGCCTTTAAATCGGTTTTTTAAAGTTCATTCAGATGTTCTCAGTTTCTGGAGTTACAAATCAGACATCCAGTTGGAAAGAAGACACGTCACACCTCAGGTATTGCTACAATATACTGTAACCCATCCTATCCCCACAGTCATTTGGCTCTATCAAACTCTTTAGCTCCCCTCAAATTTTTTCCTCCTTCTCTCTCTCATCTCTCTTCTGCTTGAGATCTTTGCCATATATATTTTCCTCTGGTGACCTCTAATTAGTTCCCTTCTCAGCCACCAGTCAGCCAATCACAAGTCAGATCAATGTTGCTGGATAGACTTCATATTTGCAAACATGGTCACACCCATGTCTAGAGGTAACATCTGTCAGGTGATAATAACTTGATGTGCCATCAAGTTGATTCTCATTTTTGGTAACCATTTGGGAAGGGCTGTCTTCCAGGTACAGCATACATGGAGGTGGTTTTCCACTTCTTTCTTCTGGGGCACTTCAGGGACAATGCAGTTTGCCCAACATTATACTGGCTGGATCTTTTCACGGGATGCCCAATGAGGAATCAAACTCCCCACCTCTGGCACCTCAGCTAGGTATCTAACTTCCTGAACAATCCAGCTAGCTAAGTTAAAAAGGAGTAATAAGAGTAATCCAGCTAGCTCATTTAGACGGTTACTTCACGTCCCTCTCATCACAGTTCACTGTCCTGCTTGGGACCGGTACAAGAAAATGCTACTCCACATCCATTGTGTGACGGCGGAATCTCATCCTGACCACGCCCCCTGAACTGGGAGTTAAGCGTGATGAGCCATACCTCTCCCTGGCCTTGGGAATTCTCTTGTCTCAGTTCCTATTTTGAGACAAGTGCCCGTGAAGTAAGGCTCATTACGCAATGTACACATTCTCCAACTAGTTACAGGAGTGTGAAGTTGCATTCTCCAGTACAATCCCAATGGTGTAAACAGTGTTTTGCTGCTTAACGCATGAAAGGCAAAGTTACAGAGAACTGAAATATCAAAAAAAATGGAAGGTCGGACAAAAAAAGGGAAAACAAAGGCAGGGAAGTACAGATGTTGTCAGGAAACAAGGACGTGAAGTGACAGTTGTCACAATACCATCAATCATGCCTCTGGGTAAACAGAAACAGCGACAGAACCAGGACAAGACCATGTGACCACGAACGACATTATCATGAAACAAATGTAATCTTGGAACGAGGAAGGACGTGAAGTAACCGTCTTAGAAGGGGTCTTACTTTATCATTACATTTGAATGAAGGCAAGGATTACTTGTTGATACATTGCCCATGTACAGTGGACCTACACATTGTTTCCAGCAGTAGTAGCATATAAAGAAGTCATGGTTGGCCAAAAAGTGTGCAGAGCTTGAACAATGCAATTGACAGAGGTCAGAGTAATTATTTTTCCAGTAATGAGAAGGTAAAGGGGAAATGGAAAGGGAGGGCAGCACCAAACCAGTCGCTTGAATTTCATTGGCATAAGGTGGAACATAGGAGTGCAGAACAGGTCAGTTTAGCACAATGACATGAGGGGGAAAAAGAAATAATGTCAGAGTGAATAAAAGACTTGGCTTCCAGGTAGGTCACATTACTTCAGCGCTGAATGAAATGTTTCCTATGATTTTCTCTCACTATGGATTTCTTAAAACAGGCAGTAAAAATGTACAATAAATTTCTAAGAAACCACAGGGGTTATCAAGACACCACTTGGTGATTACTGTTCTAATGAATCTCATCATTATATGGCTTTGGCCAAACAATGACAAAGAAAAAGAATAGTGTGTTATGAACCATCATTCCAGGTAAAATAAGTGTGAAAAGAAGGTTTTTGAGGGGAAGTCTCTTGGGAACTGTGCTGGATGCAGCACAGCATTGTAGTTTAGTGTTGCAGTACCCAAAGTCAAAGAGGCTGTAATAACATCCAACCTCTGATAGGAAAGAAAGGAAATTTTGTTTGGTTTCTTTTAAAAAAAAATCATACCTGCAGTATCTGCTAGGACATTTCCAGCTGAGAGAGACAGAGGCCGTGATTACAAAGACAGAACTGCTGCGGATATGAGTGAGGGGAAAATAAAAATCAACTTAAAATAAGATGTCTCCATGTCATAAATGTAAGCATAGATTTATTTGCCTGGTAAGGGGTGTACGTTTTGGCTGGAAGGAGAGGAAAACTCCTTTGCCTGAGGGTCATTTATTTTACCAAACCGGATCACTTTGGCATATGTTAAACCCCTCTATCTGAGTAAACTTTCTTTTCCCCGGCAAAGCAGAGACAGGAGGAGGCTTTGTGGCCAGGATCAGCTGCACATGCTCCCTGGTTCCCTCCCTGGTTGCCCTACCTAGTTGCCCCTTGCTGCTGCCCAATCACTTGCTTGACCCTCCACTCACTTGCCTGCCCTTTCCCTGCATGATTGGCCCCAAGCTCACCCAGTCATCTGCCGTCCATCACTCACTTGAACTGGATCAAATGAGGAAATGATTGGGGCATGTGTCCTTCTCTCTGCCTCCTCACTCCCCCTAGAAAGGCAGAAGTCAGGGGAGACACTATCCCTGTTCCTGCGCTATGGGTATCACCCATTTGGGCTTGTGCTCTTGTTCTTGTTGTTGCTGATTTTGCTGATGCTTTAAATGCTATTATTTTCCCTTCCCTTCCAATCTTTCTCTTTCTCTCTGCCCCCTGTTTCTTTTATCCCTTTGAAAGTGCTGTTCTCCCTCTTCACTTTGGTACTGCAGTGCCCCGCACAGGAGTGCTAGGGATGCTCTAGTCCCTTTTCTCCTCTTTTCTCTATCTCCCCTTCACTTTCCATAGACCATCTCCACTTTCCTTTCCCATTTGATAACCGCCACTTCTCCATTGCTCACTCACCTGCCCTTTCTGCCTGCCCAGTCACTCGGGTGCCCACCAAAAAAATTTGGGAACTAAGCTCAAGCACTGGTGTACCTAGGGATGGGCAGAAGAGTGCAATTGCCCCAGGGTGTGCAGCAATCTGGGGGAACCTGGAGGGGGAACAGGAGGAGGAAGCCATGTGCCACCCCACCAGCAGTCCTCCTTTCACCCCACTAAGGCTTGGTGATCCTTAGTTGAGGGGAAAGAGGAGAGGGAAGCAGGTGATGGTTTTTTTTCCAAGCAGCACCTCCGTCGATTGCGCCCCCTCCTCATTTCCCCCACCCACACCTCTGTGCAATGGAGGTGCTGCTTGGGAAAAAAATCCTATCACCTGCTTCCCTCTCGTCCTTTCCTGGGTAATGATCCCAAGTCTTAGCCAGGATAAAAGCGGAGGGGAAGCATGCTACGGAGGTGATGCTTGAAAAAAGTAACCTCTTGGCACTATTCACACACTGTGTGGTTTGCACAGGAGAGCCTTAACTAGAAAAGTGACCCACAAAGAAGGCGTGAGAAGGAGAGACCCTTCTCCCCCTCTCCCACTGTTCTCCCAGGATCTGCCCTCCCCCCTTGCTGGGTGGGTGAGACATGATTGGGGGGAGAGGAGAGACTGACTTTTTCCCTGGGAACTCCAAACTCTAGCTATGCTACTGACCTCAAATCCACATGATTTTAGCCCCAATCTAAACAAACTCAACCCCTCTGTTCCAGTAGTGGGAACAGATCCGGACAAAGAAAATTAATGACATGATAACTTTAAAAATCATGTCCCTTAATATCAAAGGTCTGTTTTTATCCTAGAAATGTAAAGTTCTTAAGGTTGCCAAGTCTAAAGTCTTCGCTTTGAGACACACATTTTGGAACATATTCTCCTAATATTCAGATCATATTCTTCTGATATTCAGATCCTTGGATCTGAAATAATAGGAAATCTGATGAAGCCAATCTACCTAAATGTTGGGGCTTCCTTCTCATCACTTCATTACACTCTGTTTCTAGGTAAGGCCTCAAGGTATTTTCAGAACGCAATGTGTGTAAGCCTCTGATTTACCATACACTCAAATAAAATTCATACAGATGTTGATTAACTTGGACCCTTTTAGAGGCATTCTGAGCCATTATATTCTCTGGTTTTTGACAAAATCTGTATCACAGTTTTAAAAAATCTCATGGAGGAGAAGGGACAGAAGCAACTATGACCTCTGGAAGTTAAGCAGCACTGTCAATTTTGCAGATGTGGCAGACCTTATAAAACATGTACAAACTCTACAGTTTGATTAATTTTTGCATATCTGAAGACCATGAACTAGAGTTGGGCACGAATCAGAAAAAAACGACAATTCGTTGCAATATAACGTATTAATGCTGATGAATCACAGATCAATGCATTTTACCCTGTGAAACAATTAATCAGTTCATTTTGACTAAAACATATATAAGATAGGCCCTCCGGCAGCTAGAGATACCAAAATTACAGATAAGCTTCCCCTGATTCTTTGCAAGCTTTGGTGAATTTGGGGTTTTGGAATACAGGTTATGCACCTCCAAAGAGCACACCTGGGAAAGTAAGAGGTGGAGATGGCAAGTGGAGCCAAAAGAGGGTTGACAAATTGCTGAAAAAATAATAACTAAAAATCTATTTATAGTTATGCGGGGTTGTTGCATATGACAAATAGAAACTGACAAATTAGCAATTTTGATGATTTTTTGAATTCATTTTTAAATTCATGCCCATCTGTACGACAAACACATCTACCTAGAAGTACACTGTATGAAATTATGCTATAGGGTTATGGCTAGAAACCACACATTAGCCTTCTTAAATTCACCATAAATGCCTTATGTTGTCTGCCTGTCAGCCTCACTTCATCTTGTAATTGCTATTGAAAGGTCTGCCCACTATAAGAGCACAGAAGCTTGCTCTTAATTCTAATGCTTTGCTCCTACACTCTGAAGGAATGGGATGATGCCCATCTGGCAAAGCCTGTTTGCAGTAACTCATTTGTAAACAGAAAGAATATGTTCAGAATAAGTTGCACAGCATCCAAAGATTATTACTTTGTATGTTCTCAGGCGAAGCACTGAAGCAGGTTCTTGAGTTTAGCCTTGCCATATTATGGCTCATATTAAACTCTTTCTCTAAAGTCTTTCATATCTAAGTCAGGGTATTTCCCCCCCATTAAGTTTTGGAAGTTGTTTCGGAAAGCCATTTACAGGGGAGAAAGTAATGTGAAATGCAGTTGTCTCGTAGCTCCCAGATGGTGCTGTTCTGCTTCAAAATTACTAATGCAAACAAAAGTACCAGCATTGTCACCTCTTCATTGGAGAAGTTAGGCTGCACTGTCACCTCCTGATAACACCATTTAGCAAAGCATATTTTACCACAAAATGTATTGATCGGTACATATAGTCCTCTGGAAACACTGCCGGCAAGTCCATTACCCTGCCTGGAGCCATTAGCGCCTTGCCTCGATCCAACGGCATTTGCAATATTTGCAAACAATCAAGGGAGGGTTGAAGATGCAATTCCAGCCCCACCAATTCAAAAATCCATTTCAAATAGAAGGGTGCTGTAATCGGTGTAGAAATGATTAGATTTCACACATCCACTAGACTATTTTGATAATTTAGTCCTTTGAAATCGGTAGGAATAGCCATCCTGCAAGCAGTGAGGAATCAGCTCAGCATGATGCAAGTCTTAGATCTTCACTTAATCTTTACAAATAAAATGACCAAGAATGGGCTTGTTCAACTTTCCTTGATGTTTTGTCATATTTTCCACCAGGAGGCAAAAGCCTTGTTCCTCTTCTTGCTTCCACTCTCATTTCAGTTTATTCTGTAGCATCCCAATTAATGTTCAAGTTTTTTCAGCTGATCTCTTTTCTTTTCCTTGTATATATAAAGTTTCAAGGGGTGTGGTGGGTCAGTGGACTAAGGCTCCGAAAACTGGCAGCTCAGCAGTTCGAATCCCAGGTGCCATGCAACAGAGCGAGCTCCTGCTGATAACCCCAGCTCCTGCCAACACAGCAGTTCAAAAGCATGGAAATGCAAGTAGATAAATAGGTACAGCCGTTAAAAGTGGGAAAGTAAAACAGTGTTTCCTTGCAGCCATGCCAGCCATGTGGCCATGGCCTTGCACAACACTGGCTCTTCAGCTTGAATACAGAGATGAGCACTGCCCCTAGAGTCAGACACAACTAGCACACATGTGCGGGGAAAACCTTTACCTTTTTATAAAGTTTCAGCTAAGAGATTCATAGAAAAGCTTCTTGTTATTTATTTATTTATTTATTTATTAAATTTATATACCACTCCATCTAGCAACATGGCTACTCTGGGCAGTTATTTTCACTTCTAGTGTGTAATGCAGTCCCTGATGGAAAGAGTAACACTCATCTTTCAATGTCTTGCTATGGTATTGTTTTAATTATCACTTATCATCTGAATAAAGGACATCCCTTAATGTGCTTCTGGCTAGCTTGACAATGCACAGTTCTGTGCCCAGAAAACAGCACATAGAAAATTGATCTCAAAAATGAGCTTCTGTGCTGGGTCAGAGCAAAGGTCAGTCTGGTGCAGATTTTTGCTTCCATCACTGCCCAGTTAGCTGCCACTCAGAAACAGGAGGACACAACTGTGAGGGGCAGTCTCAGTTGTCAGTCATTGGCCTTTAATAATCTGAGACTCAGGTGTTTGGCAAAGAGCTAATACAAATGCCTGAGCAGGAAGAGCTGCAACTGCAGCCCCTGCTTGTCACTCTGTTCTTGGACTGGGACAGAGACTATCTGAGTAGGAAACTTTCTATTAAGCTGAGCTGAACGCGCAATAGGCCTGGCGTTGTTGGCACACATGAGAAGGGGGTACCTGGCAGCTAGCAAGGAATTCGAGACATTCAGGGCGGGGGCGGGGCTGCCACCTCTCTGGTTGATACCAGTAGAGCACATACAGCAGTTCCTGGTCATGCAGCACAGGAAGGGGTTAGTGCCCAGCTCCCTGCAAACCAAGTTATAACCCCTGGCCTTTAACATCAAGTGCCTCGGGTGTGTAGACATGACCCAGGATCATAGGGTGAGAAAGAAGATTGATGGCTGGGTCAAAGAACATGGAGCCCAGCCGAATGGCCAGGCACCGCTGTCCTCAGACCTGCTGCTCCGTTAGAATCAGAAGAGGCCCCAGGTGTGCCATGACCCCTATGAGGCCCAGCTTTTCCGGGCAGCAACTCTCATGGTGTTCTTTGCAGCCTTCTGGATAAGTGAGCTTGTGGCAACTGGTAAGGGCGACAACTCCTGCAGGGCCCTGCAGGTAGCAGAGGTGTCTTTTGTCTTTTGTGTCTAGTGCTCTGCATTAGGTGGTCCAAGACGGACCAGGTGGGAAGGCCCCTCCTGCATCGAGCTGGGGGCTTGCTCCATCACTGACATCTGCCCAGTCGAAGTGCTCCGCCAGTACATGCTGCTGTGGGGGGGGGGCAAGAGGTACCTATTCCAACACCAGGATGGGGGTCCCACTTGATGAAATATCAGTTCTGGAAGGTAATCAGCCAAGCCTTGGCCAGGGTTGGGGTGGACCATCTGCACTTCGGCACCCATTCCTTTCACATTGGTGCCACAGCATCTGCGGAGGGGTATGAACCTGTGAAAACCAAACTTATTGGTGGCAGGGCAGCATGCTGCAGGGTGATGATCATGTGCCACAGCTTCATCTATTGGGTGACGAAGTACACAGCACAATTGGACTGGGGGCAGCACCTTAGACTGGGCTTGAGTGCCATCCTGAAGTGGAAAGGCCAAAGGTGAATGCTGTGGGACCAAGTGATGCTGGCAGCCATGAGACTGGCCCAGAGCTGCCTGCTAGCAATCCTGATGATCCACGCAGGGGGAACAATCTGAGGCAAAGACTGAGCAATGACCTCATCAGTGTCATCCTCAGTGATCTGCAGCACTGGCAGAACTGACACCCGGGATCGCTGGTTGTTTAGTCTATCATCATTCCCAAGAGGGCCTGGGTGGCAGGGAGAGACCCCTGGGCCCTCAATCGAGCACAAAGGGGCATGAACCAGGAGGTCTGCATGGCAATACTTCGAGCCTGTTGTAGGGTCATTGGACACCTGAACATCAGGCCCCCAAAACCTGAGCTGTTCCGGCAGGATGGCATCCACCTCTCTGACAAGGGCCTCAAGCTGTTCCTGGATTACCTGCAGAGGGGGCTGCATGCAGCCTTAAGATGCCTTGAGGGGAGGCATGGCCATAGCTGAGTTGCCCATGGCCATGGTGGGTAGTGTGGGTAATTGAGCATTAGGTGAGCCCCAAATGCTGGACTAAGAGGCTGCTGATCTCCAGACATTATGGATCCTGTGATCACAGAGAATGGGGCGAAGTAGCTTTTGAAACCCAAATGGGGCAGAGACCGTCCAGATGATGGCACCCCTGCCCTAGAAGGGGAAAGTTTTGGCCTGGCCGGCCAAGGGGAGCCAAACTTGAATGGAACCCTCCAGGGGCCACGGGGGCTCACCCCATCTGACCATGCCCTTGGGCTGGGCCCAGTTGATGACCCTAGGGCCAATGGTTCCCCACATGACAGCAGACCTCTCATAAGACTAATGAACAATGTTAAGCTTCAATAAGGCATGGCCCAGGTTGGCAATTCAACTCACTGTCTCATCTGTTATTCCAACCTGGTGGGGGGGCAATGTTATAGTGCCAAAGTGCTTTGTTTCTCTTTAGAGAAGTGAGGTATAAATACTGGCTTGGTACTTAAGGCTGATACTAAGTGTAAAGCAAGATCTGACATGAACCATGTGAATGCTGATCATGTGCATGGTTTTTATTATGTTCTGTAAATAGCAGCTATGGAGAAGTAGGAGCAGCCTTGGGACTCTTGAGGGGTGGTTAAGCTTTTCTCTTCTTGCCACAAAGTCCTGACAGAAACTGCTTCTCTGAAACTAGTATTTGCACTTCAAGGAAAGCATCTCCTGGTTACCTATGAGAACATCCCTGCAGCATTAAAGAGAAGATTTCCCCCCCTGGCATTTGATGAGGGAAAAGGGTGGAAGACTCCCTCCCTGAATTCCTATGTTCCTGAGGCTGCTCAAAATTCCTAAAGACTGATTTAGACAAAACGATAGCAAAAACAAATGTGCATGGGATACTTTAATGTCAAACCTCATTCACTGCCTTTAAACACTGGAAACCAACATGTTATAGTGGCAAGCAGAATTTTATTAGAGAGGGAGGTTTTCAAGTCAGAGGACTCCTGCAGGAATTGGCTAATAATATCCTGTAGCCTAGCCTTCCTCATACGGTTTTTGTAAAGATGAAGCAAGGAGGAAGTCAGCCATGGATGCATCTTTGCGCTCATTGGAAGAATGGTTATAAGTAGAGATGGGCACAAAATGAATTTTTGGTTTCGTTATTCGTTATCTGTTGGGGACTTTTAAAACTCATAAATAAATAAATAAATAAATAAATAAATAAATAAATAAATAAATAAA
>JAHTLZ010000007.1:7659725-7688104 GCA_023846285.1 Phrynocephalus versicolor | reverse complement strand
ACAACTAGAGCATTATAATTAGGAGTGTACCTAATTACAAATACCATTCAATCTAATCTATATCTGAACATTTACCAAAGAAATCAGGATCAACCTTTTCCAAGAATGCATGCTTGTGAATTTTTTCCCCTCCCTCCCTCATTCACCCCAGGTAAAATATATGTTGTGGAAATAGAATATCTCTTTAGTATTCCCAGGTAATAGCCTGGCTTGCCAGAGTGTGCCCACTCACTGCCTCTTCAAGATCAGTGTGGTAGAGTTCCAGTTCCGGTTTCACTGCAGTGAGACGCCTTGATAACCTCTCTGGCTTATCAGGCTGAATTTCTCCAGATAAACAGGACCTGAAAAGGTAACTCCCCCTTGGAGGGGGGTGAAGAGAGGCAGCATCTGGAGGATGCGAAGAATTGCAGCGCCAAGCTTCGTAGGTTCAGAAATCGCCTTATCTCTCCTGTTGGGGGAAAGTCTGCCTGTCATAATGTTAACGGTTCAAATTGCAAGCAACGGACAATGTAAATAATTGTAGATATTTTGGAACTTTACTGTTGTAACTAAGACTGTATGTTGTTCCCTATTTTTTATGTGAGCTTCATCTTGAACACTTTTTTTCCTGCTTCAATAAGTACTAATAGCCCTCTTCCTGAAAAGGCAGCTACAAGCGTGTGTTGGGAGATAAAACTTTAAGGTAGTATTATTCTGAAGCTCTTATATTCATATATTGTTCTATGGAGTCTTTTGCCCAGCTGGGAGAAGGAAAAAAGAAAAAAAACTATTTGACTTTGGAAGTCTCAGTGCTTCCAAAACAAACTTTTTAGATAATGGACTTGGATTTTTTCTCTTTCACTCCTTCCTGTCTTTGATCTCCTTTTTACATCTCCTCCCTTCTAGAAGTGATTAACTCTTTGAAGTGGATTACAACTGAGTGAAACCAGAACAATGAGCCAGGAACCAATGTCAGATGAACAATTTATGGATCTGCTTGATAAAATTCAGAATATAGCAGAGTCTCTTAAGTCTGAGCTTTTTCTCAAGCTTAATTCAGAAGCAGATGAGAGTCCCAACTTTAATCTAGATCAGAACACTGAGTCCAATATGCAAGTAACAAGAAATATTCAGAAGGAATACTTGGAGAATGTGGAATCTAGCACTGCTCAGGAGACTAAGCTTTCTCCAGAAGAGGAGAAAAGTCTCATCTTCAATCCTGATCTGAGCTTGAAGCTAGAACAGAGGAGGTGATGCTTTGAAGTACTAAAAACCAAAGGATGAAGCAGCACAAACCTCCAAAGAAGGTTTGTGTCCATTGTTTGTGTCCATTGTTCTGAGCTCTACTTTGATTTATCCAAACAGAGCTTATACAACAGAGTCAGCCACCCATACCACATGCACACACACATTCAGTTCTAATTACACAAGGACTCTGTGTAGCTACCAGAATGAAACACACACACACACACTCTCTCTCTCACACACAAAACCAAGAAAAATCTAGAATACATTACCACAACTCTAAGAAGTGTTAGACACACACCCCTTTGCCATGTTTGGATATGAAACAGCTGCTTTGTCAGGTGGCTGAGGAATAAATAGTGAGGTCAATCTGAATTCTCATCATTCTGGAACAACAGGACTTTCCAGAAGAGGTTTTGCTTTTCATTGGCTGCTAATCTATTTGGCTGTGAATCTGCTTGTCCTTTGGCACCTCATTTGTTTGCTACCACAGTGGGTGCCAAGTATTTCTGTTCAAGTGCCAACATCTGGAACCCTCAGTGCTCCTGAGCAAATGCCAGTGATGTGTAGGAGCATGTCACTTCATCCAAGTATGACTAGGGATTTACTGAACTATCCTGTGTCTCTTGTAATAACATGTAAATAATCGTGCTTCACTTCATTTTGATACTTTGCCCCAATTCCAGTGAATACCTTAATTATGAACCATATCTAGCAATTAAATGTTCAAAACAAAACACAATTAAGAGACAAATTTTCCATGTAAAGGCCAGGCTAAAAGGTGCAACTTATAGCACTTAAACAGGGTCCCAGAATAGTATGTCTGGGAAGACTGTCCTATAATCTGGAAGGTTCTTTTAATGAATATTTAGATTTGTAAGGCATATAAGGGGAAAGGTGTTCTTTCAAACAATCTCATCCAGAGACGTTTAGGTTATTAAAGAAGTGAAACAAGAAAGCATGATGTGGCCCTCGAATCCAGCAGCAGCTCTCTGAAGGATAAACTGTCGCCTCAGTGCTGGAAAATAATAATAACAATAATGAAAAATAGTAATAGTAATTTCAAAAACTCAGCTAGATAAATTCCTTTGTAAAGTGATCTGTATTTGTTTGGACCCTGACAAGATGAGGGAAGGTTCTTAGTACATTAAAGACTGCTGCAATTTTAAAACAAAATCAGATCTGACACGATTCAAAGGTGATATACTGTAAGTCACAGAGGTCAGTTCAGCATCTAACAATGGTGACAGATAACTAAGGCGGTTACTTCACGTACCTCCTCGTGCTGTGGTGAGCTTGGCTCCGATCTGAGTTCGGATTCGGTCACATGATCTGAAACCGGGGCCGCCCCTCTTTCTTTTGTACTCACGCGCATACTGGTTGAAGCCGAAGGCATTCCAACTTCACGTCTTTGATGCACATCCAAATTCAAGTTTCCTTTGCTTTCCACTGGGTCAGTAAGCGGCATCTGTCTGTCGTTTTTCAGTTTTTCGATTATTCGATGATCTCCCATCATTTTCCCTTCCGCATTAATTTTTTATGTGTATCGTTCTTCGGCCAAGCATTCCATGACAAACTCCATAGACGCTGTTCTCTCTAATGCCACTTCCTAATCCAGGCACTAGGTGGCTTCTGGTGTCATCGATCGACGTCCGCTGAGTTGGTCCTCCAAAGTCACCAGAAAGTATTTTCGGGATTGTACCCCAGGGTGATAATCATTTCTGGCACTGCCTACTGTTGTGTTCGCTATGCCTCCATCGCAGGACCGATGCCATAGGAAATCGTTGCGATGCAGGCAGTCCCTTTTGGCTGATGTTTCTGAGAATGTTAACATCATTCTTAACTGCATTTCTGTTCTGCGGAGCTGCATGGGGGGGGGGAGATACGGATGATGGCTGCAGTGAGTTCCTTGACTCTACAAACACACTTGTCCAAACTGTGTTTTGGGCTGTTGCTGAGTGGAGGGTCACATCACCTAGACAAAAATTATGCTGGTGCTAACCTGGGCATTCACCATGGTTTCACAATGCTGTACTGCAGTACTGGGATGATAGACAGTGGATTGAGAAATTTAGAATGACCCAGCAGACGCTGTTTGAAATCGCTGATGTGCTTTGACCTTATCTAATGCGGAGGGACATGGTCATGCACTTGGCAATTCCAGTAGAAGAACGAGTGGCCATCGGAGTTTACTTCCTTGCAAGTTGTTCCTGTTATCGCACCATTGCACATGTTTTCCAAAAGGGTACCTCTACAATCGCAAGTGTCGTTGTTGAAGTGTATCTGGCCATTGAACATATGCTTCTGAAGGAGGAGGTTCGAGTGGTTGACCTCAATAAGGTTCGTTACCTCTATTCTGTAGACCAATTTTGACCCAAAAGCCATGGTAAGTATCTTGTCATTCCCCTACCCAAAAATTTCTCTACTGTTTTACAGATGCTCTCCTCGACAAGAAAACATGGGTTCCCAGATTGTGTTGATTATGTGGACGGATCACATATCCCGATTACCGCACTTTGGGCACTTTGGTTTTCAAACTTCAAAATGACTGCAAAACTCATTTATCACACATTGTGCAGCTACCTCACAATACTATAAGTGGTGGGTTTATCCAGTTCCAAATTGGAACTTGCAAGCCACATATACCCCATGCATTACAATGGAGGTAATAGGTTCGGGCCACAGCATTGGACATTATCTGCACAGAGTGGCAAACCGAAAACCTGGAGTGGAGTGCTGCAGTGAGAGGAAGGGGAAGAACAGGATCCTTCGTCATGGTGGGTTGGAACCATAAACTCATGTTGACCCAACACCAGAAGATGCGCCACATCACCACCGCATGGTTGTCTGAAATGAGAACATCTCTTGGGGGTATTTAAATGGCCCGGTACAGTGCCATCTGCCGGGCAGCAACAGGGGAGAATAGCGGTCATTGCCGTTGTTGCGGCTAGAACGGAAAACACCAGGCAAAGACGCACAGAAGAACGCGCAGGAATGGCAAAATATCGACATGTCGGTATTTCAGTTTCCTTTAGCCGAAAAACCAAAGATACAAGCATATAATCGATGAATATGTGGTTATAATTCGAATCCAGTGGAACCACATGTTCCATTGATTCGAACTGAGAAGCGGGTAGAGCTGATTCCCGAGGTCCTGGGAGGGAATCAGCTACCCCGCTTGGAGCGCACTTCAGGGGGCATGGTCGGATCGACCACGCAGCGACCCGAAAGGGACATGAAGCTCCGTTTGGCTGACCGCGCCCGCAGCGGAGCCACGAACTGCGTCAAGAGGTAACCACCTAAGTATCTCAGTCTGTGAACCTGATCCTCTAGAAAGAAAATGACAGTGGCTTCACTGCCAGGCAGCCAGAATAAAAATCATTCAATAAAACAAACAAACAAACAAACAAACAAACAAACAAACAAACAAACAAACAAACAAACAAACAAACAAACAAACAAACAAACAAACAGAAGACTCCACCTAGAACAAGCAGAACACTATTCAAATATGTAGATGAATGAACAAAACAGATGGATCAGCTTATTCTTGATCTATGTCAAGCTGGAGTCACGCTGGTCATTTCAACTGATTTCTTTTCTGACTTCTGTTCGGTCATATGGCATTTAAACAGGTGGCCATGTTCACATGTCCTGAATAGAAATAGATTTATTCTTGGTGATTTAAATCAGTTTTGGCTTAAATAGACTCATTTCTACAAATACACATAGAATTGAATCAATGTTAGAAGTGTAGTATTTTAAAAGGTACCAGACAAACAGTTGTGGGGGTAATTGCTTTGCAGGCTATATAAATTGATTTCACCCTTGTGTTGTGCAGAGGTGTAGCAAGGGTTTGGAGTGCCTGGGGACAAAGTCCATTTTGTGCCCCTCCTGTCCCCCCACCCACATCACATTCATCCAACAAGGGGGGGGGCAATCCTGCGGGCATGTGTGCAGGCATGTCTGGGCACTGTGTGTGTGTGTGTGTGTGTGTGTGTGTACATGGTGGGCCAGGAGCAAGGTGAGGAAGAGGAGGAGGAGGAGTATGCCATGGCCACTGCGCTATGCGCCTGCCTACCTACCAGTCTGCTTCAGCGTGTGGAGGCGGAGGGGGCAGAGAGGGTCCCGTCGCCAAGCCTTAGCTGAGGGAAAGGAAGACTGCTGGTGGGAGGACTCCCAGCTTCCTCCTCCTGCTCCCCCTCCACTCATCCCCAGATTGCTGTGTGCCCAGGGCAAATGCACCCTTATGCCCCCACCAGATATGGCCTTGGTGTTGTGTGAATGATAAAATCTAAATTGATTTAAATGATGCTTCAATGCAGTTCTTATAGTCAGTGTAATTGGAGCCTCAGTTTCACAGATACTCAGACATACTATACCTCTGTTCTATTCAGTTGCTGTATCATTCCTCAAAATATATAAACTTGTATGAACATGTTTTATTATTTCTATATGGAATATCTCTTAACATACTTATTCTGTATGCAACTCTCTCCAATATATATATACATATATATTGCGATCATAACAATGAATTTCATGAATAATATGTCTTTTATGCATACAGGTATCTAGAAGTGTTTTGCAAAATTTTGAGAAGCATGCACTCAGAAAGATAAATGGACTCCAATCAGAAATTGGAAAAGTTGCTTTATGGACTATGTTTTCCAGAATCTTCATGTGAATGTCCATAAATTCCCCCCCCCCAAAAGGAGATAATAATAATCTAATTGCATCTTAAAATTTCTGGCAACTTTAGAGGGAAAATGGAGGGACAACCTGTCCCCCTCCCCAAATTTTTCTTTTTCCCCCAACATGTTTTTCCCATATCTTCAAAATATCCAGTAATTTTACATCTCTTGTCTTACTGTATTTCTCTTTGCCTCTTTTGCACAGTCTTCCCTCCTAATTTTGCTGCATGTCTACTGGTATAATCTCCCAATTTTTGCAGTTGAATACAGTGATATTACAGAATCAGTTTTCATTTGTTTCCATTGGTACTGTGTTTCAACTACTTGAACATACTGTATTCTTAATTTTTACACTTATTCATATCTATATAAGGAATATAGATATGAATAAGTGTAAAACATATTGGGTCCCTTCGGGGAGAAAGGTAGCATAAAAATAAAGTTTTTTATTATTTATTATTATTATATAGACAAATAGATATAAACAACCACACAGAGAGAGATCTAGATATGAATAATTTCAGCTTTATAAACCTCTGTACATAATTATAGATGGAGGAAGCTCTGGAATAGAATGCAGTATATATGGGTATGTACACAAACACACACACATTCTGTTTTTGAACAAGCCTCTTTCTTTTAATCTCTTCTGTAATCGTAGTGTCATGATTTTATCAGTTTATTATTTTCATAGTGCACAACCTGCAAGTGCTCTCTCTCTCTCTCTCTCTCTCTCTCTCTCTCTCTCTCTCTCTCTCTGTGACGAGGGGAGCTCTATTAATAATTTATAATGAAAAGGTTCCTTTCTAAAGCTTCCAAATAGTAAGCTGACATATACATTCCTCAAACAGAGTCCAAACCAATTCATACATTTCCTTTCAAACTGACTTTCCACTGAGGAGGAAGTAAAATACATCTGGAGTTGTAAAATATATAGCTGTTTACTCATGCATGGAGAACAAATTACTTTTTTTTTTTGGCGGCCTGAGAATATTAGACTTTAGAACTGCGGGATGTGTGGCGCTATCCTGAAGAATAATGTCAAATCTTCCCTCAGTGGATAATTTTTTAAAAAGACGACAATAAGAAATTACTTTGCAGCAAGGGCGCATTGTGAAATTCAAAGCACTCACACATTCTGCTTGTGTTGGTTGTCTTACTCATACTTCCCTGGGTCACTTCTCTGAAAGATAATTTTCTTCTCTGACATCCTCCAAATAGTGTTTGTAGATTGTCCTGGGGGTAAAAAAAAGGAGGGGGTAAACTCTTATTGGGGGCTGAAGATGACTCTTCTTTTGCAATCAACATTCTGAAAGAAATGATTTCCTCCCTTATACTTCTGGTTTAGACTCCCTAGAGCAATTTTCAGCCATTGTTGGGAGGATGCTTCCTCTTTGCTTTCCAATATGTCTTGAAACTCAGGCTTGAAACAATTATTCCATAGTTCACACTTGTACACAGTACCAATCTCCCATATCTTGCCCAAATAAAATAAAATTAAATAAACAGGGTCAGGCTTAGAAAGTAGGAAGAAATTTTGCCCAAGAAAAAATTCCAAAATGGACAATATGAAACCCCCCCCCCCATTTTCCTTCACAAACAGAAGCCTAGGTCAGGTAGGTGAAACTTATTTCAGTGTTATGGAAAACACAATGGTGCCCTTTTCTACACTCAAAGGTGGCAGACCTGTTGACTGGCATCAAATGTGCTGCACCTGTTGTGCTCTCCAACACTTTGCCATAACTTGCTATCTTCAGTCATTTCTGTTTGTGGCAACTGGGTCACCATGTCAAACAGCAGTGCTGGGAAAAATTATAAGGCATTTTGAGGACATGGAGAATATAAATTGATTTGTTGAGGTGTAAAGCAAAGCAAAGCAAAGCAAAATGTTTTGCTTACATACTGCCCCATAGTGCTTAAAGCGCCATCTTGGTGGCTTACAATTTAATTATGCAGGGTACCCATTCCTCCCCCACCCAGCAAGCTGGGTACTCACTTTACTGACCTCAGAATAATAGAAGGCTCACAGAAGCATCAAGACCCCTGTTGGCATCATGGCTGCACACAATGGGGTAAGGGGGGCATGTGCCTTGGGTGCAGTGGTCTGTGTGTGTGGGGGGGGGAATGACAAAACAGTATTTGTACTAATACACATCCTCCCCCTGCTGGGAGGGTGAGGAATCCATGTTTGCCCTGGGTGACACAAATTGTAGTTGTGGCCCTGATTGACATGCTGCCTCATAATTCCCTGGGGGTGATATAATTCCATAACAATAGCTCCCTGGTAGACTGGTCCAGTCATTAGGGCTTCTTTCAGGGCACCAAAGGACTTCTGGCATGTTGGCATCCACTCAACCTTCACAGGCTGTTTCTTGCGGGCCAGGTTGGTCTACAGTTCAGTTATCTCGCTGAATCTGGGGATAAACTTCCAATAGTACCCAGATGTAAACTTATATATTGAAAATTAATTTTCTATCATTCATCATTGAAGATCTCTCATGCATAACCACTAACACACATTTCAAGCCTTTCGGGAAAGGGCCAGAGAACTTGTTAACTAACTTCCTTGCTTCGTACTGTGTCTAAACTGATAAAGAAAAAGGAAGTACTTTTCAAGTGTCTTCTGCAAGATCTTGCACAAGGTCTAAGGTGTCAGCAGTAATGAGAATTTGTTTCACATGCTCTTTACTTGCTTGCTTAAGGTGGTCATCCAAAATGCTTGACAAATAGATGGTATGCAAGTACTGTATCTTGAGTAAGCAAGGTGAAACAATTTTAAATGTTCCAATTTCATGTGAAGTGAAGAAGTTTCTACATGCCGTGCTTGTATAGAGTTGTGCACATGTGTCTTAAGGAAACACTTATGTGTCTTTACATGTCTGACAAAGTATAAAGGTGTTCTGTTTTACCTTAGAAAGTGTCCTTCTCTCAATACAGAGAAGTACCTGAATGAAGTGATCCAATAAATTCTTTAAGGAATCCTGTGTCAGTCTTTATCTGTTAATCTGTCTTGGAGCCTGCATTACAACCTAGAATTGTTTGCAGGTTAATACAGCCAAGCTGAGGAAGGATTTCACTTTCCTTTTTGAAGTGGGGGGTAGGCCAGTTCTTGATTGCTTCTACTTTGGTCTCTAGATCTTTAATTAGTCTTCCTCCTGGCACGTGTCATAGGTACTATATCTCAGAATCGCCAATTTGGCACTTGCTAGACTTAACAGTCAGGCCCGTTTCGTGAAGCCTTTCTGATGGGGTGATAATCCTTGCTTTCAGCATCTCCTGTACCTCTTTGCAGATCTTCTCTACATATGTCCCTCTCACACAGTAAGGGGTCACTATGATGGGTTTAGCATCCCCCATGTATATGCAATGGACCACACCCTTTGCTAATCCTGGGACATTGCTGAAAACAGATTTGTATTTCTGTAGGATACTCTCTACCTCCTCCCTCTGTGACTGAATTAGTGTAGGGGCTAATTCCACCTCTTCTGGACTGAATTGAGGCTCCCCTCTCCCTTCTCAGCACAGTATTTCATCCTGCTCTTCTGGGTCCGCCTTAACTGCATAGAGAGACCAGCTTTCTGCTCTTTGATAGGGTTTCAGCCTGTTCACATGAACTATCTTGTGCTCTTCATCTTCCTGCTGGAGGATGTAGTTCACTTCATTCATTTTGGCTTTTGTCTGGTCCTGCCTTGTACCTCTCCTTTGGCATATATCACAGGTCTGGCAAAGTAGTTTGATTTGTTTCCCCATGTCTGACCAAGAAAAGTTTTGAGATACCCTTCGTTTAGTGCGTGTCATTCCCATGTGCACACCGAAAACACAACAATGGACTTGCTGCAAAAAAATAAAAAAAATCCCCTGTTTAGGAACCATCAGTTGTTTCCTGGACTCTTCTCCTCCTCTACAAGTTGTAGCAAGAGTTTCCCTATACAGAAGCCCATTTTCCACACAGAATCTCTCTGGACTTTCAGGTGTTAACACAGCTATTGCCATGGCTAGCTTGAAACAACTCTGCAATCCATCACCCCCCTTTTGCTCTTGCTCAAAACTAGCCTCATGGGTGTTCCTAAAGGGAATTATGATTGCCTCTGTTTCTGCACAACTTAAACTTTCTGCTTCAGGTTCTCTAGAACTGCTTTGACTAGAAACTGTTACACCTTCCTCAGCATTGGGCAATTCTTGTCCCCACCACCCCGTGAGCATGTGATTACAAATGCACTTTTAATATGCTTTAGGACATGGTGCCAAAGGTGGCACTTGCAGCCCTTTCTGTGGGCACCCGAACTCGCCCTTTCACAGCCGCCTTTATTCAGGTTAAATTGCTTTGCGAAAAATTAGTGGGTTTTGAATGGCAGTTTGGGCACTCACTCTCCAAAAGGTTTGCCATTACTGACCTAGGAGATCCCAGCCAATCAACACTGCTGCTGGAATTTCTTCAGAAATCGCAACCTGCCAATTTTCTAGTCCAATCCAAAAATTCAGGGCAACTTCAGCCACTGCCAGAGTAACAGAGTCTTTAGAGATTCCCTTCAATTTTATTGTTTTCTCGGGTATAAATTCGGCTTTGGAAATAAAATTTGGATGTACTATTGTGACCTCAGAGGCTGTGTCTCTTAAACCAAGATATTGTTTTCCATTTACTCAGATGTTTTCCCTAGAATTTTTGAGAAAAAGATTATCTTGTTTAATTAAGAAGCACTGTACTACTGGGATTTCATAGGATTCCATCAGATACATAAGAACATAAGAAGAGTCGTGCTGGATCAGGCCAAAGGCCCATCTAGTCCAGCTTCCTGTATCTCACAGGGGCCCCACCAAATGCCTCTGGGAGCGCATGAGACTAGGTATCTGTTTCCTGATAGCACTCCCCTGCATCTGGCCCTTGAAGTACCCCGGTTTTAAGCATGGAGATTACACATCTCCATCCTGGTTTGTAACCTGTGATGGACTTTTCCTCCAGGAATCTGTCCAATCCCCTTTTGAAGGCATCCAGGACAGATACCATCAACACATCCTGTGGCAGGGAGTTCCACAGATTAACAATGCACTGGGTGAAAAAATGTTTTCTTTTGTCGTTCTTACTCTCCCAGCCCTCAATTTGGGTATATGTCCCCTAGTTCTGGTATTTTGTGAGAAGGAGAAGAGCGTCCCTCTATCCACTTTACTCATGCCTTGCATTATTTTGTACGTCTCAATCATATCCCCCATCAGGCGCCTTTTTTCCAGACTAAAGAGCCCCAAATGTTTTAGCCTTTCCTCATGAGGGAAGTGCCCCAGCCCAGTAATCATTTTAGTCACTCTCTTCTGCACCTTTTCCATTTCCACTATGTCTTTTTTGAGATGCGGTGACCAGAATCGTACACAATACTCCTGGTGTAGCCTTACTGTCGTTTTGTATATTGGCATTATAATGTTGTCTGTTTTATTTTTCAATCCCCTTTTTGATAATCCCTAGCATGGAATTGGCCTTCTTCACCACTGCCACACATTGGGTAGACACCTTCATGGAGCTGTCCGCCAACATACCAAGATCTCTTTCCTGATCTGTCACAGATAACTCAGAGCCCATGAGTTGATAGATAAAGTTTGGATTTTTTTGCCCCAATATTCATTACTTTACATTTTGCTACATTGAAACACATTTGCCATTTGGCAGCCCATATGCTGTACTACAACAGTTTTAATTTCATGATTTTCAGCTGTAAAACACTTGGAGGTTTCTTTTAAAAATTCTTTTCCCAGTTATGGTAAGTATCTTATTGATTATTATATTGTGTGATATTATGTTAGTCTAAGGAACAGCTTGTGATTCTTAGGTATCAATTGATTATCAATTAGGGTTGCTAATTTATTTTAAAAAACCAGATTTCTCATCTTTTGCAACTCAGTAGAATCAGACCAGCATTATCTTCTCCATGAGAGCATGTCACTCTTTAATCTATTTGCTAGCATGTCATTACTGACTCTGGCCCATGTAGATGATTCCGATCTTTGTACATTTTGTTTTTTGCAAGAACTTTCCAGAAGACTGTAGATCTTATTTATGCATTGGGTGGAAATAAATTGAGATGTGAACAATTCAAATGGAGTGAAGGTGAAGCTTATAGATTCATCCAGGCTAAGTAGTAAGAATGATATTCATTGTAGGACCATAAAATCTCCATTATTTATCATTATTTAAACATTTTAATATGCTTTCTTACATGATGAAAGGATCAGTTTTAGTACACAAGGCAAATAATGGTAGTGCTTAACAGGAAGTTTCAATAAACATACAATGGTCATTAGATTCCAAATTGCATTTCTGGTTTCCTGTTCTTCAGATTTGAGTAGACTGAGAAATAGCTGCCTAAATGAAAGATGGGCACGTTATATCATAAAGTGGGCTGCAGAAAGTAGGCAGCCAAAAGTGACGCAGGCTATTGGTGAGGATGAAAGAGAGTTAAGTGGATCACAGTAGAAACCTGGAGACTCACTAATGAATGGAAGCTTCTAAAGAGAATGGAAGAAAGGACAGAATAAGATATGTGTCACTCCTGAAGACACATGTAATGTAAAAAGAAAAGGGCAAAAGGAGAAAGGAGGTGCTTGCAGGATAGAAAAGTCTGAACCCATGAGAAGACTATCAAGACAAAAATATGAGACTTCAAACAGCTTCATAAAACACAGAGAAAGATCTTTCGGAAAGCAAGATGGTCACATGTGGTGCCCATTAGAGACTCTCCTGGACAGATATTGAAAACAAAAGAAGAATAAAGCTAAGAGCAGGAAAGAGCTCTTTGATTCCATTTTATATTACTAACAGAGAAGGAAAATGCCATTGAGTCTGCTGGAAAAAAGGGTGATTGTGTCTAGGACACAGATGAAGAAATTTGCTCCATGCTACACTATATGCCAACTTAGCAATAAATATTACAATTTATTACAATTTGGATCTACTGCTATTTAGTTTCCCTAAACTATATATATAATTTTCCTTCTATATGTATATATATAAGCCACCTAAAATGGGAAAAAAGGATGCATGAAAACTTCCCTGTTACCACTGTTGATATTCCTGTTTCACTGTTAAATGGCATCATGAGTTCAGAACACGTATCTGTAAATTTTTAAAAAATACGGCTTCTCTAAGGCCAGCAGAAGGCCATTTTATAAGCCAGAATTTCTCCCCTTTATCTTTCCTGCCCCATTTTGCAATGTGAGCATGCTGACTCCCATTGAGATCAGTAACTGCAGAGTTGGGATTGGATTGGCTGCTGAGAAGATTTCACCAAGTTTGTATGCATGTCATGTCTGATTGTTAGTCACATCTTCTCCTTCCAGGGGGAAAATGGTGGTGTTGGTGGGGCTCTCCCAGCTACCTCAGGATCCCATGAAGCCTATACAAGCCCCAAGACCTTTCTGTATGGCCCTAACTTGTGTCCAATCTTCTCTGAGGCACTTTGTTCACTAAAAATGTGACTTCTAGACATGTTGATTTTTGTAGCCAGATCTCATTCCCCCGCCCCCATAATTCCTCCAAACCAATACAAATTAATTCAGAACGGACTCAGAACTTTCTGTTATACCTCTTTTAATTTTTTTTAGAATTTTCAGTGCAGGTGCATCCTGTGGTGGATCTGGTGTGAAGAAAAATGGCTGTGGAACCCATAAATATGCTTATTCTATACCTACACTTTATCAATGGACCATACGCCATGTTAGTACCATGAAAAAAATTGCTTCACAGTATAGTCATTAAAATATTCTGTCTATACTAATCAAAATGTGCCCACAACACACAGCATAAGAATCCATCACAACGCACACAAGGCAGAACCTTCACACACTTGCAATATAAAATGCAGGATATAGTAAGAGAGGCTCAGATCAAAATCAGGTTGCTTTTAGTATACTAGAGTAGGCCCATTAAATCAATGAGGATATGGTAAATCAACCACTTGGTAGGTCCTGTTGATTCAACTGGGCCTTATTTAGTGCAATTTACTATAGTATGATTTGACTGATGAATATAAACTGAAGAAATGGAATACAAATATTGTAGGAATCTGTCTATAGAAAGACATAAAATTGGAGATGGGAACAAACTGAAAAATGAATCATATTTTTGACAAATTTGCCCAACATATCAAAATTCATCAATTTGTATTCATCTTAAGTGGAGTCCACTGACAAATACAAATTGATTGTTTTTAAGTGATTTTGATTTGTTACTTTGTTGGACTATAAAATGGCCACCAGGGCACCTAGAAATACCAAATTTAGAGGTAGGCATCCCTTAACCCTGCTATACAATGCTTCCATGTTTGGTGGAAACATAACTTTTAATCTCTGAGATATGCACTCACAAATAACACCCCCCTGCCAGAAGGTTCTCTCTAGGCACCTAGAGATTCCAGACTTGCAGAGCAGCTTCCTCTGAATCTCCTCCACACACCGTCCAAATTTGGTGAACATTGGGTTTCCCCAACCCAGCTGATAAAGTATACATTTCTAGGGAGCTCCACTTTGTAGGTGTATAACTTGGATACCTGAAACTCAAATAGGAATAACAGAAACCAATAGGAAAATTAAGATGCAGACATAACAGTTAAGGGAAAAAACGGTTTCATATGTATAAAACCCTAAATGGAGTTTATAACAAACTGATTTCAGTCTCTGTCTCCAACATATAAATCCATCCCACAAATTTGAATGATGTTTTTAACAAAGTCACAGGTATGTCCCCAGTTGGAGGGCGTCCCAGGAAATGTACCTTAAGAAAACAATGTGGTTAACTACCTAATTTCCTTTCCCTGTCTCTACCAACCCTGATGTTTATGCAGAGAGAAATCCTGAAAGGGTTTTTGCCTTTTTCATCTGCCTTGGTGAAATGTGAGCCACTAATGTGGCTTTTTGTGGGATCCAGCTTCAGTTTTGGTCACCTCGGAGGAGAGCTTCCTATTAGGGATGGGCACAAAATGGAATAATTGCATTTTGTTTTGTTCCATTTCTCCTCCCCCGCATTTCCTTTTGTTTTGTTTAATACGATTTTTTTTTTCAAATAATTCATATGAAATGATTTTTTTTTTTTATGAAACAAAAAGGGGGGCTGGAAAGACCCTTCCTGGGTTTCATCTGTAACGAAATGCTGCTTCCTCATTTTGTTTCAATTTGCTTCATTTTGTTACATAACAACATGATGAAACAGCATTTCATTTTTCATTTTGTGCCCATCCCTACTTCCTATCCTTTGGGAAACACAGAACCCATGCAAAACAGGCTAGTTTGACTCAGATGTGAATTCTTCTGCATTGCAGCTTCATAGCATGCAGTCCATTGATCTTTATAGTCCCCCCCAAGAAAATGTTTTCTCTCTTTCCTTCCCTCATCTAGTTTCCAGAGCAACATGCTGACCAAATTGTTGTTGCTTACGCAGAGTGATCTGGGCTACGAAGACGGAAAGTATTAGATAAATGAGATAAGACATGCAGCCGGTAAAAAATGATGAGGGCAGATTCCTTGCCACTTGACTACAAAATATCTTCCACCTTTGCAAGCCTTTACCTTCTCCAGATTTCAGAGCAGCCATCAAGAACACATACCAAGAGATTTGAGAAAACATAATGGGCAACCAATGACCCAAATATTGTAAACAGATTGTGTTATAAACATTGGTACGCAATAATATGTGATGTCTGTGAAGAATAATACATGATTTAAGTTTGGGAAATGGTTCCATATTGCCGGAGACATATGATAAGGACTTGTATTGTTGCCATCAATGCTCTACGCACTAGCAATAGACTGGATTATGAAACTGTAACACAGAATAATATGAGCAATATAAATGGACTAGTGGAAATGAACTACATGACTTTAACTCTGGCAGTGATGTTGCATTTTTTAGGTAGAGTGAAATAATGGCCCTCAAGTCTGCAAGAAAACCGAAAGAAACAATCCAAGGCATAGTGAACACAAAAATGAGAAATTGGACAAGCTCACCAAGTGAGAGGCTAGAGAAGTATAGATTGGATAAGGAGGAAATTGAAAGGTATGTAGGAAACATAACAATCTTGAAGTAGTGATTGGAATAAAGTAGCCCACGAAGGCAAAGGACTTATAATATTTTCTTTTACAGCAGAAGTGTGTGATTAAGGATTTTTTTTTTTAAAAAAAAGCTTCCATGATAATGACAAATGCAAGAGGAAGTGGTTCTTTTTATTGGAGCATTAAAAGGTTAAACAAATACCAACTATTTGTGGCTGGAATCCACCTTTGTGGGCTCTAAGTACACCACTGTTGGTATAGAAAAATTGTCCAGAAACTGATGTTACATATCTGGCAGAGATAGTCATGTTTACACATGTGTTGCTTGTTTGAAACAAAGTAAAACAAGTTTCCTTTTGCTGTGGAGGTAGAGATAATGGTGAGTAACATTATCTAGCACAATAATATTTACCCTTATTATCATCAGTAATGCTCAAAACAAAATAAAGCAAGTTGTGAGTTATTTATTGACCCCATAGGCATTCCAATGTATTGAAGGCAAAGAGTAGGGTTAGCATGATTCTTAGGGTTAGCAGATGCCCACAAATGAGACTACTTTACTGGCAACCAGACTGTGCCATGACTGGTTGCCAGCATTACAGTTCATTGAATGATAGAGAAGATTTTTCTTCTGTAATATAATATATTGGCTGGGACATACTCTGATTGCCACAAAGCAAAAGATTTTTTTCAGCAGAATGTTTGTCCCAATTGGTTTTCTATCTGTTTCCCCTTATACATGGCAAGAGGCTACATTTTGAGACATTATTTGCAGCTTTTCAAGCAACAGCCTGATGGAAATTAAATACAAGTCCTCTGTGAATCCTGCAACAAATCATGACATTGTTCCATCCCTGAGGATTAAAGCTGCTCTACCATAGGTTGACTGGAAGATGTGAAGATCAAGTAGAAAACAAACCTTGTAGAATAAACAGGATGGGGGAATATTATAGAAAGAAATGAGATGTCCAGCACAGTGACCCTTTTAGTCCATTATGCAGTAAAAAGTGCCTCAGGGCTATTGCTGTTATTGGAAATGAGTACAATGAAACCAACATAATTATTTCATAGGAAGTTTAGCATTTGCCAGTCAGTAGTGGGAACTGTTTTGAAGAAAGTTAGTTCACTGCCTTGAGTGTGGGGAGAAAGCATAGGTTAAGAGGGAGATAACACTTTCAGGAGAACTAACAAGGGTTTTCTCTTTGCCGAATAGTGTTTCTATATGGGTACTCTTTGGATAGAAATCTCAAATCCAGCTTCAATCTCTCTGTCCCCCCCCCCCCTCATATTTGACATCTGGAGAAATAGGATTCATCTTGCCCACATATTTATATCTGGGACCAATTTCTTAAGGTAGGACCAGTCCTACCATTATCCAGAATAAGATGGTACCCCCAGGTGACAGGTTATTGTAAAAGATTGGAAAATTGACAATTATTTAATTTGTCGTTGTTGATTTTGCTATGCCCTTGTTTGGTTGAGATGGTAGAAAAAGGAGGCAGACAATTGGAAAGGGGATGGGGGGAATTTCCTGTTGCACTTCAGGTAGTAAAATGTTTTGGCAAGCCTTGACTTCAAGAGGTCCATGCAGACTGAGCTCAGTAAAAAAAAAATGTATATATTTCTGAGAGAATGAATTGCATTGGTTGTATTACAAAATAGTTTTAACAGAGAAAATCTTATTGTGTACTAGCAGGCATGTCCAAACTTTGGCCCTCCTGGTGTTTTAGACTACAACTCCCAGAATTCCAAGCCTGTATTTCCAATGGCAAAGGACTGTGAGAGTTGGGGTTTAAAACATCTGGTGGGCCGAAGTTTGAACATGCCTGGACCAGTTACCCCTCTTTTAATGTTTCCAGATATGACGGAATAGTAACCAAAGGATTCAAACTGTGGACATGCAGTGGCTCTGCCAAGAAAACGTTACAAGAAAGCAAAATATTACCTCAGGAAAAAAACAAGTCTGTGGGACTTTGCTCAGAATTAATAGGGCAGGATTCAGGAGACATGACTCCTTTTTCAGATTTATTTATTTTTTAAATTAATGACTTTTCCCCCTTGGAAAAAATAAGGTACCTGAAAATTAGTACAAGCAACTTCTACCACCACACCCTGGAACCACAGCAGTTGTATTTATCTATTAGAACTGCAGTTTGCATCATAGAAGCTGTATATTTCCTGACTATTTTATCAGAATAAGGAATATTGAAAATCTCTATCCAGTTAGCTCAGTTTGCCCCACTGAAACAAATGCTGAGATCTCTGTGCATTTTAGTGTTTTAGCTGCAATTCCATGCAACTTGAGCTGTGAGTAATTGCCTCCGAACATGGTGTAAATCAGACATCTCCAAAGTCAGGCCCGGGGGCCAAATGCGGTCCGTTTTCAAATTTCGAGCAGCCCACGACCTCTTCTCCCCACCCCCTCAGCCTGTCGCGCATCTCCACCAGCTGGCACCTCCCCACACTGGGTGGAGATGTCAGCTTGCAGTTTTACAGTTTGCCTACCCTCCCTGCCTCTGTCCATCCCCCCCCCCACCATCTGTCCAGCCTACCCGTTCCCGGCTCTGTTGTTGCAGCATCCTCCCCACTTCCTTGCATGTCCTAGAGACTTGTGCAAAGTCTGGCCCGGGGGCCAAATGCAGCTGAATGGTCGGCCCCCAAACATTTTCACCTCACCAAAACTGGCCCTCCTTGCAAAAAGTTCGGACACTCCTGGTGTAAATAATTTATCAGCAAGCATACAGAGGACTCTAGCATTTGTTTATTTATTCTTGAATATTTTTACCCTGCCTTTCTCCTTGGAAAAGGACCCAAGGCAGCTTACAGTAAGGAGAGACAATATACAGTCCATTACACTTAAGACTAGGGATGAGCACAAAGCGGAATAATTGTGTTTCATTTCATTTTGTTTCATTTCCCCAGTGATTTATTTTGTTTCATTAGATTTTTTTTTAAAGTCATGCAAAACAAAACAGTAACGGACCAATTTGTTCCTCTATAAAACAGGTCCCCTGTGTCCTAGAGGAACCAAATTTAGTGCCTCCAGGACCCACGTGAGCCATTTTACAGTGCTGAATCAGTTCATTTTAAACAAACAAAAAAACACTGTTTCATTTTGTTACTAACAAAACGCTGCTTCTCCATTTCATTTTTTTTTCATTTCATTAGCTAACAAAATGATGAAAAAGCATTTCATTTTTCATTTGGTGCCCATCCCTACTTAAAACATATTCAGTTTGAGAAACAGGGAATTGAGGGGTATCTTATGGCATTAGAAGGCAACATTAAAATTAATAATTGATCTAATTAAAACTAACAGCCTGATATCAAACAGTAGGAGCCCAGGATGGGCATTTTTAGTCCATCTGTGGGGCTGACCTGGAGTGGAAATGTTGCTTTAAATGGAAATGTCCCTATCAAAGCAGCACTTTCTGGTTTGATCAGATTCATGCTTTTGTCAGTGTATGATCACAGCTGGGCAACTTTCGGCTCTTGGTTGGTGTGACAACACACTTAGAAGCTAGACCCATGGATATGTAAATTGACAACCTATCCCAGCAGGAGAGTGGGGGATTTGGGTCATATAAAAGGGCAGAGCCAGCCAAGGGAGAAGAGAACCCGAGTAATAGCTCAGTGAGAGCAGTCAGTTGAGTTGGAGAGAGCGTTAACATCTAGTCTGTATGTTTTATTAATATAGTAGCAGGTTAAGGTCTGGAAGACTTGTATGAATATATCTTATATTGAAAGCAACACATAACAACAATCATTGTTGTGTTTGTTTTATTAATAAAGTTTATTCAGATTTTAAATTATTACATCTGTGTTTACATCCATAAGAAGACATACGTTTCAATGGTAGCAGCGTTACTGAGAAGAAACAGTCATAATTGAGTTTTTATTATCCAAATTGAAAGTTATAATTAATGGTCGATCATAGAATTGTGTGTGGGAAGGACAGAACATCACAGTTGGCCGCTCCATTTCTTGCTCAGTTGTTTGAACACAACAGATCTCTTTCCATCGAGCTGATCACAGCAGCCGGAGAGCAAGCATTGGTCAGCCCTCCTCGTTTTCTTTCTTGTGGCGTTAGGCAGTTGCCACAACCTGTTGTTGTTCCCAGTAATACAAATACTATATGATCACAATATTGAAGCAGAGATACACAGTACTTGAGTTTTAGGCATTTTAACAGTTAGGACAGGACTCTTTGTAAATCCTGTGATCTGCCATCAACAAGCAACAAAGAAGTCAAAACAAGGCAGAAAAGTGCTTTGTCTGAAAGACCATTAGTCAGCTTTTGCTGATAAGCATATCGAGACTGTCATAGCAGTAACAAACCTAATTTTGTTAGGGTAAAGGTTGACATGCAATCTAAAATACAGTGAAAGTAATTCTGGCATGCATTTTCTGCATTTTAAGTCATTTGTATCTGGTGAAATTCCCTCCAATCTTAGTTTACTCTCTTTCCACCTTATAATTAAGTTATGTTCATGTTTTAAATACTGTATTTTACACAATTTTTAGAAGTAGCAGGGTACAAAAATGGAGTACATGCATCATCCTGAACCCAGAAGACATATTGGGGGAAACCACGATGTTCATTGACACTGGAAAGTTGGAGAGAAGGCAACTGTCAGATCTGTGGATGCAGTCTGCAATCCTAGGGAATGTCTGTATTTTTCTGGGTTTCAGATGGAACTGAAATTCAAGGGTGAACTTTCAAGCCTGGGCACCCTTCTCCACCTATTCCCAAGTGTTGCCAGAGTTTGCTCACTCAGAGTGAAAATGTCTTTATATGTGTTTGTGTAGAATTGACAAAGCAGAAAGCCATGGGGATTTTGGAGTGTGATCCAGAGGACATGCACTCTGGAGTCCATTGTACCTTTCAGAGCCAGGCAATGGATGGAGCATTAATATTCACATGGGCATATGATGAATCTTCCATGAGTCCCAGTAGCAGTGGAAGGCCAAGGTGGGTGAAAACATCCCCATGAGTGTGTCATATGGGTTATAGCAGGCATGCCCAAATTTCAGCCCTCCTGATGTTTTGGACCACAACTTCCAGAATTTTAAGCTTAGATTACCAATGGCAAAGGACTGTGGGAGTTAATACACTCCTGACTATGATATATACAAATTGGGACAGCCAAGGTATGGGGTCCGGGCAACAGTTGGAACATGTCTTGAGGTGTGTCATAGCTATTATTCATCACTGGCTTATCTAGTGAGGTGCGGAAGAGTGCATTTGCCCCAGGGTGTGCAGCAATCTGGGGGTGCCTGAAGGGGGAGCAGGCGGAGGAAGTCATGTGCCATCCCACAAGCAGTCCTCCTTTTGCCCAAATAAGGCTTGGTGATCCTTAATTGGAGGAAAGGATGAGAGGGAAGCAGGTGATTTTTTTCCAAGCAGCACCTCCGTCAATTGCTTCCCCCTCCTCCTTCCCCCCCCCATCCCCGCTAAGGCTTGGTGATCATTATCCTGGGGAAAGGAGGAGAGGGAAGTGTGCAACAGAGGTGCTGCTTGGAATAACAACAACAACAACAACAACAACTTTATTTTTATGCTGCCTTTCTCCCCAGAGGGACCCAAGGCAGCTTACAACACATTCATAAACGTACAATAAAAGCAGTACAATGTAAAAAACAACACAATACCTATAAAATACTATAAAATACTATACAGTATAATATAATAAGATCAAGATTAAAAAACAGTAGCTGCAGCAGAGTTAAAAGCTCCCCAGCCAATGAAACTAAAAAAGTAAGATGTTATAAAAGTTGGTGAACGCTGGAGGCTCAGAAGGCCTCCCTAAATAAATAAGTCTTAAGGCCTCGCTTGAATATTTCAAGGGAGGAGGCGGTTCTCATCTCAAAGGGGAGGGAATTCCATAGTATTGGTGCCTCTACTGAGAAGGCCCTATTTCTTGCCGCCGCCCCTCGCACTTCCTTGGGTGGCGGTACTCGTAGAAGGGCCTTCTCCGATGACCAAAGGGGGCAGACCGGATTATATGGAAGAAGGCGGTCTCTCAGATAACCTGGTCCTGAGCTGTTTAGGGTTTAAAGGTCATAACCAGCACCTTGAATTGGGCCCGGAAACGAATGGGCAGCCAATGTAGTCCCTGGAGAAGTGGCCCAACAGAGTTGTACCATCGAGCTCCAGTAACCACCCAGGCTGCCACATTCTGTACCAATTTTAGTTTCCAAACCGTCTTCAAGGGCAGCCCCAGATAGAGCGAGTTGCAATAGTCTAATCTTGATGTCACCATGGCATGGACCACCGTGGCCAGGTCTGCATGATCCAAGTACGGCGCAGCTGGCACACCAGCCGAAGCTGGGCAAAGCCCCCCCTGGCCACAGTCGCTACCTGGGAATCCAGGAGCAGCTCTGAATCCAGGAGGACCCCAAGATGCGGACCTGCTCCTTCAGAGGGAGTGTAACCCCGTTCAGAGCAGGACGATATTCCAGCACCTGCATCGAAGATTTCCGAACCAGGAGAATCTCTGTCTTGTCTGGATTTAATTTCAGTTTGTTAGCCCTCATCCAGATCCCCACCGACTCCAGAGATCACTCTAGGACTTCCACTGCCCCCCTGGAATCTGGGGGAAAGGAGAGATATAACTGGGTGTAATCAGCATATTGATGGCACCCAACTCCAAATCCCCGGATGACCTCTCCCAGTGGTTTCATGTACATGTTAAATAGCATGGGGGACAGAATAGAGCCCTGTTGCACCCCACACTTCAAGGGACAGGGTGCCTAACAGGCATCCCCCAGCACCACCATCTGGCACTGATCCTCCAAGTAGGAGCGGAACCACTGCATAACAGTGCTTCCAACTCCCAACTCACCCAATTGGCCCAGAAGGACACCATGGTTGATGGTGTCGAAAGCCGCTGAGAGGTCCAGCAGGACCAACAGGGACGCACTCCCCCTATCTAGTCCCTGATGTAGGTCATCCACCAAGGTGACCAGGGCAGTTTCTGTCCCATAGCCTGGTCTGAAACCTGATTGAAAAGGATCTAGATAATCAGCTTCATCCAAAACCCTCTGGAGCTGAGATACCACCACCTGCTCAATCACCATGCCCAAGAATGGAATGTTAGAGACTGGCTGGTAATTATCTAATATAGTGGGATCCAGGGAGGGCTTTTTTAGGAGGGGTCTAATGACTGCCTGCTTCACAGCAGGTGGGAGAACCCCCTCCATCAAGGAGGAATTAACCACCCTCCCTGTCCACTCAGCCAGTCCCACCCAGGAAGCTCTAATGAGCCAGGCTGGGCAAGGGTCGAGCCGGCAGGTGGGCGGCCTCACACTCCAAAGAAGCAGTCTACATCCTCAGGCTGCACAAGCTGAAAAGAATCCCACAAAACTGGACAGACAGTTGCCAGGGGGACATCAACAGACATAAATGCTAATGTGGCATCCAAGTCATGTTGAATCCGATCGATTTTGTCTGCAAAGTGTTCAGCGAACTCGCCACAGCGGGAAACTGTGTGTGCTTCTTGATCCACGGGGTGTGTGTGTGTGGATGGACTAGGCCCCACACCACACGAAACAGTCCCGCTGGGCGGTTCCCAGCAAATGCAGTGGTAGCAGAGAAGAAAGATCTTTTCGCTGCTACCACTGGCATGGAGTAGGCTCTGTAATGAGCTCTACAACTTGCTCGGTTGGATTCATCACGGGTTTTCTGCCACCGTCGCTCTAGACGCCTGCCCTGCCGCTTCATCAGTCGCAGCTCATCAGTAAACCAAGGGGCTGCTCTGACTCTTCGACGAGGCAGGGGTCGCTCAGGCACAATCTCATCCACTGCTCTGGCCATTTCTCCATTCCAGAGATCAACCATGGCCATGGTTGAGTTGGCTGTCTTGGCAGCTGGAAAATCCCCCAGAGCCCTCAGGAAACCCTCTGGATCCATTAGCCTCCGGGGGCGGACTATAGAATACGGTCCCATGCCTCTGCGGAGGGATGAGGCCGCAACCAGCCTAAACCCTACCAGGAAATGATCTGTCCATGACATGGAGTGATGTTGATCCCCACCACATCCAGATCACTGCCCTCTGTTTCAGTTATAAACACCAGGTCCAATACATGTCCTGCTGTGTGTGTTGGGGCCAAGATCTTCTGGGACAGGCCCATGGTTGTCATGGCGGCCATGAAGTCCTGAGCTGAACCAAACTCAGGGGCCTCAGCATGAACATTGAAGTCCCCCAGCACTAAGAGGTGGGGGGACTCCAATGCCACTGCCGAGACCACTGGTGTCAGCTCAGATAGGGACACTGTTGGGTTGCAGGGCGAGCGGTACACCAACAGAATCCCTATCCTGTCCGGTCCACTCAACACCACATGCAGACACTCGAACCCAACGAACTGCTGAACTGGGCGCCTGGTAAGGGAGATGGACTCACGAAAGACCAGTGCGACCCCCCCTCCCCGCCTCTGCGATCGAGGCTGCTGCAAAACCTGGTATCCTTGAGGAAAGAGCTGGGAGAGGCCAACCCCTCCCACCTCATCCAACCAGGTTTCCGTAATACATGCCAGGTCGGCTTTCTCACCCAGGATTAAGTCCTGGATGCAGCAGGTGGCCAACTGCTCTGGTGTCTCTCTCATAGATGAGGTGTGGGTCTTGGCTGGCTGGTGCCAATCCCATCGCCTGCTTCCCTCACCTCCTTTCCCCAGGCTAATTATCACCAAGCCTTAGATGGAGGAAAGAAGGAGAGGGAAGCGTGCAACAGAGGTGCTGTTTGGAAAAAAATCCCATCGCCTGCTTCCTTCACCTCCTTTTCCCAGGCTAATGATCACCAAGCCTTAGCTGGAGGAAAGGAGGAGAGGGAAGCGTGCTATGGATGTGATGCTTGAAAAGAAAAACATCGCTTGCTTGGCACTATGCATGCGCTGTGCTGTTTGCACAGGAGAGCCTTGTCCAGGAGAACCTGAAAGAGGGCATGAGAAAGAGGGACCCTTCTCCCCCTCCCCCCCTGTTCCCCCAGGATGGGACACCCCTTGCTCGATGGGTGAGATGCAGTTGGGGAGCAGGAGCAGGTGCAAAACTGACTTTGTCCCCCGGTTGCTCCAAAACCTAGCTAAACCTCTGTTATTCATATGTTAGCTGAACATGGCTTGACTATTTGAGGAACAGAAGAAAGGTTTAGATTAGAGATGGGCACGACTAGGGAAAATGACGTTTTCGAGTTGTCGTGTGTCGGAGGCGGCCCGTGTCGGCTCATTTCCGTTTTTCGCGAAACTTCGCAAAAAATAGCCGTTTCGTTTTTGTTTTTTCGTCTGTCATTAAACTGGTTTACGGGGGGTAGCGGGCTCCTGGAGGCACCTCTTTTTTTGGGGGGTGCCTCCTATCCTCACCCGCTTGGAAGGGAAAGCAGGCTCCTGGAGACCCCTCATGGCATGGGGGTCTCCTCTCCTCACCTGCTGCTGCAAAAGGGCATGCATAGCCATATGGATATGCATACCAGTTGCAGACAATGAGACCAGTGAACTGGCAGAAGCCAATGCCATAGTGTGATACCTAAGGCTCTCGCACCCGCTGTGTCTCACAAAGAAGGGAATCATACTTGCGTAGTGCAATGCAAGTAGATCTGGCTTAGGGTTAAGATGGGTTAGCGCAAGGGCTAGGGTTAGGCTAGTTACTGGTGAGGTTAGGGTGAGGTAGTGGGGTGCACCTCTGGGTGCCTCTCTGACCCACTAAGAGGACAGTGTACTGTGACGTATGGGTAAGGAATCAAGGATTAGGGTTAGGGTTAGGGGGCTAGGTCAGGGTTTAGTGGGCTTTTTGGCACATCCCAGAAGTCTCAGTGGCCAAGTGGCCATGCGATTGGTGGGATGGCTCCAAAAATTTGCATGGTCCACTCCCACATCGCCACTTGGCCAGCCCATCATTGCGCAGGTGTAAAAAAAAATCAATGGAGAGAGGACAGGGGATGAGACATTTTGTTGCAAGAAAAACCCACTGCTACTGTAAAAATTCTGGCAGTTTTAGCAATAGCATTAGCAATTTTCGCATGTTTCTGTGGTGCTTGTGTGTTTTTGGACCACGATTTCAAAAAAATATTGTGGTCACCACCCCATTTTGGATCCACCGCCCGCACCGCATGGCATGGCGACTCGAGTCCGGCTGCCCAGGACAGGACAGGAGGAGAGGGGGGGAGGCCGGGGACCCCCCTCCAGAAACCACCCCTCTGGTAGGTGCCCTGAGCCCTCACTCAGGCAGGCATATTTTCGCCTGCTTTTTGGCCGGGAATGGGGGGGAGTTTAAAACTTTTTTTCTGTGCCGCTTCCACTTGAATTGCGGCGGCCGGCGGCGAGTCTGGTGCTGTTGCGAACTTGCGACGAGCGACTACGACGAGGATTTCGCCCACCACCACCAGATCAGCCCAGGAGGACAGGAGAGGGGGAGAGGCTGGGGACCCCCCCCCAGAAACCACCCCTCTGGTAGGTGCCCTCACTCAGGCAGGCATATTTCCGCCTGCTTTTTGGCCGGGAATCGTTTTTTATTTTTTAACTTTTAAAAACTTTTTTCTGTGCCGCTTGGCATCGCGGGATCGCCGCGATGCCAGGAACGACCACGACAAATCAGACCCAATTATTCTTTCGTCGGTTCGAGTTCAAGTTCTGGCGGAGTAATTCCCGTTTCCTTTTCTGTTCCGTAACAGAAACGAGGAACGGAAACGGAAACGGGAATTCCGCTAAGTCATGCCCATCTCTAGTTTAGATAATTGCAAAATGGGAATTTTTCAGGGCTGCTTGAACTCATAAGCCAGCTTGATCCATTTTTAGCAGGCCACATTTCAAAATATGGAAATTGTGGCAAAAGGAAATCCTTCTTACCTGTCCAAAACCACCTCTGAAGAACTCATTCAACTAATGGCACAAAATGTCCATGCAATCATTGTTGACAAAGTAAAATCTTGTTATTTTAGTTTCTCAGTTGATTCAATACCAGATATATCAAGTATCAATCAGTTAATTGTTGTAGTTAGGTACTTAAAAGACGGGCAGTCTACTGAATGCTTTTTAACTTTTCTGGAAATGTTAGGCCATACTGGTGAAGAAATGGCAAATCAGGTGTTGCAGTCCTTACGTGAAGCTAAACTTTTCAAAATGTAAGGGTTAGAGATGGTCATGGATTGGAAGAATTCTCTTTCATTTCATTTTTTTGTTGGGGGGGGTTCATATCATATGAAATGTGTGTGTGTGTGTGTGTGTGTGCGCACGCGCATGCGCACACATGTGCATGTATGTGAGTATTTAATCTGCCTCTTTTGATGGTATTCCACTGATTTCATTTATGTTTCTCTAAATGTAGTGAATTTGCTATCATCCTGAATATTATTCTTAGCAGATTAGTTTTATTTATTATTGATTTAATTATGCAGTTTAGTTGTTTAATTAAGCAATTTCGTAAGAAAGCTATTGTAGCATTTTTGTTTTGTTACAGCTCTTAAAATTGGACCTCATGAGCTGCATTGTCAATTTTGGACCCCAGAAGCAGAATATTAATCTTTAAAACAAACAGACGTGTTATTGTGCTCATCTGCTGTGTCACTAATGATATCTGAATCTACTGAATGCCTTTCAAGGCCTATGTCTTACTCTAGTATTGGGAATACATTTCAGATATTATCAGTGGTTTTCTTTCAAGTCTCTCAACATTTCATAATCTCCTCAGAATCTGGTAGAAAAATTATTCACAGAGCCACAAGGGTCAACCTTTGTAAGAAGGGATTCTTCTCATATCAAAGATAATGGGGATTAATGGCTTTCAGTACCTTATGGCAGGCAGCACTTAACATTATGAGGGTTCAGGTTATAGATTGCCTTCACAATACTATCATTTTTCTAGGGAATGACAGACAGCAACATAACACAAACCCACTGGATTGCAGCATTATATTAGAAGGCCACACTTAATGTGTGGCCGATCTTATCTGTTAAATTTTCTTGCTGGTTTACATATTTTCAACTCCTCCTTTCCAAAAAGTCTACATGTGGTTAATTACTCCCCAGATGTTTGAACTTGGGAAAAAATTAGAGTTCAATCTCATTTTGTCATTTGCAAGGAATCTCTTTGATGATCCATAACTAATTGTACTGTATTTGTCACACAACAGATGTCTAGGTATAATCCCAGAAGCATACGGCGTTCTGTTATTACAAAGGCAAGTGTTTTCTGGTGTGACTTCTTAAAAAAAGGTGGGGGGGCAGAGAAGAAGAATCTTGCATAGTTGGTTATTAAGCAGTGCTCAATTTATCACCCTATTCAATCTCACAGCTTTTGTAAATGCTTTGAACATGAAATTGATTACTTGCTTCTTCACTTTCAACACCCCATCAATTTGGGCATTTTCCTTATTTAAAATATTTATACCTGCATCATTTGGATCATGGATCTGCAAGATATGGGGATATATTTCCCTTTTACAC
>JAHTLZ010000007.1:7603387-7659685 GCA_023846285.1 Phrynocephalus versicolor | reverse complement strand
AAAGAAGTCCAGTTGCCATGACCCAACTTCCAGATAAACTCACCTGCATAACTGAGAATCTTCACAGACTCAGAACCCTTGAGTTTTTCATATATATAAAAAATCAAATTGTGCCTTTTAGAAAGTATCATGATCAATTCAGCATTTTTTAGCTCTTCCTCTATCCATAGGAATTGGCCACCACAAAATAGTTGTTTAGAATAGTTTCTACAACTAGATGGTGCACAATGCCAACAAGACATTTTTGTAAGTTTTTTTGGGGGGGGGGTGGAGTCACAATAACAGGTACTTCTGGACTTCTGGATGCTGCCCATTCTTCAACTAAAGATTCCAAGAGCACCAGTCAGAAGACATGATAATTAGAAGGAAACCATTAAAAACCATCTGTAAAATCAAAGTACATTTTCATGGCAACACACAGCTTACAAAGAGGGCTGGAAACAAGCATCCACTAGACAGATATTGGTGCCACTAATCACAGAACATCAGTTCCCACCACTATGAATACACAGTGATTTGGATCCAGGGCCGGTGCTAGTTTTTTTTGTGCCGTAGGCGAGGGGTGGGGGGTGGGCAGGCAGGGCAGGGCAGTGGGGGGGGGCGGCAGGAGGTGATGGATGATGGGGAACAGCAACGGGTGTGGGGGTGGGCGGCGATGGGCATGGGGGCGGCGGGCAGACGGCGATGGGCGGTGGGGGATGGGTGGCGGTGGCCAGCGGCAGGGGGCGGCAGGGGGGCAGCAGGCTGGCCAGCGCCCCCTCTCCATTTTGGCACCCTAGGCAACTGCCTGGTTCACCTTAATGGATGTGCCGGCCCTGTTTGGATCTACAGTAGATGACAATAGAGGTGCTTTCCACTGGTTTCAGTAGGGCTAAAATGTGACACATTCAGTATGGAACTCACCCTGTGTATCTCAAACAGCAAGGGAAATCAAAAGCAAATACTTAATTTAAATGACAGGTAGGTTAAAATGATGGGAATTTGTCCATGTGACATTAGTACTTTAGGAAATATAGCACTTCCTGGGGATCATAATTATTGCATAAAGTCACTCAAGTGGATAAGTGTAGATATCCAGTCAGTTCCTAGTTCTCCCAAGTACCTTTGCTTGTTCTCATTCATAATTCATCACTTGCATGACCTGGGAGGGTTTCCATTGGATAAAAGGGCAATTGGAAACGGTGACTTTGTTTCTGCATAAATATACATGCACGGTACAATGCAAGCAAACAGACTGACTACTAAAGTTGGACATTTTTTTTTAAAGCTCAGCTGTAAACTCTATTAGGACTGAAGCAGCAGGTGGGAATTTAAGTTTGCAAACCCACTAAAAAACAGTGTTATACATTCAGTCGTGCTCTCATTTTCTGCATATACAGAATATACTCACTCTCTCCTTCTCTCTCTCTCTCTCTCTCTCTCTCTCTCTCTCTGTGTGTGTGTATTTGTGCATCTGTGTTGTAGTAGATGGGATACAGCTCTCTGGGTGGGAATAAATGTTTTACTTATCTCCTTAAAAGCTCTGTATGTTGCCCAAATTCAGAGGTAGTATGTCTGAATAATATTTGCAGACGGAGAAACAATAAATGAAGGACGAATTTGCTTGGGAGACCAATGGCAAGTGAGAGCTATTTTCTTCATTTTCTTCATACTGAAACATCCAGATGGTCACTGTAGAAGCCAAAATGTTGGACTAGGACTTTGAATCCGTGGTCTTCTAACAGCTATTGTTTTTAAATTTTTTTTTGTCTTAAGGCAAAACAGAACAAGAAACATATCTTATCCTTTAACAAGATGGCCTAAGCAGATCCGATCTCACCTGATTTTGGAAGCTAAGCAGGGTCGGCCCTGGTTAGTACTTGGATGGGAGACCACCAGGGAATAGCAGGTGCTTTAGGCGCCTGGAGTAGGAACTGGCAAACCACTCCAGTATTCCTACCAAGAAAAGTCCATGGATATGGAGTCATTAAGAGTCGGTCACGACTGTAATGACACAACAACAATAACAACAAGAACAAGTGAGTTATTATTTATGCATTAACTTATTGAACAAGTAAGGCAGTTGGGAAAATAATGAAACGAGTAAAGAGTGAATTGCTCTGTGTTCATGTATATTAATAGATATGGCTGCAACCTGCCTTGCATGGGGAATACTAAGGAATTAAACTGATTTGTAGTCTGTCATTGCATGTTGTTGGCAAAATGTATTCCAGAATTTACTGATCATTGCTACACTGACCGTATTTTTATTTACATGTTAAATTCCAAATTCTATTCTGTAATGGATCAGTATGTGCACAATGTACAGTAAATGTAGCGCAAAGGTAGAGACTGAGTGCTTAAAATATATTAGAAATCATTCCCAGAAAGTTAAGTTTCTCTGGAGTGATTTTATTTAATTATCCTTTAGGTTCAGTTATGCTGTCTGACTTTAAAGTGGAGCAGTGACAGTTGGCTGTCATGGGAGTGATTTATGAAAGAGCTAATCCACATGGAGAGGAAGACTTTGTTTAAAAAAAAATCTGAGCTGCCTTCTTTTTGTCTCTCTTTTTTGATCTCTAGCAATTTATAAATCAGCTATCAATATGCATCAGGAAAAATGGAACTGAGTGGTCATGGAAAGGGGATGAAGCCTTGCAAAATCATATCGTAGTTCACAGAGCAGCCAGTGAATTCTGAGAATTACAGATCTGACTACACTCAAGTCGTTGCCAGGTAAAGATGGTCATAAACTGCAAAACCAGTGGTTCATCCCAGTTCATTTCATGGCCAAACAGGTTTTCAGTACTTCTCAGGCCCATTTCCTTCAATGGGCACCCACTCAGATGCAGTGCCCTGGGTGCTTCCTATGAGAGGGTGCCCACCAGAGGAGGCCGAGTTAGGAGACACTAAACATTTGCTTGGCTGAGCAACGAACTGGGATGAACTGCTGGTCTGTGCCCATCTCTCTTCCCAATGTGTTGTTGAATCTCAAACGGAGTTAAAATTATATTTCAGACAGGCTATCCCTGCTGAAGTCTGCCGGATCCCAAAAGCCCAATAAAGCATCCGACGCGAGAGAAATCCAAGAGAAAATACTGCGTTTATTGGCCCAATAAAGACAGCAGGTGGACACAAGCCAGGAACCGGGCAAAGATGTCCGACCCTGAACACAAAGAAACCCCAACTTTTATTGGTTCCCCCTCCTCCCTTCCCTGGGTGGCGCCTGCCCAGGGCTGGGCTGAAGAACAATCTTCAAACGGTCCAAACAATGTAGTCCAGGGGTTGGCCAGAGGCGGTCCTGGGTGGCCTTTGGCAGGCTGGGATGAAATGCATGCCCAGGTGTAAATGAATCCCAAATGTTCTTTGATTAGGCCATCTTGATACAACAATAGGAAGGGGAAGCAATGTATTGTCTTTTGTTCTGGGCAAACTGAGGAAATCAGAAAAATCAATAGAAGGTTGGGGGAGGCTAATGCCAAAGTCAACAGGGGGCAGAAAAGCTGATGGGATAATCCAGAGATGTCTGGGTAGTCTTTTGTGGGTGCAGAGATGTGATGGTAGAAAACCCCCTCAGGCTGTGATAACATCTGTGGTCTACGTGACAAGGAATTCTTGTACTCCAGGAAGCAGCTGTGTGTACGTGCCAAGAACTCTGGAGAAAATGGATCCCTTCTAGAAGGTGCAGCCAGCCTTATGAAATCGCTAAGATGATCCTCTTCTTCTTTTGTGCCATAACCCCTGTTGCCCCAGATGGTAGAGTATAGAAGTCAGAGAATAGGACAGGAACACATTTTAAGCACACCCAGAGAAGAAGGGAGTGGGAGGAGGAAAAAGGATAGAGAAGAGGAGGAAGGGAGAGAGAGGGGGGGCACCCTTTGGGTCAGGGGCCTGGGTCTGGGTCAGACAGGGATAGCAGGACCAGGCATCAGATGGTAGAGTGGTCCTTGAAAATGATTGTTTAAAATAATTATCTTTGTATGCCAGTGCAGGTAGAGAATAATCCCTCAGTTCAGGAAAAAATCAGCCTGAACTGTGCCTCTGGCTGGGACTTCAGAGTTGGGGAATGGAGGAAAAAGAGCAGGAAGGGATGGAGGAAAAAGGAGCAGGAAGGGGTTAACTAAGGGGCAGGAAAGGGTTAACCACGACTTCAGTGAGGGACATTTCTTGAGCCCTGGCTGGAACCCCTGGAACTGGCAAAGTTAGCTTTCAGGGGTTTCCACAAGAGGGGAACCTCTGTTTGTTCAATTCGGGAATGGAGGGGTGGACTACTCTCATAGAAAAGAATTGAAACAGGGGGAGGGTTGGTCTATCTCCATAGGGATGTATGGCCGGGAGAAGGCAGGGATTTCATGGAACTGTGACTCTGGTAGAGAGAGGTGAGAAGAGCCAGTTCCTCTAGCTGCCTCTCCCCGAGTTTGTGGTACTGTGGGTCGGGTAGGGAGAGTGGATTTCCACCGCTGATCTGCCTGAATGTTTAGCCACCTCTCTGGTTCCCAAAGCGGCTAGAGTTTCGAATTTGCTCGGAGAAAACGTCATGGTTCTTTTGGAGGGGGGCGGTCTACTCAGCCAATTTAGTGAAATAAGGTTCCCCACCGTGCGCCCCAATCTGGCCATAATTAATTTGACAGTGATTGATAGCCGGGGGCACTGATTAGTTAAAGCGCACAGAAGGGCTTATCTTCGCCCCCCTTCTGTTTTATGGAGTTTCCGCATTAATAGACTGCCACGGGAGACTCGATACTATGTAAACTGTAAAATGAGGTGCAAATTTGAGGTTTCCGCTGCCGAATCTCTGCTCACAAGGCCTCTCAGACGGCAGAAAGAGGTGGCTTGTATTCTTCTCGATATCTCGGGAACAGTTTGGAATTTTTGGATGGGAAAAAGAGTGTAGTGCTTGTGACGGTGTGGGGATCATTTGGGCGGTTCCGATGGGCCTCGGAACCGCTCCAATTGTTTATAAAATTTGGTTTTCCATTATGACTCCTCAGTGTACTCAGTATTATCTTCCAGTAAAATAAAAGCAAAAATCCTATCAGCTTTCCCTCCCTCTGTCTTTGTTTACATGCATGAAGGAAGCAGATATAAGAGACGGCATCCTTTCTCTCCTCAAAAATAGTTCATTTTAACAAAACTTTGTCTTCACTGGAGATCAATTTTGTGTCACTGTAGACCCAACTTCTATTCTTGTAGTTTTACTTGTGATGATTCATACAGACCCAGTCTGAGCATCTACAGATCATTTCTGCTCACCGCATTTTAAACCATCTATGCCTGCTATGTGGCTTTAATATCCAGTATCTCTTCCTCCCTTCTTTTTAAAAAACTAAACCTGGCAAATATTTGTGCTTTTTTGGTTAATCTAGTAGAGAAATTGCTATGATATATTTTGGAGTTTGCCTTGTAGCCAATTAAAAGCAAAAGATATGCACACAGCAAGCACAGAATTAGCTGACTGATTTTTTAAAAAAAAATTAACCCCTTTAAATACTTCTAATCTTTAACTATCAATGCAACAAAGAAGCAGCCATTATCATTTATGCAATTAGTGTTAATTTCATTGTTTTGTGATTTTGCTTAATTTGCACACACACACACACACACACACACACAGTCAGAGTATGCGCCATTTGATCACCCAGCAGAAGCAATACTTATTGAATAAATAGTTAGCCAGAGACAGTTTTCTTAAAACCAAACAGCTATATTCCAAACTCTACAAAAATATATCACAGCATCACAGAACTACTACAAAGTTCAACAAAGCATAGAGGGTAACGTCACATTAGTACAATTATACAAAATTCAACAGCATAACAGCATACATTACATTGACAAAATATATGACAGAGAAACAAAGTGGGTGCCTTACTCATGGAAGGCCCAATGAACAATGATTTACAGAACATTTTCATACATATGTCTGTCCAATCATAAATGACATTACCTCATAGCTATTGCAACCCCTTTCATCAGCCAAAACTCATTATGTTAATTCTTAACATTTGTACTCCATTAGAAAAAAAACTATACATTGAGTCACTGTGATTTTGCACTTTTACAGACTCCATCTTTAAATCAATTAAATACATATCAAACATATATAGAACATCCTATCTAATACATATATTCACTAACTAATATCTGACACACACACACGCACACACACACACAGAGAGAGAGAGAGACAGACACAGACACTTGCCCTTTTGCTCAAAACACCATAAAATAGGGGTGTGAATTTCACTGCCTCTCACTTTGACAAGAACAAAAGGGGGATCACTCTCTTAACCTCACAGCAAGACATCTCTGTGTGGAGTCTTCTGCATCTGAAATCTAGAGGGATTCCTCTGATATTTTGTGCCCATTTTCCTCTAGAACAAACATCAGCTAACATAGAACTATTACAACTCCTGTGTACAATTATATTTTTCTTTTAATGAGAGATGGGCATGAAACATTTTTTGTTTTGTTTTTTGGTTTTAATTTTTCCTCCTAACAAAATGAAAAATGAAGTGCCCTTATTAAAAAAAAACAAAATAAATTGAATTTGAAATTATCATTTCATTCTGTTTCCTTTTTCATTATTTATTTTGACAAATACTGATCTTGGGGCTTGTCTAAATAAATAATAAAAATAAGCACCAATCAGCTGGCGCACAGGAAAAATAAAAATTAAAAAAAACACCGACCGGCTTCCACGCACACTAGCTGGTCAGTGGGAGAAAAACTACTAATCAACCTCCCCGTGTGCCAGCTGGTCAGTGGGAGAAAAAAAAACCTGCAGACCAGCCTCCCCACACGCCAGCTGGATGATGGGAAGAAAGAAAAGCACCAAACAGCCTCCTCATATGTCACCTGGTCGGCGGGAGAAGAAAGAAAAACTGTTGACTGGCCTCCCCACATGCCAGCTGGTCAGAGGGAGTAAAATAAAATTAAAAAAACAACAACTACTGACTGGCCAGCCCAGCCCCAACAGTGTAAATATATATATATATAAATCAAGAAAAGTAATAAAGTGAAATATGAAACAAAGTTTTTTTTTTAAAATAATTCATTTCATAATAAATGAAACGAAACAGGGGGCAAAACAAAAATTGAAACAAAACATTTCAGCATTTCATGCCCATCTCTACTTTTCACTCATGTATCTGGAAGTTGAGTCATGGCAACTGGACTTTTTTCTTGAGAAATTGAAACGTTTCACTACTCATCCAAGCAGCTTCATCAGTAGATGAGTAGCAAAATGGTTTGATCTCTCTAGAAAAGAAGTCCAGTTGTCATGACTCAACTTCCAGATAAACTCACCTGGATGACTGAGAATCTTCTCAGACATTTAACTCATGTAATGTCTCTTAGTTTCAAAGAGCCCAACCTGCAGGATAACAAGACTCCTACACTGCTGCATGCTTTATCACCAACAAATGTAATATTTTCCAGGTGATAATAAATGGTTAATTTAATAAATAAGCCAGTAAATAAAACATACAAGCTTTAAGATCTTCCTTCCATTTCCCATTGTATTGTGAAGGTTATGCTACATGCATACACACCATTACCACGAAAAAGTAACCCTCTTTAAAACACACATAAACACAAAGCACATTTTACTCCGCATCTCTGATTTTATTATCCATGGTAGATGCAGCCAATTAGAGCTGTACTGTACTATGCTTTGTCCTCTTTATATTAAAAACATAATATAAAAGCAGCTAAAGTAATAATTACATTATTTTGTTACACAACTGGAACAAACAAAATAATAGAAACTAAAGAGCAATGCACAGCAGTGTACAAAATAAGAGGGAAAAAAGAAGCTGTGTTCATGCACAATTTCCTTCCTTGCACACAGGTTAAGTTTAATCACAAGAGGTCCACTAATTCATCTTCTCCTGCCTTTCCAGGCATTTCCCTTTTAAGAAAATGTTAGTTCTTCTCTCCGAGGCCTTCAAAAGCTGCACTGACAGTGAAAGTCTAATTACCATGTTTAATTTCGCTCTTTTTAGCATGCTCTGCAATTCTTGTCATCATACAGCTGTGAAAAGAAGTTATTTTACAGCAGTTTCTTCATTCCTGGTCTTGTGAGAATAATGCCGCCGCACAGAATCCTTTGATTGTTCGCTTGTGTTAAAATTAGCATCCATCCTGTTTTCTTTTGTTATGGACTTTCTTTCAGTTTACTTTATACTTTGGGGTGGAGGAATATTTATTATTTCCCTATTTGTTTATTCCCATGCATTCACATAGGGAGAAATAAAATGCTTTCCCTTTCACACTTCTATTCTGTTGTTTTTCTGTGTACAGTACAAAAGATCTCAGCAAAAACCTATTGAGCAATAATCCCATAAAAAGATTTAAAGACATGAAAGGAGACTGCTACATAGTGACAATCCACTGGAGGCTGATACAGAGAGAAATTCCTATTAAGAAAAGAAACAGGTCTTGTTAGAAAGAAGTTTTAACATTTTGCTGTCTTTGTGTTGCTAAAATGTTGTGCTTAGAAAACAAAACTGACACATCAGAGAGAGGTGGTGGTGGGGAAATTAGGATCAAAGATTGTGTTCAAAGCAAATTTGTTTATGCAACTTGAAACACAAAAACATCCACAGTGACTGAAAATAGAAAGCAGAGTTTATTGCTTAAATATTGCTTCAAATGCATCCAGACAATTGATCCACATGGCTTCATCTGTTTTGGTGAAGAAGCTAAGTATCTGGCTTAATTAAGACATCCAGGGGAGAGCAGCAATAAAGGATCTGGAAACCAAGCCCTAGGAAGATTGACTCAGAGAGCAGAGTAGATTTTGCGTGGAAGAGATACGATATGGTGGTCATCACTCAATATTTTAAGGATTGTAGAGTAATCTACAATTGTAGAGTAATCTTGCTTTCTGCAATTACAGAAGCAGTGGATTCCAATAACAAGAAAGGGGATTGCAACTGAAACATAAGGGAAATGTCTTAACAGTAAGGAGGTTTTGGGATTTCTTGACCATGATTCTTAACAATCATGATGAACCGTCTTTTTAGACTTTGAACTTTGAAGTTCTCCTTTCCTAAATATAAAACCCTTGCAAGTAGTGAGAAAACACCATCACAATACAGTTGGGGAAGATCGGTTTTCATAGCATATGGGTGAAATCGCTATAAAATAAAAATACCATCACAGAATTTCACAAGGAACCAGAGCTACAGTGTATCCATTATATCATAGGGTCACCTGAAGATTTGCAGACCTTATTGCCAAGTTTCAGATGTCGGTGCTTGCCAGATACATTTTAGTCTTGACAGACAAACAACAGCTAGGACAAAAAAAATGAAGTTATTGTGCTTCTTGTCATTGAGGTACTTTCTTTAAAAAAAAAATCAGCCAATGGCCAAAATCCAGTGTGTGTAACATTACGTGGTGGAAGCTAACGGCGACATCAGTTAGTGTTGCTGTATTGTGCTGTATAATTACACCACTTTGAATCTACTGTAATTTTCATTGCTCCTTGTAAATGAATCCTAACATATGCAGTTTAGTGACTTAGAATTCTCTACTGTCATACTAGCTCCCCATCCCGCAAACCATAATTCCTTATAAAGAGAGACTGAGGAGTCTTCTCTTGTATAGGCACACAGTTTGATTATAAGCATTATACCATAGTTTTTAAAGAACCATTTGTTGTTACATGCTGTCAAACCCGAACTGATTTATAGTGACCCTAATAGGGGTTTCAAGTTAAATGAGGTATTTACTTCTTACATCTCAGCATTTCATTCACCCTCTAGTCTCAGACATATTCCAGCGAAAAAACCCACATTGATTTAATTCTATTTTCACTGGAAAGAATTATGCTTCTGAAAATATTAGGCAATGTATTAACCATGGTAATTTACATTTAAAATGCAAAAAACTTGAGTACAGAAGCATGTTTACAGTATTGAATGTAGTAAAGAAATGCGCCAATTTGCAATTTTCTACTGAGCTATGTTTTGATAAAATTAATAGTCATTTCAGTTAACCTTTTTCATAAAACTAAAATGTGCCTCTTCTTGGAAAATTCTGATTAATATGCATCTGGAATTAAAATATAAATGCACTTAAGTAGCATTTAAAGCATAGAAACATGGAATCATTCAAATGAAATACAGTTTCCTAATTCAGTTCATTACAAAAAATATTAGCTTATGCATCCTGCTGGCAGTGTCTGGAACAAGGGCCAACTGTATATACAGAGATTGTCCAACAGGAGTATTGTTCTTATTTAAAAAGACATATTTGGTATATCTCATGAATGTGTTACATGTCACAGCACCTCCACAAGTAATACAATTCCAAAGGCTTCTGCATGGTACAGAGGAGAAAGTACAATTCTATGGAAAACAGATGGTAGAGGAGAAGTGACTGTTGGCACAAAAGGAAGAATGGAATCGTAGGGGCATATGCTTCCAGAGCTATTCTAATCTATGACCTGGACCTCTGATTAACTTGCAGAAGAAAAGGTGTTTTGCCAAGAAGAGAAATGTGTTTGTAATAGGACATATTGTCTTGCTGAAACAGTGGATACAGTAGTCATAAGTACAGGGTATGGAATATTAATTATAAAGCTTCTCCTGAATACAGAGAAGTTTCAGACATTAATCCCCCCATTTAATTTGGTCACTAAAATCAATATGGGACATCTTTCCCAAGAAAGTGAGGAATATGTTAGTGAAAGTATAATATTATCCAGTACAGTCTATCTAGTCTACAAGTTAGGATGTGAATTTGCCCTGATTGTATTGTTAGCACAAAAAGTGAAAGCATTATAACCCCAAACAAGAGTTGCGTCTATTGATTCATGATGGTTCATCTAAGCTAAGACCACTATCTCATGACAGGGAAGATCTGGTGATTGTGAAAGTCTGGCTTTTCTCCTTTCCTGGTCACATGACTGAAGATGTGGGTTCTCCGTTCCCACATACAAGGAGATTTTTTAAAAATAAAAAAGCCCTGACAGCTTGAAGGCCAGCTGGTCAGTGCTGGGGGGGGGGGCGGAATCTTTTTTTTAAAGTGCCAACCAGCCCCAGGACCAGCTGGTTGGTGCTAGGAAAATAAATAAATATTTTTTTAAAAAAGCACCGAAGGCCAGCTGATGGGGGGAATTTTTAAAAGCACCAACCAGCCCCAGGGAAAGCTGGTCGGCACTTGGGGGGGGTGGAAAACCCAGATCATATGTGCTCCCATGGACTTATGGCTCCAGAAAAATGTGCATTTTTAGCCGGAGCAAAAAAATACCCAACACCAGAGGTAGGTCTTGGGAAGCTCGCTAGAAGGGGCATTACTGGTTTTTGTTTTAAAGCCCAGTGGCAGTGGGGACAAGATTTTTGGAACCAGTTTTTCTGAAAATTACATCAGGATTTTAAAGGATGTGTGATAGAGCCCTAAGGGTCAGCCATTCTGAAATGAGTGCACTGAGCATTGAGTGACTTGAGAGGTACAACATACCCTGCTGCTCCATGACTATCTATTTCTTTAAAATATTTTGTCCTATTTTTCTCCTTAAAAGGACCTTCTCCTTGGGTCCTTTTAAGGAGAAAAATAGGACAAAATATTTTATATATATCTGGGACCAAGAGTAGGTGCCTTGTTTGCACTATCCCCCACAGGATCACTGAGATAGGAGAGATACTAAAGTAATCAGCGGGGCACCTACGTGTGCACTTCCCAGAGTCATGCCTAAGCTTAAATCAATTGAAAATGAAATCAGAATAAGGGCAATCCAAAATAAATCCCCCTAATTCATTCTCAGTTCCAAGAGCAGATAACTCTCAAAGCTAGAGATGTAAAATTTCTGGAAATTTTGAAGCTTGGGGGCTGGGGGAACAGTTTTTTCCAGTTTTTTGTTTTTGTTGAAAAAAATGGAAGTTTTAGGATTTTATTTAAAATGCTACATTAGCACACACAGCTTGAAAGTCATTATGTTGCTTTAGGAACATAAAATATGACTATGGACAATTTTACCTGGCATAAAATTATCACAACTAGCATATTAAAATATAGTATATCCAAACAATTATTACAAACATAATTTAATTTTTAAATAATATTTATTTGTAATTGTAACAAATGAAGTAACAATCTCTTGAACTGTTTACTAGTTTATTTGGAACAAAAAAACCCTCTACAAAACAATGTTTAAAAATCCCGAATTAACAATTATTCATATTTCTTCTCCACAGTATGAAATAAAAATAAAATAAAAACCTCATTCTCATAAAAATAATTGAAGAGGGGAAAACTGTATAGAAGGAAGTGGGGCTAAGTTTCAATGAATGGGCGTGAAATGTAATCAGAATCATTTTCTGAGCTGTAATTATCAATAGTCTCTGCTTCTGCAGCTACACTGTTGTTTCTGTTACTAACACAGTTATTATGGCCTTCTAAAAACTGAAGATTTGCCCAGATTGAAACAAGCTTCCCTACCCTTCCACATGTCAGTTTACTTCTTGATTCAGTGCGAGTGCTTCCAAGCATAGACCAGATTCTTTCACATGCTGCCGCAGATGGAGGAATCTGAAGAAAGCAAGAATCAAGAGGAGTCAGAGGCTGTATTGTGCAAAGACCTTGCCACCATGTTGTTTTCGTTTTCTTTTTTAAAAAATTTTCAATTTTTCAGTGGGGAAAAAACAAAAAGCCTTCAGGTAAAAAAACCTGATTTTTTCCAGTTTTTTTTCCAGGCCTTCACATCTCTACCCCAAACACATGCTGATTATAAAAGGGTGGGATGATGAGCTGCTGCTGCTTTTGCCTAGTTGTGGGGCATGATCCAAATTCTCAGTCCTTGGGTCTTCCAGGTTAAAAACAAATCTCAGAATAAAAGGCCCTGGAGGAGGAGAAAACGGGGCTTTCTGTGAGTGGTATCTTAAAGATAGGATACCTTTGTATTCTCAAATGCTTTCATGGCCAAGATCTTATAGCTGTTGTGGGTCTTCCTGGCTGTTTGGCTTCCCATTGTTTCACCCCAACATATTCTCCTTTACACATTCCTTGCTGGCATCGAGATACACTTGATCACAGCAAAGCATTTTGTTTATGTAATGCCTCTGTTTCCCTCCTAATGTGTATCTGCCCCACCTTTATGATACGACAAAGACCTATATCACAAACAATATCTCTTAAAAGCAGAACACTTGTGTTTTCAAAAGGAACCACCCACCTCCTATTTCAGCTATGAACTCTCAAGGAAGAGGAAGCTGCTAAACAGTCAACCCCAGCTACTGCTCTGAAGCACTCTAGTAACAGAAATGGCCAGCCAAACTCGAAGAGTTGTGAAGACGGCGGGAAGCAGGTGATTTATCCTTTCTTGCATCCTTGCAAATTTTGAAATTTTCATACTATGCTTCAAGCGTAGTATGAAAACTCACACAGTGGAAGAATGGTATTCTCTAGGGATGGGCACAAAATGAAAAATGAAATGCTGTTTCATTGTTTCATTAGGAAACAAAACAAAATGAGGAAGCAGCATTTCGTTACAGATTAAACAAAATTGTCATTTTTTGTTGAAATGAATCATTTCATTCCATCTGCAAAGGGGGTCCCTAATCTGCTAGGCTTGCAATGAGCCACCACTACCACTGCCGCTGGAGCTCAGGAGGGGGGGAGGTGGATCCCTGCCACCGCTCCGGAACTCCCTGCCTCCTCCTCTCCGCCCCGGCTTCTGGCCTCCTCTTACTTGGGAGGTGGGTGCGGGGTGACTCCCCTGGGTACTAGAGGCACCAAATTTGGTGCCAGGGAGCCATTTTCAGAGGGGTCTACCAGAGCTTTCTTCAGCTAGACCCCTTTAAAAATGGCCCAGTTGCCACCTGCAATCCCCTGGTAGTGACTGGGCCAGTTGTAAAGGAATACAGCCGATGACATCCCGGCTGGACCGCTTTAAAATGGCTCCTGAGCACCAAATCTGGTGCCTGTAGGACCAAGGGGAGCAGTTTTGTTTTGTTTCATTTTGTTTTGCATGATTTTTTTTAAAAAAACATAAGAAACAAAACAAAATGAAATGGGGGGCATGAAATGAAACAAAACAAAATGTTATTTTTCCATTTCATGTTCATTCCTAGTATTCTCCCTTTTGTGTACCAGCAACTGAAAATAATATTCACTTGGTTTGTGTAAGAACTTTAAGAATGTTTACTCTAAATAAATAAAATTGAGTTAAACATATTATTAAAATTAAGATTGTGAAGGTGTATCTCTTGGTCAAGATCTGCAGTTATGGTGGAATTAGCTCTGAAAAGGCCTGGAATTAGCTCTTTAAAAAAGAGATCATGTTTCTAATCCCACTGAAAGGCAAGATGTGTTGTTTCGCTCTCAAAAATAGAAAATAATGATGATCAAAACGACTTTTTTCACAAATTGAGTGCAAAACTAGATTACAGAAAATCACATTACAATGGTAATGATACAGCTTGTACAAAGTGAGGGTGTCCTTTCTTCCTTAACAATAGGGGAAAGATAAGCCAACACAACTCATAAATAAGACCTGGGTTATCACTTGTCTCAAGCCTATATGAGAGGAACTTCATCTCTTCAAGTTCATCCTTGTTCATGTGAAGAAAGCAATAGGGGATGGGGCAGGGCTATATCCACATTTAAGGGTATATAAGAATTCTGTGCATACAGACAGTGCAAGGTTGTCAAGTTTATTGCCCATGCAGACATTTGAAATATACCTTCCTAGGATAATTAAACATTTTGTGTGAGCTGCAGAAAGAGTTGCTAAAGTACCATACAGAGGTTCACATCAACCTGGGACAAATCTGTGTGGTCATGGCTGAAAGAAAGCCCATGGAGTCAACCTAACACCCTTTGCTGTGTTTTCTTGCAGCCATCATTTAGCAGTCCATTGTGGCTTTCCTCTTTTTAAAAAATAAATAAAGTAAATGGCATATCAAAATGTCACAACCCACCTAATTCATAAATGGTTGTCTCCTCGGTCAATGTTGTCCACAGTTTCATTTGGATGAGGGCTAACCATTCACACAGGCTACACAATACTATTTAGGATCATTCTGAATCCTATAAAAAGAATACATGCCCTAGTCCTGTCCCAGAAGGTATACTTAAAGGGGCAGGGTGGATTGATCTCAATGGAAATATATGTAAATGCCATTGTTTGATTCAAACCAACCTGTTCTAAAAGAGACCAATATATCAATCTGTGTACCAGTGTGGACAGGCTTAGAAAACTTAAGTTGGACTGCAGCTCCCAGAGTGTAAAAACCACACAAATGCTGATCATTCTCTGAGAGGGTTTCTAGGAGCTGGAGTGTAAAAAGAAAGCTCCAACAAAGCGTAGCTATAAAATGCTGTTTTATACCTCTGTAATTGCCTTTTAGCCCAACTGTTCAGAACTGTTTTTATACAACTCTCTGCCAATTTCCCCAAACACTTCACACATCTGATGAAGGAAGCCCCAAGCAATAAAAGCTCAAGGCAAAATAAGGCAAAATAAACAAACATGCCTCTTTTTACAGTGTCACACATCTGTATTATTGTACCCCAATAATAGCACTCCTAATTGACAGCAGGTCTTAGGGACAGTTCACACATAGAAGAGCTAAATCGTCCAGCTGACAACACATTTATTTCTGAGCTGAACTAAACCCCCATGGTATGATTTTCCTCCTTTATTTACACATGGGGACCAGTGACATAGGAAAGGCTCAATAGGCAGAGAAATTATCATGGCAAACAGGATGTAGGATTTCCAGAGTAGTCTTTATCATGGTGGCCATTAGCAACAACAAACCCCTAGACTAGCATCCTGCTGTCCCAGTGAGAAAATGAAAATTGAATGAAGTGGTGCAATGGCTAGATCTCTAGTATAAGAAGGTAGGATACATTCCTTCAGTCGCTCTCTGAGGATATAGAGGAAAAGATGAAGTAGGATACAACATGAAGGTAGAAAAATAGTGTAGGCCTTCAGGATTCAAATAGGAATTTATAGTCTGCTTGACTTGAGTTGGTTGGTTGGTTGGATGGATGTTTACCTGGACATTAAGTAAAATCCAGATAAAATTCAGCCATTCCACCCAGTGCCTATTTGAGAAACTTGTCTATTTTAGCCAATATACAAATGTAGATACAAGACAAATAATGCATGTACTCTTTTGTTTAAATGCTTTCCAAGAAATGATGAGACAATGAGAAAAATCCTCTTCCATTTAAAGACATAAAAAGACTCATTCCCTAATGGGTAAATGTTTCATTTGTCCTTAGCTAGTTTGCAAAATGTTGTTATCTGTTTGCTGAACTGCCTCCAGTGGCTGAAATGCTGATGTTTAGCATAACTTGAATCAAATCTTGAAATTCTGTGTCTCAAGAAAGTTGTACTTTATTTTCCTGGTTTCTAATCTTCTTCTGCATTGTTTTTCCTGCAAATCAGAAGGTACAGTAAAGGAATTTCTGAGATATTCTCATGGATCTAATTTCTGTTTGTTTGGTATCTATAAGAACTTAAGTCATGAAATGATTGAAGTCTCATTATAATACTAGCAGAGGCTCCTGTGCATTGCAGAATATCAAATCAAATCAAATTTTATTGTACGGTCATATACCCAGTTATTTGATAGAAGAGTCAAAGACTACATGGCAACACAGAAGCAAAGACACAATGTGGAGCCTTATTAAAATAACCAAAGGTTACATAGCTATACAAGTAATTCAAAATGTTGATACTTATTGTAACATTTTATGAATATTTATAACTGAAAATTATTTTTTTGCAACTGACTGTTATTGCTTGATATACTCCGGAAAACTATAATATCATTATTTCTTTATTTATATGCACCACTAATGCCCAATGGGTAATTAAATTCATTCTCCCTTCTTCATTGTACCCACAGAAAAACAGTATAATGCAAGTATGAGTCACTCCTTGGCTCAAGGACACCTTGTAAGATTTGTGACTAATCAGGGGTTTATAGCTGTCTAGCACTCTAACCATTATACCTTATTAGTTCTTTTGGATTAATAGTTATTATAGTTCCTAGTTCCCTGAGCTAGTTGCCCTCTGAAGATGCCAGCCACAGAGACTGGCAAAATGTTAGGAAGAAAAATTTCCAGAACATGGCCAAACAGCCCGAAAAACTCACAACAGCTATCTGATTTGCTTAATATTCAAATCAGGCTACCCAGATTCTAAAAACTGGAATGTGGTAACTTAGCTTGATGTTAATAGTCATCATAACAATGGAAAAGAAGTCTTCCAGCACCTATCAAGACTATATAGAATAATCCATAGGATTGTAGGCCACATCCTCCTCCACTTGTACAGACCCCTATTTTTTCATTGCTTCTTTCATTCCTTTCAATTTTACTGCCAAAAAAATAAAAAATACATAACACTGAAAAAATGGAGTAGCTGCACATTGATTGCTTTCTGACTGCTAGCATGAGCGGTCGTCCAAATCTAAGTGCTCTGTTTTTTTAACCCTCTTCTTTTTTCAGTCTATTGCACTTCTGTTGTTTGTGCCAAAACCATATCAGGCAATTGCACAGCTGGGAATAGCTGACTACTAGGAAGGGGAACACATTCACATTTGACCATGTTTTTGGTCAACAGAAGATGATAACCATCATTAAGTTCCTGATGCATGTCCAGTGAAAGATCTGACTAACCCAAGCTTCATCCCCCACATACCTGGAATTTTGTGGAGGTCAGGCACAATCTTAGATGCAGCACCTGGAAGATGATTTTTTTCAAACAACTATAAAGAAGCCTCCATTGCCTTTAAAGCCATGACTCCTAATGCCCAAAGGTCTTGATGAGTGACTATGTTTTGATCTGAAGCTGAAATGATGCTAGTGTATGTGCTGATTGAGCTTTCAGGGCTGTGATTCCCAAGGTGACCCAAGTGTTCTTGGACTACAACTTCTAGAACCCTTTTCCAAAAGCTATACTGGCTGGGGTTTCTGAGAGTTGCAATGTAAGAACACTTGGGCTATCTGGGTTTGGAAACCATAGCTCAAGGGGATCACATTCCACAAATGAGGTCTACAGCCAAGAAATCCCTCCACCACGTTTCTACATAGTGGACTATTCTCCATGGCAGAATGCAGAGGAGACCCTTCCCCAACAGGCAAAGATCCTAATTGGACAGGTGTGTATACAGAGAGCCATTACCTTAAATATCAAGTTCCCAAAGTGTTTAGAGCTATTTGGGTTATTGTTAACACTGTGAACTAGGATTAGAAGCATATTGGCAGTCAGTGTAATTCTGTGAGAACTGGTGTTATATGAAGTTTAAAAAGGGGTCTTGCCAGCAGTCTAGCTGCCCCACATTGTGCACCCTGAGCATCCATGCTATCTTCAAAGGCAGTCCTATAAAAATGCATTAGAGTAGTCTAACTAGGACGTGAGCAGTGCATGAAGTACTCTAGCCAAGGTGTCCCAGGCCAGGATTGGTTGTAGCTGTCAGGCCAATCAAATACTACCCCATGCACGTTGAGCTCAGGTGAGCCTCAAATGACAGAAACAGCTAAAGGAATATTCTCAGGCTATGTACCTGTTCCTATCCAGGTAATGAAAGCCTGTCCAGATCAGATTTGAGACACACACAAATTGTCTTAGACAAAGGAACAGGTTTCAGTGTTTTTAGAGGATAGTCTTTGCTTCTGTGGCTGCAAAAAGGGTGTCATTATGTCTCACGGCATTTCAAAGTGTTGCCTCAGTTGACAGGTTGGTAGAGACACTGCCATAGATATTTCCTATTTTTGGTGGTTAGGAAAGGCTGGGGAATTTTTTTACCTTCTGGGTTATCAAACTCATACAAGTTGTTCAAAAGAAAACAAAACTGAACATTTACCCATTAAAAAAATACCAACCATATCTAAAAGAAGTAAGGAATGTGTTGGAGTAGAGATGGGCACGACCAGGGAAAATGACGTTTTCGAGTTGACGTGTGTCGGAGCCGGCCTGTTTCGGCTCGTTTCTGTTTTTCGTGAAATTTTTCAAAAATTTGTCGTTTTGTTTGTCATTTTTTGTCTGCCGTTAGTACTGGTTTGGGGGGGGTAGCGGGCTCCTAGAGGCACCTCTCTGGGGTGGGTGCCTCCTCTGGCCTGCTATGAAGGGAAAGCAGGCTCCTGGAGGCACCTCTCTGGGGTGGGTGCCTCCTCTGGCCCGCTACAAAAGGGTACGCATAGCCAATTAGATATGCATACCAAGTTGCAGTGGCAGGCAGAGACACCTCTTTTCGGTGCCTCTACTCTGACTCACTAAGAAGGACAGCATACTGGCATACTGGCAGTACGGTGCACTTGGGAGCTAAGTGCTCTGGGTGCAGTCTATGGCTCACTAATAAGGGAAGTGTACTTGCGTGTAGTGCAATGCGAGTACAGAGATCTAGCTTAGGGTTAGGGTTAGCGCAAGGGCTAGGCTTAGGGTTACGGGTAAGGTTAGGGTGAGTTCGTGGGGTGCACCTCTGGGTGCCTCTCTGACCCACTAAGAAGGACAGTGTACTGGCGTATGAGTTAGGCTTAGGCTTAGGCTTAGGGTTCGAGCTACGGTTAGTGGGCTTTTTATGCCCGACTGGTACATCCCAGAAGTCTCGGTCAAAACCTGGTCAAGTGGCCATGCGATTGGTGGAATGGCTCCAAAAATTTGCATGGTCCGCTCCCATGGCCAGCCCATTATTGTGCAGGTGTAAAAAAATAAAAATAAAAATAAAATAAAATAAAATGGATGCGCAGCCCAGGAGAGGAGAGGTGGGAGGCCAGCCCCCCCCTGAAACCACCCCTCTGGTAGGTGCTCTCACTCAGGCAGGCATATTTTCGCCTGTTTTTTTGGCCGGGAATCAGGTTTTTTTTTAATTTTTAAAACTTTTTTTCTGTGCCGCGCCGCTTGGCAAGTTGGCGAGACGACGAGAATGCGCAGCCCAGGAGAGGAGGGGGGAGGCCGGGGACACCCCCCAGAAACCACCCCTCTGGTAGGTGCCCTCAGGCAGGCATATTTTCGCCTGCATTTTTGGCCGTGAATCGGGTTTTTTTATTTTTAAAACTTTTTTTCTGTGCCGCTTGGCATCGCACGATCTCTGCGATGCCGCCAGGAACGACCAGGACAAATCAGACCCAATTTTTCTTTAGTTGGTTCGAGTTCGAGTTCTGGCGGAGTAATTGTCGTTCTTCGTTCCGTTATGTAACGGAAACGAGGAACGGAAACAGAAACGAGGATTTCGCCGAGTCGTGCCCATGTCTAAGCAGGAGAGAAAAATGCTGCTTTGCCTGGAAAAAGGGGTTGGAGCAATTCATTTTATAAGCATAGCAGATCCCAAAATATTTGATAGTGTAGACTGGCTCACAGTGGTTGAATAAAGAAGACAAAACGTAATGTGCTTAATTTGTTTTATATTATGTAGACTAACATAATATGCAAATTAGACTATCAAGATTTACAGAACCGCAATATTTCAGCCCTACAGATCTTCAGACATTGAAGCTATATCTAATATTGTCTCTAATCAGACTTAATCATCCTTCACCCTACTGCACTATTGTTAAATGGATTTCTTAGTCTATAAAGAGTGAGTATTTTCATTTTGTCTTCTGACTGTTTGCTTCTCTTCAATAGTCATGGGTCCAGCACCACAATTGCCAAATGATATTAACAGCAATGGGAGTTTTTCCTTTTCTTTGGGGGCTCACTTACATGCCCATAGTTTTTTGGAGGGGAGATATCAAGGTTTACCATGAACAGACCGTAATTGTCCATGTACTAATGATCAGCTGGAAACTGTGGAACATGTTCTCTTATTCTGTACTTATTATCAAGACCTACGTAGAGAACTTATTTCCCCTATCATAGGCAAATTCCCTGGGAGGTCAATAGATTTTTACTTGCATCTGCTCCTTTCTGATAAATGTTACCAAATAACCAAGCAGGTTGCCAAATTCTGTGCAGTAGCACTAAGGGTTCAAAATCAGATTATAAATGGAGATAAAGAAATATAATACTCATGTCTTAATGGCTGCTAAATTTTAACCTGTACTTTTTATCTATCAATTTTATCTACCAATTTTATGTATTAATTGAAATTTTAACCCGTACTTTTTATCTACCAATTTTATCTACCAATTTTATCTACCAATTTTATCTACCAAATTTATGTATTAATTGAAATACTATCATGGAATACACATTGATGCCATGTATTTTGTTGCTGTATCTGTCTAGTTTGGTCATTGGCCGTAAATAAATAAATAATGATAACATGCCCATAGCTTGCCTAGAATAATACAGATTTGGCATCACTAAGATTTTATTTTCCGTATTGACTACAGCAGTGCATGTTTTATTTTTTTTCACTGATACCTGAGTGGTTATTTTACAGTTGCCTTCTCAGTCCCTACTAAATTTCAATAAAATTAAAGCTGCAACCTATAACTGTAATTATTGATATAGAGTATGTGGAGTGTCACTCTGCTTTGGATTTATCTTCTTTTAGGCATGTATTTATGCACACCAACTATGCTATAGAAAACAGCTTTTAAAGCATATGTCATGTTCAAGGTCTACTCAAGCTGATATAATTTGTTAATTAAATCCACCCAGAGCTTTTGCAGTCAAACTTTTGAAAGTACAGAGTCATCTTTTAATAAGAAAAGTCGTTTAACCTACTTATCTGATCAGGAAAAGATGCAGAGAAACTATATTCTGTATGTATTAATTATCAGTTTTAAAGGTAGTTTATTCTGAACATCTTTACTTCCACTCTGTGCTGAGACCTCAGTAACTACTTTAACATTTACAACTACTTTATGGGTGCTTCCAAGTAATGACTTGACTCCTTACCGTGCAATCAGTTTATTGTTGTGCAGTAAATAAGTATTTCCTTCACCATTTGGTTTATGCTGAACTGAGGTTGCATCATATTATTTAGGTAGCACACTTGGCAAAAAATTTTGTATGCTGGGAATATGCCGTACTTCTTCCAAACAGCTCTACAGGGTCTCTGCTGTTGTGTGGGTTGCAATTGGTTGTTTCAGTGTCACTAGTACCATTAGAGCCACGGAGTAATCATGCTTCCTTTTTTTTTTGAACATTTTTGGACTTCCTTTTGTCTTTGACACATTTCAGTATCCATGTGCTATGTGCTGGGAGGCCTAACATTTAGAAACCTGGTGGGGAAACTTTAGAGCTTGGGAATACTAACTATTGGGAGTAGAGGTGGGTACAGATTAGTGTATCTCAGTTCATAAAGGCAGCAGCCCAGGTGCTGCTGCTTCCTTCCCCCACCTCACCTGGAAGTTAACCCGGTTAGGCAGCCTCTCAACTGATTTTCCAGTCCTGGCAACAGCTCAGGCATCTTTTCCCCACCATCTCAGCTTTGTCAAAACCATTTAGACAAAAGGGAGAGGCAGAGAAGTGTGAGTGGCAGCCAGGAGAGAAGAGATTGGTCGAGAAGGTAACAAACTGGGCCAGGTTAGCATCTAGATCAACTGAGGAGGTGCTGCCTTTATGGACTGAGATGAAACAGTTCATGCCCATGTCTAATGGGAAGCCATGACTTCCAGAGTCCTCAGCGAACACAGATAAGTTTTGGTGGGAGGCAAGTGATCACCTAAGTCTCCTTCACCCAAGGCAGCTGGAGGGCCTGCCGTTGGTCGTCTTTGCTAACACCACTTGTGTTTTCTTTATAGCAAGATACCTTCTCCCATTTCCACATCTCATCTCTGCCCTGGGGATGCTGTACTGTGTTCCTCTGCCGTATGCTCCCCCTCCATGACCCGTGCTGGGGAGAAGATACAGCCTTTTTTGGTTCCCATTTTGCTTATGGCAGAAGACAGGGAAATGCTTCCTTGTCCAACCAAGCACAAGACTGGTCCTCTATATCTATTCCTGCCTCAGTAATAAGAGGCTTGAGGCACTAGACTATCATTACAGGAATATATCTGGCAACTTCCTGGGTGTGAGGGAAGATACTTAAACTGTAGGTGATATACTTTCTTAACTTTTTCTAACTAGTTTCTCCCCTTCCCCTTAAAATTTAGCAACTGTTTGAATATTAGAATCATATTTAGGTTTTTTTAAAATATATTGTAATTTATTGGGTAAACCTCTGTCCATTGAGGCATAATGTAAAGTTACACCAACATAAAAGTGCTGAGTGTTATTTGTGATCAGCTACAAGGGTTTGTGCAACTCAGTTGCACAATTAGTAATGTCTCTGGCATGACCAATGGGCCAAATGTGTAATGTGTTAGCACAAATACTCATGAATAGTACTTCCCCCTTGGTAGCATCATACATACGAATTCCTGTTGTGTGCATATACTGTATATACTCGAGTACAAGCTTAGTTTTCCAGCCCTTAGTTTTGGCTGAAAAATGCCCTTGGCTTATATTTGAGTCAATACATTTTCCCAGTTGTGGGGAAAATTAGGTGCTCAGATGGCTTGGGGGAGGCAGCAAAGGGCACGTCCTGATCAGGCAAGCGATAGCGGTGCCTCCGCTTCCCATATGATTCCATTGAGAAGGTTTATGGACACCCTCTGTGGAGCTTCATAACTCAGCCCCCTAACCCCCAAATGTTTCCAAATTTCAGGGGATTCCCTAAAATTACTTTCTGAAGGTACCCCTGTTACAGATCCCCATTGTAAGCAATTTTGACTCCATGTTTTTTAAAACATACGCACTCAAAAATTATTTTTAAAAATGCAATCAAAATTTATTTACCTTGGGACTCCAAAGTAGCAGGGGTACCTTCAGAAAGCGATTTTAGGGGAACCCCTGAAATTTGGAAACATTTGGGGTAAGGGGACTTAGTTATGAAGCTCTAAAGGGGCTGAGGGTAATATTAACAACTGTGCAAGTTCTGTGGAGGCAATCATGGAGTTTACTCTATGGTATTAATTCCCTGATTGCCTCCACACTCCCAGCACACATTGCCAATTACTACCCCCAGCCCCTTTAGAGCTCAGCTGGTATACTGTATATACTCAAGTATAACTTTAAGAAAATGCCCTCGGCTTATACTTGAGTCAATAAGTTTCCCCAGTTTTCTGGGGTAAAATTAGGCCCACGGCTTATTCTCGGGATGGCTTATACTCAAGTATATACAGATAGTTGCCCAACAGGATTTTGCCCATTGTTTTTTTAGCAGTTTTTTTTTTTAAAAAAAATGAAGTTGCATAGAATTAGGAGAAATATGGGATATAACCAATAATATAACTGGTGTATAAAATGAATGAATGAATGAATGAAAAACCTCCTGAGACAGCTTAGAAAGTCACCAAAAATTCTTTCCAAAGGGGAGAAATGTTAGCTCATCGGAAAAACAACAGAGCATGTTGAGATATTTCAAAGATTGGCAAATGTTATTTGGCATATCCTTTTGTGGGCTCTAGCCCATTTAATAAGTGCAGACTACACTCTGTGGATGTTTATTTTCTTTACAATGCTGCAAGACTCTTATTTGTATGGAATAATGTTGGCTCGGTGTGATATATGGTTGCTACATGAAGCAATGATATTGAAAATTGTTATTTTGTTTCCAAACTCTTTCAGAACTGGTCCAAGCTATTTTGTTGCCTGAAGCTGAGAAATAAATCAGTAATCCCCCCCCCACACACACACCTGTATGTTCCATGGACTAAAGCCAACTTTTTTCAATATTTTTCTATTCATGTATTTTAAAATATTCTGACACACTGTCAATTTTTACAGATCCATGGCAGCACAGCGCAATGACAAATTGCAGCATAAAACTGGCATTCTCAACAGGAAGGTCTTAATCTGGTGTTGATAACATTGTGATAATATTAGCCTGATTTTCTTGAGGGAAGTGGTTTTAAAGTGAGTGTGCCACCATAGAAAAGGCAATCTCTTTCGTCCATAAGTTCACAATGCTATTCTGATCCTGATGGACCTCTTGCTCTTAAAAATGATTTCATGACGTGTCATGGCCCATATGAAGCCATTAGAAATTTCTTTGAAAGAATAGTGAAGGATTTCTTTTAAACCCTGTAATGTATACTGTATATTTTGGGATGATTTTACTGTTACTTCACTATGTGGGCAGGTGCTTTGGATCCCACTTTCCCATACATTAGAAGGGATACTGAAAATATTTAAGTCATAATTTCTTTGGGTAGGTTTCTTGGGTGGGTGGATAGACTGAATCTTAAGATCACCAAAGAATAACTAAGGCAACATTTTCCAGAGAAGGGGAATTAATTTGCCTGCTTTAGTCCAGTTTCCCTTCGATGTACACCTCCCTAACCGCTTAACAGTAATATGTCTATTGTGTTATCCATTTATATGTATCATAGACAGATAGAGAGATCTGGGATGAAAAAGATTCAAGGTGTGCGCCTGGCTTCTTCATATCCAAAAGAATGACCTCATTGCAAATCCTTCAGTTATCTGGAAGTACTGGCTATGAAGATGGAGAGAAGGGTAGCAAACTTTTAATCAGAAATGATATAAAAATTAAAGTAAAAGGTAACCATTTGCCTAATATATAAATCAGAAGGAAAACAACAACAGCATCACAATCCTTCCTCAGTGTTTAGGGTAGCACTTGGAATGGTTGCTCTTTGGGACATCTCACATTGTCCTATCCATTTACCTAAGAGCCGACTACTTGGGAATGTTAGTGCTGAAAGCTCTAACATTCCCAAGCTCAGATATGAGATACAGACTCAAGTAATTAAATAAACTGAAGTTTTCAGCTCCCGGTTCCCATAAGTAAGGGGCAAATAGTAATGGGGAAGCTGGAAAATTATTGCACACTCAATTAAAATGTCATCAGCATTTTCAGCCGTTTTTTTTTAAATGCTGGGAATTGTCTTGAAAAGATCTCAAGAGGTTGGCACCAGGCCAAGACAATCTTTCCGTTCGTTCACTCTGGAGTCCTGAAGCTGTTAGCTCTCAGAAAGAGGCGAGCCCATCATTCCTTTATGCATCTTTTAGAAGGCTCTTCAAGCCCTTGACAGGCCACAATAAATCTTGCTCTTTGAGAGCCTAAACAGAAGCAGGGGAAATGAAAGCTAATGTATATAAAGACATCACTTAATTTAAAAGACAATCGGTAGCTTTTTATTGTGCTGTGTTATTCCTTAAAAGCACATAGAATTAAAAGAGAAAGAGGTTTTTCATCAACAACATGGATTGATTTAAATCACACTGAATCACAATGGAACAGCAAATAATCCATTTAATTTCTGTCTCCCGGTGCTTTGTACCATACTGGTTGTAAAGAGAGCTCTAAGCCGATGTAGAAGTGCTGAGAAAGTAACATGAAGTGGTTGGATGATATATTTTGCCTTGGAGAGAATGAATGAATGGAGTGCTTATTGATTATGCTTTCTTGGCACAGAACAATGATGTGGAAGTACTTAATAAATATGGTTGGCACAACCTTTGCCAAATGATGCCAAAAGATACTGAAGTGCTGAACAACAGAACTTAATTAACCTACTTTTGCTCTCACATTTTGCTACAAAGATTCAAAACAGCTGCCGTTGTATGACTTGGTTCATTGTTCGTCTTCCTTAGAATAACTTGTTTTCATATATCTGCCCAGACTTGAGATGGGCAAGAAACAGAAACAAAGTGTTTTGCTTTGTTTCATTTCATTTCAGTCTTCATTTCATTTCGTTTTGTTTAATTAATAACGGATTTTTAAAATAATCCATTATGTTCATAAGGCTATAAATAATAGGGAACGTTCCAGTTTTTATTTAACAGGGAGCTGACTGCCCTAATAAAACACCTTCAAACCTTCCAATTAATTTGCTTTCAAGCAAAGAACCCTCTGTAAACAAGCTAGAAACCTAATGGCTAGCTGCTGCACAGAGAGATTGGGGACATATGCTCAAAACCTTATCAGCAGTGCAACAAGGAAGGAAAAATCTATATAAAAATAATCAATACAGTCCTACTTACTCAGGAAAAGAAAACAACCAGTTTAAATAAACTTGCAGACACAGCCAGTGAAGGGAAGAGCTCAGCTCCTGGATATCTTATAAAAAGGCATTAATCCAGTATATGTCAACTCAGAAATAATCCTACTCTGCTTGAGAAAGTCCATGACCCTGTTAAATGGGAGAATATTACACATAACTTATTGCATTGCACTATGTGTTTGCTTTCTCATTGAAATGCCTGGCAGGATGGAGTCAAAAGAAACTTTATCGAATCAGTATATTTCAATAGGTAACAATAAATGAATGACAGTTTAGTTTGGAAGACAGCCATTGACAATAAAATTGACTTTTTCAAAATTGACAATTTGCACAAAATTGCTATTAAATGTTGATTTCATTCTGAATTACAAAAGTAGAAATAAAAAACTTGTGTGGAGTGCAGTCAATTTTGATTTATGTGACCTTTCTTGGGGGTCATCTAAGATGTTATTGCTTGCTCAACACAACACAAACCCTTTTTTAAAAACTACAACTGCTATTGCCTAGCATCTTCAAATAGTGGCCATGTTGGCTACAGGGTTCTGGACATGACATAAATAAATAAATAAATAAATAAATAAATAAATAACATTCTTAAGTGCTAAACAAAAATATAATAATCATAACCCAATACAGTAGTATGCATGCACATGCTACAGTCAACATGGTATCACCCTATTTTATTTATTCTTTATTGTTTAATTTTGTTTGTTTCATAGAACAAACTGTCTTGTATTATTAGGACAAGATGATAGGTAGGCAGGTAGGTAGGTAGGTAGGAGGTACATAGCTTTTTCATAAAAACTAGCTACTGAAATCATCTGAGTTCATAGCAGTAGCTGTGATGCCTCACATAACTAAGTTAGATTATTTTGCCTAGTCACTGGTATTCAGGATCTGGAAGTTGAGTCATGGCAACTGGACTTCCTTTACTTGAGAGATAGAAATGTTTTGCTGTTCATCCAAACAGCTTCATCAGTCTGAATAAAGCTAGTGCGAGTCCTCCATCTTATAGTCTGTTTTGACCTCTCGCCATCCTGGTCTGAAATAGGCTCATAAGATGAACAATACCCAGAATAGGCTTGTTAGGTAGACCACCATATCAAGAGCCTCCCCCCCCCCAACACACCCGATTGGGTGCATTGGGGAAAGAGGTATGGACCCAGTGTTCAAAATGAAAAATGAAACAAAATGAAAAATGAAACCAATTTTTTTTAAAAAATCATTTCAAACAAAATGAAACAAAGCCCAACAAAACAAAACAAAAATGAAGCAAAACACAATTTTTGCATTTCGTGCCCCTCTCTAATTACAGGATAACTATACCATCCATTTTTGCCTATGAACTGGAGTGGTTTGCATTTAACATGAAACTCATGAGTGGGTCTTCTGTGTCTTGGATCAGCCTAACTAAATTCAAAATGTGGTTATGTGATTATCCCAGATTTATATTTTGCTTACCCAAAGATATGAAGCCCATTTTAACCTGTCAACTTCCCAGTTGTCACTGAACTCTTAGCTGCAGCTACATATTTGAAAATGGGAGGAGTACATCAACTTAAACTCTGTCAATATTTTGACAGTGGCTAAGCAATACATTTTTTTTGTTGAAATACTGTATATATTTTCCAACAAATCCTTCACTGTTGTCTGGTAACCATATTTTTAAACCCAAAACTCTGAGTTACACTGATTCAATCTGAGTGGCAATAAATTATTTAACCTTTAGAATCAAAATAAACATACTAAATGGTTGTATGCTGTTTACTGTAACCTTTGAAAATAATTTTTGGGTGCTCTGATTTATGCAAGTAGATTTCGTTGTTTATCTGTTATCTGACAGAAATTCTGACTGAGATTTAGAACAGTCTGCTTCAATAATGACATCCACTCTTATAACTTTTTGCCCACAGTAAATGGCTGGGTGAAATGAAATTGATTCCCACTGATCTGGTATTTACAAAAAACAGCTTTGTTAGACAGACGTATGGAATATACTAAAGGTTATACACAGTACAGTCATAGTATTGGAATGGACTTTAAAGATAATATGGTTTAATGTTCTGCCATAACAGAATTTCCTGGAATGAAACTATACACAAGTCAAAACTACAGAAAAATTGAATTAGAAGCTAATAGTGGCATGAGCATTCAGGAATCACATAAGCATACATGCTCTCTTGAATACTCTTCTAAGCTGAGACATGGGCAGCATCTTTTTAAATGCACAAGCAGGCTATTGTTCACCTCTATCTTGTGAGAAATTGTCTCCCAGGTCCCTCATAGAGTTGCCAGGTCTGTAGCTTCCAAGTAGAGATGGGCACAACTAGGAAAATTTTTTTTCGAGTTGTCGTTTTTCGGGGCAGGTCCGTTTCGGCTCGTTTCCAATTTTTGCGAAAATTTAAAATAATTTGTCATTTCATTTTTTGTTTTTTCGTTTGTCGTTTCTTCCGCAATTTCACGCGATTTGACGTCCCGGTCCCAACCGAGAGTCCCAGTCGGCGCTCGGTGTTTTTGCGGGGGCGGGGAGGTGCGGGCGTAGGGTGGGCGGTGGTGGCAGTGGTCCATGGGTGGGCGGCGGCAGCGGCAGGGGGAGGGGTGGGTGGGCGTGCGGCGTGCGGGCAGGCGGCGCACGGGCGCGGGTCCCGCAAATGACGCAGAGCAGGCGAAAAACAGTTTAAACTGGCCTGGGTGATGGACTTGCTGCACAACAAGACTAGTGCATCCTATAAGCAAACAAAGTGGGGCAGAAAGAATGCATTTCTTTTTTCCCCTCTTGGTCTGCTGATGCTGAACCGGCCAGCCACCCTACTTGGTCTGGCTGCCGTGCCTGTTATACATTTTTGTTGTTTGGTTTTGAATCCATCCCATCTTCCCTCCACCTCTCTCAGAGGCAGCAGGAGAAACAGACATTCCTTTCCTCCCCAAATCTGGATGAGGGGTCTACTGATAGTATACGCTGGCAAACTGCATAGGCTACGGCAATACCCTTCTTAATGAGTCACCAAGCAAATGAACTTTAGAAAAATAGAAAATAAATGGTAGTATTATATTTTTAGATAAAAGTTATAAACTGCTACTAGGGTAGGGTTGCTTGCTTGCCATTCCCTTCCCAATCCCCACAGCAGCAGAGCTGCAGGCAGGGTAAAAGGACCTTGGCCAAGTAAATGAACTTGGTTGGGAATTGGGATAGAAAACAAATGGTAGTATATAAATAATATATATTTTCAAAATAAATCCGCAGCACCTACCCTACCCTCCCGCTCCCACTCAAACCTTCCCTACCCCTTGAAGCAAATATAAGCAAATAAAAAAGGAAATCCTCCTCCAAAATGCAGGAATAAAAAAAAAAAGAATAAACTCTGTGTTGCTATTCCCCACAGGGAATGAAAGAAATTATTATTTTTTCCTAAAAATTCAATTGAATCAAATAATCAATTCCCTCCCTGCCTTCCTAACGCGACCGTGACCGCAAAATAGAAACTAGACTGAGCACAGCAATCCAGCCCTGACCACCCTCCACCAAGATCCAAGCCCAGACTGCGACTGACTGGGAGTGCCTCGCCTTTTTATGCCCTCTTGCACATCCAGAAGTTTCAGTCAAAACCTGGCCATGCGATTGGTAGAATGGGTCCAAAAATGTGCATGGTCCCATCCCATGGCCAGCCCATCATTGCGCAGGTGTAAAAAAAACAAATTAAGAAAAAATAAAATAAAATCAACGGAGGCGTATTTTTGCAAGACAAACCCACTGCTGCTACTGAAAAAATTCAAGCATTTAAAATAGCTAATTTTCGCATATTTCTGTGGTGCTTTGGTGGGTTTTTGGACCACAATTTCAAAAAAAATATTGCGGTCGCCATTTTGGATCCCCCCCGCCAGCACCGCATGGCAAATGGAGGCAGACGAGAGGATGCCCCCCCAGCCTGGTACCAGCAGCGCAGCAGTAGCCAAGGAGAGGGGGGGAGGCCGGGGAAACCCCCCCAATAAACCACCCCTCTGGCCTTGTAGGTGCCCTCAGACAGTTTTCGCCTGCTTTTTTGGCTGGGAATCGGGGTTTTTTTAAACTATTAAAAACTTTTTTTCTGTGCCGCTTGGCATCGCACGATCACCGTGATGCCAGGAACGACAACAACAAATCAGACCCAATTACTCGTTCGTCGGTTTGAATTCGAGTTCTGGCGGAGTAATTGTCGTTTCCTTTTCGGTTCCGTAACGGAAACGGAAACGGGAATTCCGCTAAGTCGTGCCCATGTCTACTTCCAAGATCTCTGATTTTAACCTGAAAACCTGAGACTAGGCCATAGTACCTTGTGATGTCACAAGAGTCAGACCTGGTACACCAACTGCAGAAAAATGTGTTTATGAGTGTGTGTGTGGGGGGGGGGTGAGAGAGAAAGAGAGAGAGAGAGAGATGGTGTGGATCTCCTATGTTATTTCCTAGACAAATATTGTCTGTACAGTACACATACAAACACATTTGCTGATATTTGCGCCAACACCTAGTGCCAACTAAAGGGGGTGGGAGAGGGGTATTCAGATATTAATACTACCATGTAAAATGTAATCCAATTTTCTTTATTCAACTTGGCCTGTCTCCCTATCTGAAGATTTAGGAAAGTACAGTATAGCAGCAATTCCCCAAGACTTCTGCCAGTGTTCTGACAACCTTACTTGTCAAGGAGCAGAAACTTTTTATGGTACAAATTGGAAGCTGTTAATGAAGGAATGCAACTTCAAAGTACACTTGAGTCTTTGCAACTTTTCAACTGAATGCTTGTAAAGGAAAGCAGAGGAAGGATGTGTTTATGTTTTTACATGTTTTGATGACCAGAGAGGTTGTAACATATAATAAAATAAAAAACAATATGCAACAGGTATATACAAAATTACAGTTTAGAACAAAGGGGATTCATAAATAACTGTCATAAGTGTTGCAATGTCACTGACCACTGAAATTCAACACACCTTGCATTCAGAGCATCATTCTGGTGATTTTTCTAGGGTACAAGATACATTTTGAAAAAGATGTACCTGAGAAAGGAGCATTGGCAACCATTTCCTCCATTTCCTTTGGAAGCCAAGACAATAATACTTCCACCATCTCTGCTGCAAGGGACAGCCATGCTGCAATGGTTGTTTTTCAGTATTACAACAAAAGCAAGGGCAACTTTTGTAAGCAGCAAGGTGCTGTTGGTCATATGACTGTGGTGCAGATAAATGGAAATTTATGGTGGTACGTCATGCACAGCAGTAGGGGAGAAGTGCTCAGAGAAAATGAATATTAAAACATATATCATATTGAAATATAGGTGCGTAAAGAATTATCTGTGATAGTACACGTGGTTAAGATGAAGATACTGGTGTCAAAGTGATTGATGCAAGTTGGCTGAAAATTTGCCTTGATAAAAGAGAACCAGATATATAGAAAACACTTACCCCTTTTGGATGGTGCTTCATGCAGATTTTTTTTGGGGGGGGTTACATGATAGAGGGCAATTATACAAATATATAGCTTGCTATTTGGTTCAGGCTTGTGTTTTCAATAAGAGCAATCTATTATATCCCTTTTTACAAGGTGTCTGATACCTTTCTGGTGCAGCATTAGTGGTTTATGTGTTGTGACTGGGAGCACTCCTGATTGCCCCATTCTGTAGCCTGTGAGATTGGTTAAGTAGCACCTAAATAGAGCTGTTGGTGGTGTTATCTGAGGTGACAACTTTGCAATATATTCAGTGGGTATTGAAATTAAAAGGAAAAATGAAGAAACTGCCTCCGCTATTTCCATTAGCTCTAAGTTAAAAAAAAAAATCCCTGATACAGCATGCTTCTGATTGTGCATTGCGTTAAGGGGTGGTTTATAAATGTACAACCATACAAACATTGGATAATTCTTTTGATACAATATATTTTGATTGAGGGGTTGAAGCATTGCTGTAGCACTATGTCACTTACTTTATTTTACACAAAAATTTTGGTGGTTCATTCCCATTTCTAATAGCAAGCCCATTAAGGAAAAATCTCTAGAACGTCTTGCCTTCAACAGGCCTGCTCAGCTCTTGCTAACTCAAGCCCAGGGTTTCATTTAAGAAGTCTATCCATTTCATGTTTGTCTTCCTCCTTTCCTGCTGCATTCCACCTTTCCTAGTATTATTGACTTTTCTGGAGAATCCTGCCTTCTCGGGACACCCCCAAAGTATGAAATCCTCAGTTTTGCCAGTTTTGCCTCCAGAGATAGTTCAGGCTTGATTTGATCTAGGAGCCACTTGTTCATCTTTCTGCAAATCCAAATATCCACAAAATCCTCCTCTAGCACCACATTTCAAATGAATAATTTTTATCCTATCGGCTTTCCTTATTATTTGGCTTTTATACCTATATATGCTGTAATGTTCACAAATACAAAAGCACAGATGATCTTGGCCTTTGTTTCCAATGACACATTTTAGTCATTTTCACTAAAAGCTGCATCAAGCCATTGCTGCTTTCTGCTGGAAAGATGGTGTCATCTGCACAGGTTGTTACTTACAACAATTTTCACTTCTGTTTCATTTGTATCTAACATGGTCTTCTGTATGATAAGATAAAATAAACCCTCATCTAGCACTTTTTCCTATTTGAATCCATTCCATCCCTCCATATTCTCTCTTGTGTGGTTTCTTGTCTGTAATACAAGCTATGTATCAGAATAATCAAGTGCTGATGCACACCCATTTCTTTTCTGAACCACCCATAGATACTTATGATCCATAGAATCAAGGGCTTGCTGTAGCCTATAAGACATAGAGTGATTTCCCTGTGAAATTCTTTCATGTGTTCCAGTACCCAGTAGATATTTGGAATATGATCTTGAGTCCTTTTTCGGAATCCAGCTTGAACATCAGGCATTTCTCACCCCCTTTAATTTGATCCTATAATAACTGTACTCCTTGACATTTCCTTTATTGGGAACTGGAATGTGCATTGGATGTTGTCAGTTTGTGGGCCATTGTTTTATCTTCCATGTTTGTTGGCGTATTCTTGTTAAGATTTTGACTGATTCAGTCTCTGTGTCTTGAAATAGTTGTGTTGATATTCCATCTACCCCTAGATTTATTTCTTCCTGACCTAGCTTGTTTTTGTTCTGCTCCAAGTCCATACAGTTCACTTACTCACTTGCCGTCCTGCACCTCTTCTGGTGTGTGTGTGTGTGTGTGTGTGTGTGTGTGTGTGTGTGTGTGTGTGTTTCCTGCAAGAAGTTAAGGTTGAGGGGGATTTAACATCCATTAAGTTCCATGGATCTGTGGGATCATAACCATTGTTTGCAGAAGCTCTTGTTCAATACTCAACCTCAACCACACACACTTTTCACTCTAACTTTTCTCATATTTTAAGCCCCACATCATACCCAAGGTTTGAAATATCATCTTCAGCTTTGTTTCTTAAAGGGAATTTAAAAACTTTCATTTTTAACTTAACTAAACCTACTTCCGGACCAGATTTGTGACACATTGCTATTTCTCAGTTCCAAATCATATGTCTTATGATTTAAAACTTCAGTTTTGACCTTGGTGTGTTCATATGAAATGCATCTAAGTTGATGTTTACCTCAGTTTTGTACAACTCAAAGTATACTTACACTTGAATTATATATTTCAGTTGTGAGTCAGGATTAGAAATGGGCAGAAACCAAACAATTAACCCCTCCCCCTCCAAAAAACCCCACTCATGAACGTAGCTGGTTTGTGGTTCATTTTCTGGGTCATACTTTGCAGAAACAAAACAGAGTGCAAACCTTTTGTGTTTGGCACTTTGTTTTTGGTAAAATGGTGGTAGTAGGACCACATAGGGAGGTTATGGGGCAGTGGATGTGGGGTAGGTGGGAAACAGAGGGGGTGGATTTCCCTTTCCCAGACACAAACTAGGAAATAAAATACACATCCATTCTTTTTTCCTGGGGTATTGGTGTTTCCTGATTTGTGGGCAGCCACAAACTACCCTATGTCTTCTTTTTTTCTAGTTTCTGCCCATATATGTTGAGGATGATTGTACAGATGTTGGATAGATGTGCTTTTGAAAAAAAAGGCGTTTTGTGAACTAGAGGAAAAAGATGTCTGAAATCATGTTCCTAAAATACACTCTTTTCTCTTTTCTGCCAGGCTTTATGTCTTATGGATTTCAGGCATCTTTGTCACTTTTTCAAATCCTCTAGATTTTATGGATAAAAAGAAGGTCCTGGTTTTGTAATCCCCCCCCCCAGAAATAGGGTGGGGAGAATCATGTACTGAGAGTACCGACACTAAAGCTCCTTAAGCCACTTTGTCCAATGGCTGCTTAGCAATTTCTCAGAAGTGCTGGCAAGGGCTGGAGGCAGTTCCTCTGAAGCTGCTTTTTTCCCCTTCATGACTTAATGGTTTTTCTACTGTAATTCAGTTATCCAACATTCTTCTTCCTTGTTCTCTCCCTTCTTTCAGGTATGCCAATGCTAAATTATTAGTAAAAAATGTTTGTTCAAAAATTCCAAGGTAACTTTCCCACATGTTTTTAAATTACATTGAATTAAACTGGCCAATTAGGCTAGCAAATGTCCAACTTAGCTGATAGCATAATGGATTGTTATATGTTGTAAAGTAATATGTTATTCAATATGAGCCTTATGAGTGGTACGAAGAACATTGTGGGGTGGTAAATGATGACCCTGCTTTGAAGGTTATTGCAAATGGACTGCATGCCGTCTCTTTCTTAAATTACTTGTGGCACATTGCAGCCTTAGATTATACCAAACTGTTTTCAGATATCTTGATTTCCATATAACTAAATGGGATAGTGAGAACAATATCACATGGAATATTCACACCGGCTTAAAATAGTTTCTTTTAGCCATCCTCTAAAAGATATAGATGGGACCCTGACTTACCAGGGTCCTACATTGATGTCAGTGCAGCTTCTGCAGAATTGGGGCCATTGTGGCTGTCTCAAGATGGCTGCGGGTACATGACAGCCACAAGGAAGCATGGGAGAACCAGCCACAACCAAGATGTGCTGGTAGGCCCTAGTAGGGCAGCCAGAGGCTTGTGAGTGGGGATTGTGGAGCATGGATATGAAGCATGGAGGCTTCACTCCAGTCCACTAGCTAGGTATATAAGAGGGCAAGCTGAGGCTAGGATCCTCAGTCTCACTGAAGGAGCATCATCCAACCCTCCCAGGCTTAAATTTAGGTAAAGGTAAAGGTTCCCCCACCACTCATGTGTGCTAGTCATGCCTGACTCCAGGGGTGGTGTTCATCTCGGTTTTCAAGCCAAAGAGCCAGTGTTGTGCAAGTCCATGGCCACGTGGCCAGCATGGCTGCAAGGAAACACTGTTTTACCTTCCTGCTTTTTATGGTGGTACCTATTTATTTACTTGCATTTACATGCTTTCAAACTTCTAGGTTGGCAGAAGCTGGGGTGAACAGGAACTCACTCCCCTGCGTGGCAGCTAGGATTGGAATCACTGAGCTGTGCAGCCAACCATTACCGCTCTAGTCCCCTGAGCCACCACACCCCGCTTAAATTTACATTGTTAAGTTTTGTAGAAGAATGGGAAGAAATTGTGTTAATGTTTTATTTGTCACAATTTACAGGCTTTTTTTTCAGGCAACAGTATCCAGGGAGCAGGTGTGGACCTTCAGGTCATGGGGAGGAGAAAACCTGGTGGGTCACTAGGGGCAAGTGCACTTGGGCACTTGGATCCCTTGATGGATGGATTCAACCCAACGCTTGGCAAGAATTGTTGTGATTTGATAAAAAGTAGCAGAGTGGCAAAGTATGATTCCGCCTCTCTGAAGTAAAGCACTTGCAGCCAGTCTTCAAACAGCAGCATAGAACGGTATCACACGTCCACTAAAATATGCTTCTAAATTCAGGATGAACCAGCTCCTAAAAACCTGTTCCCATGAAGAGCCACCTTTGGGGGGGGGCACCCAGGCCCCCTAAAGCGCATTATGTTGGAACCACCTCTGGGGGTAGTACTATTTTTTGCCTCTATTCAAAAGAGGCTCGTCTCCTTCACCAAGCAGATCGAAAAATGACCATTTCATGCAAGAGAGAGGAAGAAGGAGAGAGGAAGGAGTGGTGTGTGTGTGTGAGAGAGGGCAGTACCTCGGGCAGCCCGGCCAGAGCTGCGGAGGCTGCTGCTGTTGTTGCTGCAGCTGCTGCTTCTCCAGCGATGCTCCCCGCCCGGATGGCATCCCACCTTTCTCTTCTTCCCTTTTTCCTTCCTCCCTTTCCCTCCCTATCACTCTTTGCCCCCACACCCTTTCAGAAGCCTGCAGCGCCTCTCCAGTCCCAAGAAACTGGGTCATGTCTATGGAAAAGAGCATCCAGCATAACTTCTTAAGTAGTAAAATGATTTTTTTCTATAATCATACAATAATATAGTCAGATGGAGACTATAAAGCCATCAAGACCAACTCCCCCCCCCACACACACACACTGCTCAAGGCAGGAATACAAATCAAAGGACATGTACCAGGTGGTTGTCTAAATATCTCCTGAATATTTGCAGTGTTGGACCACTCACCATCTCTTGAGGTAATTGATTCCATTGCTATAGTGATCTAACAGTTAGGAAGTTTTTCCTGATATCCAACCAAAATCTGGCTTACAGTAACTTGAGTTCACTATTCTGTGTCCTGCACCCTAGAATGATTGAGAACAGATCCTGCCTCTCTTCTGTTTCACAGCCTTTCAAGTATTTCAATATAATATAATATAATATAATATAATATAATATAATATAATATACCTCAGTCTCCTTTTCTCAAGGCTAAACATGTCCAGTTCTTTCTATCTTTCCTGCGAGGGCTTAGTTTCCAGCCCCCTAATCATCCTTGTTGCGTTCCTCTAAACCAGTTTGTCAGCATCCTTCTTGAATTGTGATAACCAGATGAGACCTAATCAGTGCCAAATAGAAGGGAACTAGTACATCTTGGGATTTGAAGACTGTACTTCTGTTAATGCAGACTAAAATCGCACTTGCCCTTTTTATAGCCACATCTCACTGTTGACTCATACAGTATTCAGCTTGTGATCTCCCAGAATTCCAAGATCCTTCTTGCTCATAGAATTGCTGGGCCAGTTATTCCCCCTTTGGAACTGTGTGTTTGATTTCTTTTTCCTAGATGCAGTACTTTGAACTTATCCCTGTTGGATTTCATTCTGTTGTCTTCAGGTCAGTTCTCAAGGCTATCTAGATCATTTTAAATTTTGTTTTCTAGGTGTGGCTCATGGATAAACTGGGGGTTGGGATGACTAATTGGGGAGCACTACCCCCTCATCCACTTACAGGGTGTCTGTGCTTAATCTTTTCTGAGGTAAAAAAAGTATAAATTCCTTCCACAACACAGCAAAGATATTTACAAACAGATTAAAACCGAGAGACTACATATTTTGGATTAGGTATGGCCTTCATCCAAAATTATCTCTCTGCTAATGGAATGACAGTGAACATGGAAATTCATGTCCTCATCTTTTTACACCTGCATGCTCTCCTCCAAATATGTTCTTGACAAATATGTTCTGTGAACCACATGTGGGCTGGACTGTAGGAACAGCCAGTTAGAAGAGAAGGGAAAATGCTATTGCCTGAGTGGAAGACTACTCAAAGAGTATTAGGTATCTTCCCAAACATGTAATTCTGGGCATAAGTCTTACGCATTTGAAGTTGATTTACAACATCAAGTTATTTGATTCCATTTGGAAATTGAATAATTAGATAGGAAAATTTATTCTACTTGAGCTATATTTTTAAGAATTGTCCACATGATGTTATTTACATTCTTAGCTCCAAAACCAGTGTTTGGGGCAGCTTCTGCCCTCTGAGCAATTTCGCTTTGCAATTTCTCGGACAACACATTTTTGATGTTACATTAAACTGACGGCTTCTCAGATGTGAAAGAGAAACTTGAAGGAATGCATTATGAATTGTAATAAAATGCTTTGTTGTATTTGGTGGTAGGCTACAGTGTCATAAACATATTGCCTTGAATGAAGGTCAGAAGTTATTTTTTCAATGTGAATTTTGGAAGAAATTATAATTAAACACAAAAAAGCAAAAATTAGGATGATTAGCAGAGCGTATTGTGTAATAGTAACTTATCACCTGGGGGAGAATATTTTAACTGAGTAGCTATTTTAGCTTTTGATTAATTCCAATTTCCCCATTTCCCTTTTCCTTCTTTTAAATTATAACTGATTGAGCTATCACCTGGCATGCACTAACTTATAACTAGTGCAAAGACATCCTTATTAATTGATTTAAACCTCTCTTTAGGATACATAATTCCAATTCAGTATAACAGTCCTTGTCAATCTTTGTCCAGCAGAACTTAGAAATAAGTCTATGATCTCTTATGGTGTAATATTATTGGCTAATTAAAAAATAAGAATGAATGACTGCAATACTTAGTTACTCAGCCATCAAGATCTATCAACTGAAAATTGTCTTTAAAGCTTTGTATAGCTTCATAGTAATGGGTAGAAAAGTATAGACAGAAAAAAGCATCAGAAATAGAAATGTCTTGAAAATGTAAAGGAGGCAAGGAGAAGACACATTATACGGCATACCTCTATGGTGCGCTGGTGGATGACTTTCCAAGCAGTCCACTCTTAAAAGGCACATTTTACTCTGTCAAATCACATTCTCTGGCTCCACTCAATACCCCAAAAAGAGCCACATGATGATTCACTGTAGGAATCCCAGCCATGCCAAACCTTGGGCACATTACTTTTGTGAACTCTAATTCCCAGAATCATCCATCCAATACCCTGAGCTGATGGGATAATTTGAGGAGATCTAGTCCAAAGCAAGAGAGAAATGTAGCTTAAACCATTTTTTTAGTTGAAAAGGTTGGTCCATCCATCCTTCTTCTGAAATATGAAGTTCATAAAGGAGTCAAAGAGGAAGTTAAAGAGTTGTGAAATTATAATTTCAGAAGCTTTATGGGCTATTTTAGATTTTTAAAGTAGCGATCTCCTTCAAAAGCACAAGTGCCTCTTATTAATAAACAAGATCAATTCATCTAAATAATTATTCTGAAAATCTTGCATGGTCAAAATTATTGAAGGACTTTTTAAAAGTATCTAGACAAGTGTGTTCAGAGCAGTGCATCAAAAGTATTCATTGGTCTTTCTGCCTGCTAACAGCTTTATTCAACTTAAGTTGTGATGTAAGATTGAATGGGTAGAATTAATTGTAATGAGATTCTATTTCCTTCCCCTTGCCAATCTGAGATTCCTTTGCAGTTCCATGGCTCAGAAATAATTTAAATTGGACAATACACAATGGGACATGTATGATTGGTTTTGTTGTCTTAATTGTATTAGCAGAGTGCAAAGCTCTGTTAAAGTTCTAGTTACTACTTGGATATATATCCCAGGAATGATGTTTAAGGCTGGCGCTTTGTAGCGTCTGTCCTGTATTCCAACAAAATGTGTAGAAACCTACTGACTATAAATAATAAAAAATAAACTCTTATCCATATAACCAAAACTAACAAGACATTTCTGCCTAATTTAGATCCATTATTCTGACTGACTATAGTAGGAACTGGCAAGCCACTCCAGTATTCTTGCCAAGAAAACTCCATGGATGTGGAGTCACGAAGGGTTGTTCACGACTATAACGACACAACACACAGACACACTTTGTGACTGGCACAGAAAACCAAGTCCAGAGCATGCTCTGCTTCATAAGTGGGACCTGGGATCACTCTTGACAGATCCCTGGTTGTCATAGATGGTGTAAACACTTGACTTTCTCCTGATAATGTGTCCTTGGCATGGATATTGAAGAAAGATGGACCGAGGAGACTCCAGCATCATTCCTGAGACCTGTTCGGTTAGAACAGAAAGGGAGATTGTTGTAAAGCAGAGCAAACAGTATACCAAGAGAATCCCTATTCTGACCTGAACTATCTTCAGGTGAGTAGCCAAACTCGTGGAATGAGGACACCTCTTGAGAGGGATGCAATCACAATAGGCCAAGACAACTCCTCTTTCCTGACCCCCAGGTTTGGTCTGCTGCTTCACAGAGAACTTAGGTGAGCAGACATAGGAAATATTGACTTCCACATTTCATTCAGCAACATAGAATAGAATAACACTTGCCAAACTGTGATTAGCCCCGTGGTGCATCGGTTAAATGTCTGTAAAGCAGGTAAAATTGTGCTCACAACCTGGGGTTCGATCCCAGGTAGCAGGCTCATGGTTGACTCAGCCTTCCATCCTTCCGAGGTTGCTAAAATGAGTACCCAGCTTGCTGGGGGTGCAATGTGTAGCCTGCATACTGTAGTTAAAATTATAAACTGCCCAGAGACTACTTGTAGTGGTATGGGGCAGTATATAAGCAGAACACTTTGATTTTTATTGTCATTGTAGAAATACAACAAAAATTTTAAAAACCACTGTAATGTAGGGCAGGACACAGTACTAATCCAACATCAGATTCTAGATATATATAATGGGCTAGTGATGGCTTCGTGAGCAGATTCCTACCAGCTTTGCAGATAGGCATCAGAAAGGTCATATGGGGAAAGCTTGGCCCTCCACATACCATCCTGCTCAGCTGAAATGTAAGTGAGAGTTAGATAATTCCAGAGTAAATAACTTTTACAGCCACACTTAGGCTTTTCAAACCACTGGTGCTTACAGGTATATAAGTTTGGAATACATGCTGCTTCATGTAAACTTTTCAGGTATACTGATCCCAACCTGACTAGTAGGTTATACTGAGTAGAGATGGGCACGACTAGGGAAAATGACATTTTCGAGTTGTCATGTGTTGGAGGCAGCCCGTGTCGGCTCGTTTCCGTTTTTCGCAAAACTTCGCAAAAATTAGTCGGTTCATTTTTTCGTTTTTTCATTGTCATTATACTGGTTTTTTTGGGGGGGTAGTGGGCTCCTGGAGGCACCTCTGTGGGGTGGGTGCCTCCTCTGGCCCGCTATAAAGGGAAAGTGGGCTCCTGGAGGCACCCGTGGGTGCCTCCTATCCTCACCCACTAGGAAGGGGCAGCAGCAGGCTCCAAGAGACCCCTCAACATGGGGGTCTCCCCTCCTCACCTGCTGCTGCAAAATGGCATGCATAACCATATATGGATATGCATACCATTTGCAGACAGTGAGACCACCTGGTCCACTGGTACGACCCTCCGAGGACTGGGTCGCACCTGCCATGTACCACAAAGAAGGGAATCGTACTTGCGTGTAGTGCAATGCAAGTAGATCTGGCTATGGGTTAAGGTGGGTTAGTGCAAGGGCTAGGGTTAGGCTACTGACGGGTAAGGTTACGGTGGGCTATTGGGTTGCACCTCTGGGTGCCTCTCTGACCCACTAAGAAGACAGTCTGTGACGTATGGGTAAGGAGTCAAGGATTAGGGTTAGGGGATTAGGGGGCTAGGGCAGGTTTTAGGGGGCTTTTTGGCACATCCCAGAAGTCTCCATGGCCAAGTGGCCATGCGATTGGTGGGATGGCTCCAAAAATTTGCATGGTCGTCCCCTCCCACATGGCTGGCCAGGCCACTAGGCTAGCCCATCATTGCGCACTGCGCAGGTGTAAATAAAATAAAATAAAATAAAATCAATGGAGGACAGAGGAGGAGAGGAGAGACATTTTGTTGCAAGAAAAAACCCACTGCTACTGTGAAAAATCTGGCAGTTTATAAATTTCCGCGTGTTTCTGTTGTGCTTGTGTGTTTTTGGACCACGATTTCAAAAACAATATTGCGTTCGCCGCCCCATTTTGGATCCCCCGCCCGCACCGCATGGCATGGCGAGTCCGGCTGCCCAGGACGGGGGGGAGGCGGGACCCCCCCTCCAGACCAGAAACCCCCCCTCCGGTAGGTGCCCTGAGGCACGGCAGGCATTTTCCGTCTGCTTTTTGGCCCGGGAATGGGTGGGTGGAGAGTTTAAAAGTTTTTTCCTGTGCCGTCCGTGCCGCTTGAGCCGGCGGCGAGACTCGTGCCGTGCGGCTTGTTGCTGCTGCGAGCCTGTGGCGAGTCCCACCAGAGCAGCCCAGGAGGGAGGAGGGGGGAGGCCGGGGACCTCCAGAAACCACCCCTCTGGTAGGTGCCCTGAGGCACCAGGACGGAGGAGGGGGGAGGGCGGGGACCTCCAGAAACCACCCCTCTGGTAGGTGCCCTGAGGCACGGCAGGCATATTTCCGCCTGCTTTTTGGCCGGGAACCGGGTTTTTTAACTTTTAAAAACTTTTTTTCTGTGCCGCGTGGCATCGCGCGATCGCGCGATGCAAGTAACGAGCACGACAAATCATACCAAATTGTTCATTCGTCGGTTCGAGCTCGAAGTCTGGCGGAGTAATTCCCGTTACCGTTTCCGTAGAGTAACGGAACCGAGTAACGGTAACGGAAACGGGAATACCGCTAAGTCGTGCCCATCTCTAATACTGAGCCATGTTTCTGAGCCTTCCTTTTGGAAGCCATCCAAATGTAAACCTCCCCGAATAAACTACCATGCAAAGTTCAGATACCAGCCTAAAAGAGAACATTATTTTTGTTTTCAGAGCAATAACCTTGGCAGGCAGGCTGAAACTCATGGCTTCTTAAGGGTAAACCCTATTAAACTCACTGGGACCTGTTTCCAAATAAACAGGTAGTAATTAGTAAATCATTTTGTACTAGAAAAAGGGAGTTGCAAAGCAAAATTTACCTGGGTGAAAAGATCTTCACACAATATTCTGGCATAAAATACTTACGTCCTGCTGCATGACATACACTGTATGTGCTATAAATTTTTTTAAAGTAAATTTTATTATAAAACCAATCACCAACACCCCAGACAAAAACAGTGACCCCCAGGCATCTGATACATTGCATTGGATATACACTGATAATAAAACAAATTCAAATTAACAATATGTACAACTCTATATAAATTAACAATTAACAATCCGCAAGGTTTACTTAGCTTTTAACATTTTAATTACCCCAAATTGGTCAAACATACTTATATAATTCAGTAGCTTCTCAAACCATTCCTCCTCTTTCTCATTGACCTTAAACCCTTTCATTCTGCGTATCTTCATTGTTAGGTATTCTAAAATTATAATACTATTTAATTTTTTCCTCCATTGATTCACTCCTAGCTCTTCTGCATTTTTCCAATTACTCGCTATGACCTGTCTAGCTGCAATTACCATCAGGTTTACCCATTTACATTCCTGTTTTGTTCTTAACTCTGTGCTACCCAGGCTAATGAGAACCATTAATTTAGATATTTCCACTTTCCTTCCCACAATTTTAGATATTTCTTTACCAATCTGTCTCCAAAAATTATTAACTAGAGGACAATCCCACCACATATGACTGTAGGTTCCCATTACTCCACACTTCCTCCAGCAATTTTTGCTTCCTAACTTTGTAATATGATACAACCTTACTGGTGTGTAATACCATTTTTGTATCAACTTCAACCCCTGCTCCTGGATTATCCTAGAGGTCGTAACAAAGGACGGTTGTTGAAAAATTCTATCCCAATCTTCATCTAAAATTTGTTCCTGAATATCTAGCTCCCAATATTCTTTTAAACTTTCCTTTAGTGATTTCCCCATAAAACCTTATACAATTTTGAAACTATTTTGGTCCTATCTATCCTGTATCCTTTCACTAATTCCTCAAAGAGGGTAATATTTCTTTTACCACAATTTTTAACTTCTTTCTCCTTCTACAAGGAGGAGATTTGTTTTTCTTGTAACCAGTTACTGTAATCTTATTCCTAATTCCACTTTCCTATTCCATCTTTTTTTGTTTGTTTGTTTCCCAGATTTTATCCATATTCTGGATTGAAATCTCCTTTAATTTATCCCCTACCTCTTTTGGGATGAGCTTCCTTAATGGGCCAAATTTATCATAATACCATATTTTTGTAAGTGGAGAGAGATCAGGGAAAAGCTTTCCCCCCCACTTCTCCCATACCAAAAGAGGCCCCGTAAATGTTGATAATTTTTCTTCTTTTCTTTTCTTTATCCTCCTTTCGAAGATTCTTATTTTCCCTCCTACTGCTTCCAAATTCTCCCGCTCTATACATCCCAAATCTTCCCCCTGTTCTCCCTCCAACCAAATCATAAGATGTCTCAGCTGATAAGCTTCATAATATAAAATCAAATTGGGAATCCCCCATCCTCCATCTTGGATCCTATGGTACCTATATCTACCAGCTGTCCTTGGTTTCTATTGACCATTGCCACCCCTTCAGAATCCGTTCCAGTATATGCCAAGGCAACACATAAAAAAGGAAAGTTAATCTGGGTAACAAAAACATTTTAACTAAAGCAATTCTTGTGCCGATTGAGTCCTTCCTTTTCTCCCATGTTCCCAGCTTTGATTGAATACTACTCCAATTTTTTTTATAATTATGTTCAAATATTTTCTTCACATTTTTAGTTATCATTACCCCTAAATACTTTACCTTCTTATTTGCTATAGGAATACCCAATGATTTAGAGGCTTCTAACTGAGTTTTAAGTTTCACATTTAAGCACATCATTGATGATTTAGAAAAAATAACTTTTAACCCTGATACTTTTTCAAATCCTTGCAAAATTTCTTTTAACGGCACAATTGCAGTCCCCAGGTCCTTAACTGTCACCATCATGTCATCTGCATACATTGTAAGAAGCTCCCCTTCTGCTCTCCCTTTCCCTGATGTTTCAAATCCTTTAATCTCACTATTCTTTTTAAGTTTAATTGCCAAAGGTTCTAATGCTAAAATAAAAAGCATGGGAGAAAGTGGACAACCTTGCTTTGTACCACTTAACACTTGGGCACACCCCCTCTCTGACCCACCAATTCCTATCATTGCTTTGGACTCTGTATATATTGCCTCAATTATATTTTGAAATTTTTCTCCAAATTTATGTTTTTTAAATATATATTTCAAATAATTCCAATCCACTGAATCAAATGCTTTATAAATATCCAATGACAGGAGAGTAAGAGGCAAATCCTTATTTTTTGCTAAATATACCATACTAGAGATGGGCACGACTAGGGAAAATGACGTTTTCGAGTTGTCGTGTGTCGGAGGCAGCCCGTTTCGGCTCGTTTCCGTTTTTCGCGAAAATTCGCAAAAAATTAGTCGGTTTGTTTTTTTGTTTTTTTGTTTTCGTTAGTACTGGTTTTTTTGGGGGGGTAGCGGGCTCCTGGAGGCACCTCTGTGGGGTGGGTGCCTCCTCTGGCCCACTATAAAGGGAAAGCGGGCTCCTGGAGGCACCCGTGGGTGCCTCCTATCCTCACCCACTAGGAAGGGACAGCAGCAGGCTCCAAGAGACCCCTCAACATGGGGGTCTCCCCTCCTCACCTGCTGCTGCAAAATGGCATGCATAACCATATATATGGATATGCATACCAGTTGCAGACAGTGAGACCAGTCCACTGGTACGACCCTCCGTCAAGGAGAACCGTGAAGACTGGGTCGCACCTGCCATGTACCACAAAGAAGGGAATCGTACTTGCGTGTAGTGCAATGCAAGTAGATCTGGCTTAGGATTAAGGTGGGTTAGTGCAAGGACTAGGGTTAGGCTAGTGACGGGTAAGGTTACGGTGGGCTATTGGGTTGCACCTCTGGGTGCCTCTCTGACTCACTAAGAAGACAGTCTGTGACGTATGGGTAAGGAGTCAAGGGTTAGGGTTAGGGGGTTAGGGGGCTAGGGCAGGTTTTAGGGGGCTTTTTGGCACATCCCAGAAGTCTCCATGGCCAAGTGGCCATGTGATTGGTGGGATGGCTCCAAAAATTTGCATGGTTGTCCACTCCCACATGGCTGGCCAGGCCACTGGGCCAGCCCATCATTGCGCACTGCGCAGGTGTAAATAAAATAAAATAAAATAAAATCAATGGAGGACAGAGGAGGAGAGGAGAGACATTTTGTTGCAAGAAAAAACCCACTGCTACTGTGAAAAACCTGGCACTTTATAAATTTTCGCATGTTTCTGTTGTGCTTATGTGTTTTTGGACCACGATTTCAAAAACAATATTGCGTTCGCCGCCCCATTTTGGATCCCCCGCCCGCACCGCATGGCATGGCGAGTCCGGCTGCCCAGGACGGGGGGGGAGGCGGGACAGGAATTGCAACATAGAATAGGTAGGGAGATTGTACAGGAACATCTGGAAACATTAAATGAATTTAAGTCTCCTGGGCCAGATGAGTTACACCCAAGGCTATTAAAAGAACTGGCAGAAGTAATTTCAGAACCATTGGCAATAATCTTTGAGAAGTCCTGGAGAACAGGGGAAGTCCCCATTGATTGGAGGAGGGCTAATGTTGTCCCCATCTTCAAAAAGGGGAAAAAAGAGGACCCAAATAATTACCGCCCAGTCAGCTTGACTTCAATTTCCGGAAAGATCCTAGAACAGATTATTAAGAAATCAGTCTGCAATTATCTAACAAACAATGCTGTCATTACAAAAAGTCAACACAGGTTTCTTAAAAACAAGTCATGCCAGACTAATTTGATCTCTTTCTTTGATAGAATTACAGGCATGGTAGACGAGGGGAATGCTGTGGATATTGCTTATCTGGACTTTAGCAAGGCCTTCGATAAGGTTCCCCATGGTATTCTTGCTAAGAAGTTAGTAGAAAGTGGGATAGATAGTGCTACAGTGAGGTGGATTTGTAATTGGTTGACTGATCACACGCAAAGGGTGATCATAAATGGTCTCTCATCATCTTGGAGAGACGTGACCAGTGGGGTGCCCCAAGGTTCTGTTCTTGGTCCAGTGCTCTTTAATATCTTTATTAACGACTTGGAGGAAGAAATAGAGAGTATGCTAATTAAATTTGCAGATGATACCAAATTGGGAGGGGTTGCTAATTCCCTAGAGCATCGGATGAAAATCCAAAAGGACCTTGACAGATTAGAAGTCTGGGCCAAAGCTAATGGAATGGATTTCAACAGAGGGAAATGTAGAGTGCTACATCTAGGTAGAAAGAATGAATTGCACAGATATAAGATGGGGAACACTTGGCTAGAGAATAGTACCTGTGAAAGGGATTTGGGGGTCTTGGTGGACCACAAATTGAACATGAGCCAGCAGTGTGATGCGGTGGCCAAGAAAGCCAATGCGATTCTTGGTTGCATCAACAGAACCATAGTGTCTAGATCAAGGGAGGTGATAGTGCCACTCTATTCTGCTCTGGTCAGACCCCACCTGGAGTACTGTGTCCAGTTCTGTGCGCCTCAGTTTAAAAAGGATGTTGACAACCTCGAGCGGGTGCAGAGGAGGGCGACTAGGATGGTTGAAGGCCTGGAAGAGATGTCTTATGAAGAACGGCTTAGGGAACTGGGAATGTTTAGCCTATCAAAGAGAAGACTGAGAGGGGATATGATAGCTATGTTTAAATATTTGAAAGGATGTCATATTGAAGAGGGAACAGGTTTGTTTTCCATGGATTCAGAGACTAGGACTCGGGGCAATGGTTTCAAACTACAGGAAAAGAGATTCCATTTGAACATTCGGAAGAACTTCATGACAGTTAGAGCTGTTCGGCAGTGGAATATGCTGCCACGGAGGGTGGTAGAGTCTCCTTCTTTGACGGTATTTAAGCAGAGGCTGGATGGCCATCTGTCGGAAATATTGTGAAGGGGTTCCTGCTTGGCAGGGGTTTGGACTCGATGGCCCATGAGGTCTCTTCCAACTCTATAATTCTATGATTCTATGATTCTATGACCCCCCTCCAGAAATCACCCCTCCGGTAGGTGCCCTGCGCCCTTAGTCAAGCAGGCATTTTCCGCCTGCTTTTTGGCCCGGGAATGGGTGGGGGGAGAGTTAAAAAGTTTTTTCCTGTGCCGCCATGCCGCTTGAGCCGGCGGCGAGACTCGTGCCGTGCGGCTTGTTGCTGCTGCGAGCCTCCGGCGAGTCCCACCAGAGCAGCCCAGGACGGAGGAGGGGGGGAGGCCGGGGACCTCCAGAAACCACCCCTCTGGTAGGTGCCCTGAGGCACCAGGACGGAGGAGGGGGGAGGGCGGGGACCTCCAGAAACCACCCCTCTGGTAGGTGCCCTGAGGCACGGCAGGCATATTTCCGCCTGCTTTTTGGCCGGGAACCAGGTTTTTTAACTTTTAAAAACTTTTTTTCTGTGCCGCGTGGCATCGCGCGATCGCGCGATGCAAGTAACGAGCACGACAAATCAGACCAAAATTGTTCGTTCGTTGGTTCGAGCTCGAAGTCTGGCGGAGTAATTCCCGTTACCGTTTCTGTAGAGTAACGGAACCGAGTAACGGAAACGGAAACGGGAATACTGCTAAGTCGTGCCCATCTCTATACCATACCCATTACCTTCCTAACTGCATCCACCAAGTACTTCTGGGGTAGAAACCCATATTGATCTTCTCCCACTAATTGTGCAATACATTTTTTAACCTTGTTGCCATAACTTTAGCAAATATTCTATAATGCATATTAGTAACAGATATTGGCCTATAGGAGTCTGGCAGGGTTTGATCTTTTCCCGGTTTGGGAATCAATACCAACCTTGATTCCAACCAGGTAGGTGGAGTTGAAGCTCCATTCATAATACTTTGGTACAGTACAGTCATATGTGGCACCAATATATCCTTAAAATGCTTATGATACACCACATTAAACCCATCCAGTCCGGGTGCTGATTGCACATTCATAGAATCAATTGCTGTCCTAACTTCCTCCTCTGTTATATCTTTATCTAGTTCCCTTCTATTTTCTTCACTTATTTTGGGGAGCTCCAATCCCTCACAGAATTGATCAACCTCTTCTTCCTTAATTCCTTTATTTGCATACAGTCTGTTATAAAATCCTAAGAAGGTCTCCAATATCTTCTTAGGATCTGTTTCCAATCCCCCCTTATTATCTCTGATAGCCCTAATATTTTTCCTCACCTGATAATTCCTAATTTTATTTGCTAATATTTTCCCTCCTTTTCCTTCAAATTCATAATATTTTTGTTTGCTATACCACATCTTTAATGTGGTTCTATTAATATCTAAAACTTTCAATTCTTCTCTTTTTTGGTCTAATTTTTCCCTATCCGTCTTTTGCTTAGATTTCCTGAATTTTTCTTCCAATAACTTAACTTCTTCTTCTACCTCCTTAATCCTCCCATCTTTTCTTTTTCTTAAAATTGGCAGACTCTGGATGCATTCTCCCCTAAACACGGCCTTCATTGCTTCCCATTTTATTGCTAATGGGATATCTGGGTCTTGATTCTTCTCAAAATACCTTTCTACTGCTGTTTTAATTTTTAACTTACTCTGTTTGTCTGCAACCAACCAAGGGTTAAACCTCCAAGAGTAAGACCTATTAATATGACCTATTTGAAGATAAGCAGATATGGGGGCATGGTCAGTAATTTTAATCATTCCAATATCCACCCCCTTCACCCAATTCCTAGCCTCTTGCGATATTAAGATACCATCCAATCTTGAAAATGGTCCATGTGGGCTAGAGTAAAATGAGTATGAATAATCCTTAGGGAACAACTCCATCCATAGTTCCAATAATACAAATTTCTCACATTGTTTTTTAAACTTCACAACCTTATTCTTTTTGGTACTGTTCCCCCCTTGCAGATTGACATTAAAATCTCCCCCAATAACTTTTGTATAAGGCGAGAATTTCTCAAGCTTCTGTAAACACTTATAAAGAAAATCCAGCTGGTGCTTGTTTGGGAGGTAAATTGATGCTAATGCTACCGGCTCTCCCTCCAAGCAACCTTGAACAAAAATAAACCTTCCGTTCTTATCTCTTAACACTTTATTCTCAGCAAAGTCCACCTTGGAGTTAATTACTATTCCCACCTCTCTACTTTTTGACGTTCTGGGAGCCATAAAATTTTTCCCTCTCCCAAAGCCAGGAAAATTTACCTCCCTCTCCCCCCCATTATGATTCTTGCAGAAAAACAACATCAGCCTTCAGTTCTTGAATATACTTCCCAATTCTTTTTTCTTTCCTCAGGTTTAGGGGAACTTGCAAGCTCCCTTCCATCTTACACCCCCCCCCGCCCATATTGGAGTGAGTGTTGGTTGGATGAGTGATTGTGGAAAATTTTTGGTGTGGTATGTTATGTTGTTGGGGGTGAGTAGGGGAGTGAGTGGGAGTGAATAGAGAGCAATGAATATGTTTAGGTGTGTTGTGTGTGTGTGGATATGGATGGTAAGAAGACAGAGGAGAGGAGTGGTTGGAGGAGTAAGTGTGAGAATGTATGGAAGCATATTGGGTTGTGCTCCAGGTGCAAGAGGTATGCCCAGCAATGTGGCATACACTTTTTCTCTTGTTCTTTTTGCCTGGACTTCTGTGTTGGGATGGAAGCGTAGGGTTCATAGTGGAGTTGATTGGGAAGGTGGTTGGGGTTGGGTTTATCGCCAGGCTGGTATGGTACAAATGGAGAGAAACAGAGAAGTGAGATGGTTGGGAAAGATATGATGAAGAATGTGAATATTATATGTACAACTCTTAATGTTAGAGGTTTGGGTAATCAGGTGAAGCGTATGTGCTATAAAAATAATCACTAATTAGAAGGCATTTATTATGCTGCTGAACACAATACGAGTTCTCAATAGGTGCCCTTTCCTAATATCACACAGTGTCGTAACTTGTTCTTCAGGCATTTATGAATAGGCTAATTTTTGAGTAGTGTCATTAACTCTGGCAGGAACTCCTTCCTTGCAGAAGATGGAGCGTACATACAAGCCTTTGCAGCTCTGTTCTTAAGAAGGAAAAATGCACATTTGAAAGGATATGCAGTGAGAAACTAATTCGTCACTAAGCCCTGCAGGTCGTAAAGACAGAGGTTAATTAATATAAGTAGAGTCTGTATGTGGACCATTAAATTTGAAAGTAACTGAATTCATTATACATTTTCTTCTGTGAACTTTGGGAGGGATTTTGTGACTAAAGAGTAGGAGCCACATCAATACTTATCTTGGGAATAATCTGTAGAAAGGAATTTTTCATAAGACACATGGCTATATTCTTGCGCCATTCTCATTCTCTTCAGTGAAGCTTATACAAGTCAATGTTCTTATGAAAGACTTGGCAGTGTGCCTAATTGTTCCTTGGTGCATGGGATCAATTTAAACAGGGTCATTATTTGGTATGGGTTGTCACTTGGGGCAATCATTGCATCCACATGCAAGGATTCAATTATTTCAGGGCAGCAAAGCACACCACACCTACAGTGACCCTATTTATCCGATTCCTCTCTTCAAATGGAAAAGAGCAAAGAAAAATAAAAAATAGCAAGATAAAAAGATCCAGTTTTTCATCCTATCCCATCATCCCTCCATGGGAAAGGAGGAAGCTGTCAGTTTTTCAGAATTATTTCCAAGTGCCACAGCAGTATGTCTGTGAAGATGCTCAGTCATCCAGGTGAGTTTATCTGGAAGCTGAGTCATGGCAACAGGACTTCTTTTCTTGAAATGTTTCACTGTCAAAGCTGTTTGGATGAGCACTGAAAAGTTTCAGTCTCTCAAGAAAAGAAGTCCAGTTGCCATGACTCAACTTCCAGATAAGTGCCATAGCACTGATTTGGTTTTACCTGCAATTGCCGATAAATCAATACTGTGCTAGATTACAATATCCTGACTGCTAGCCTGGGTGCAAGACTTTTTATTCGTTGTAATAACCAAGCATCACAAGGGGTGGAGACAGGGCCTACACACCAGGGGTCAGGTAAGCTGGTGAATTCCTGGGAAGCCGTATGTAGAGTGGCAGGGTCTTGGGCTGGTCACGTAGCTGGTGTATAGAAGCCTTAAATAGAAGCCTTAACACAGGCAGCTGTGTTCTGCAACTCCCCCCTAACAGGCTTCCTAGCTGATCTGGGGGGAGAGATACAGACCAAGCTGGCTTCCTGAGTATATGGGCTATGGAATTCATTTCCTTCCATCAGATAGAGAGGTTTAATGATTCCCAAATGCCTTACCCATGCAGCCAGCTGTGGTACTGACCTCTTCTCCAAGCGGACATCTCTATAATATAAAGAACTTTTGTATCCTCTTTGGAGGAAGCTTTTAATTTATTAATATCTGGTTTGATCCTGCATTGGCTAAGGAAAGTGACAGCCAGCTGCTTTGGTTCAATCCTGGTTGTCACACATGCCAGAATGAAGTGATCTTACCCAACTAAAAAGCAATAGCCTCTTACATGGACCCAAAAAAGTTAAGATGTGGATGGATAAGGGATACCTGGTTCATGAATATGCATACATCATGTGATCAGCAGAAAAAGGAATGTGTGAAACCATAGAATCCTATCTGATTACACTCATTTGAATTGCTGAATTTAAAACCAATAAATTGATATAGAGTAAGACTGGTGACTCTCAGGGCTGTGTTGTGGCCACTCCTGCCCCAGCTAGTCAGAAAGATAACACTAGCCTTTTTTTCCCTTGGCTTTTCCTAAGCCTAATTAAATAAAATAGAGTAATATGTTCAGGTGAAACATAAATTTTAAAGTTTATTTAAATAATGCAATGGCTTCTTATTGCCAACAATTTTGCTTCCGTTTGCCTTTAAATCAGCTTTTTATGGTTCAAATATTCTCAGTTTTTAAAGTTGCAGGTAAGACATTTGAGTGGAAATTAGAGATGGGCACGACCAGGAAAAATGACGAGTTGTCGTGTGTCGGAGCCGGCCCGTTTCGGGTCGTTTCCATTCTTCGCGAAATTTCTCAAAAATTTGTCATTTCTTTTGTCGTTTTTTCGTTTGTCGTTAGTACTGGTTTGGGGGGGTAGCGGGCTCCTGGAGGCACCTCTCTGGGGTGGGTGCCTCCTCTGGCCCGCTATGAAGGGAAAGTGGGCTCCTGGAGGCACCTCTCTAGGGTGGGTGCCTCCTCTGGCCTGCTACAAAAGGGTACGCATAGCCAATTGGATATGCATGCCAAGTTGCAGTGGCAGGCAGAGGCACCTCTTTTGGGTGTCTCTACTCTGACTCACTAAGAAGGACAGCATACTGGCATACTGGCAGCATACGGTGCACTTGTTGTGCTGGGGAGCGAAGTGAGAGAGGACGCCTATGGGTGCCCTACGGCTCACTAAGAAGGGAAGTGTACTTGCGTGTAGTGCAATGCGAGTACACAGATCTGGCTTATGGGTTACGGGTAAGGTTAGGGTGAGTTAGTGGGGTGCACCTCTGGGTGCCTCTCTGACCCACTAAGAAGGACAGTGTACTGGCGTATGGGTTAGGCTTAGGGTTAGGTTTCGGGTTTGGGCTAGGGTTAGTGGGCTTTTTATGCCCGACTGGCACATCCCAGAAGTCTCGGTCAAAACCTGGCCAAGTGGCCATGCGATTGGTGGAATGGCTCCAAAAATTTGCATGGTCCACTCCCATGGCCAGCCCATCATTGTGCAGGTGTAAAAAAATAAAAATAAAATAAAATAAAATCAATGGAGACGTTTGGTTGCAAGAAAAACCCACTGCTGCTACTGTAAAAATTCAGGCAGTTTTAAAATAGCTATTTTCGCATGTTTCTGTGGTGCTTTGGTGTGTTTTTGGACCACAATTTCAAAATAAATATTGCGGTTGCCCCATTTTGGATCCCCCGCCCGCACCGCATGGCATGGAGAGTTGGCGAGATGACGAGGATGCTCCCCACCAGAGCAGCCCAGGAGAGGAGAGGGGGGGAGGCTGGGACCCCCCCCCCAGAAACAACCCCTCTGGGAGGTGCCCTCACACAGGCAGGCATTTTTTCGCTGTTTTTTTGCCCGGAAATTTTTTTTTTTTTTTTTTTTAGTTTTTAAAACTTTTTTCTGTGTCACCGCTTGGCAAGTTGGCGAGACGACGAGGATGTCCCCCAGCCCCCACCTGAGCAGCCCAGGAGATGAGAGGGGGGAGGCCGGGGACCTCCCCAGAAACCATCCCTCTGGTCGGTGCCCTCACTCAGGCAGGCATATTTTCGCCTGCTTTTTTGGCCGGGAATCGGGTTTTTTTTAATTTTTAAAACTTTTTTTCTGTGCCACTTGGCATCGCGCGATCGCTGCGATGCCATGAACGACAACGACAAATCAGACCCAATTTTTCTTTTATCGGTTCGAGTTCGAGTTCTGGCGGAGTAATTATCGTTCTTCGTTCCGTTACGTAACGGAAACAAGGAATGAAAACGGAAACGAGAATTTCGCCAAGTCGTGCCCATGTCTAGTGGAAATAGTACATTTCACACCTCTGGTATTGTTACATGCATGAGAGGGAAAGAGTGAGATCTTGACTTTTGACTTCAGATGACACAGTTGTGTGTGCGTTTTCTTTTCCTTATTGATCTCAGTCCCAGTGGGTTTCCTAATTACTTGCCTAAAAGATGTAAACTCAAATTTCATTGAGTTCATTTGGAAGAGAGCTGGAGTTATAAATATCATTAAATATTATTGGATATTAAATTAAGGGCTACCTAGCCTTCCATACTATAAAGCTTTCCTTCTGGAAACTCCCAGACTTTGAAGCAGGAATATGGTGGTTGTGCTGTTTCTAAATACATAGATTGCATGTCTATTCAACTAATGATAGGTTTCTATCATTGACTTTGGGATGAGAGAAAGAAGGATCCTTCGGTGTGTGAGTGTGAATGTGTGTGCGCTAGTGTTTTAATACTGTTCCACTTCATTATTAAGCAATAATGCCAAGCTGTTCACCAAGATTGCTGCTAGCAGGCTTGAACAGCTCCTGCCAAATGTGATTAATGCAGATCAAAGTGAGTTTATTCAGTGGAGGAGATTGGCAGATAACATTTATCATCCCTTTGAGAGAGAGTTGGGATTTCCAGGTTGTCATTAGGCTGGTGATAAACTTCAGAGCTGAAGGGTATTAGCACAAGTAGAAAGTAGTAGTTTGGAGAAACTTGCATTTGTGTCATTAGCACAGAAATTTGAAGTGATTTTCAGGGAATTGGATTTGCATCTAAAAAGCTACTCTTGGTAATGAACATTTTTCCCTGACAAAAGGCAAATAGGCATCCTGCTGGCAGTGGCAATAAATTAATTTTTAAATTTAAGAACATAAGAATTGCAATCACTGGCTGAGCCAATTAGCTGGTTTGTTTTGCACAGGCTGCTACCATCGATTTCACAGGGAATTAAGGGGTCTTGTGTTACATGTATATTTCTGCTCTTCCAGCAAGGGCAGCCTTTTAGTAAGGTGGCTCTGACTTGTCAGTTTTTGCAGCATCATATGAAATCTATCCACAGGAGCTGAGAGATGGGAAGAGCAAGGTCATTAAGTTCCTCCCCTTGCTTCTAGCAAAAGCAAGCCATTCTCACAAGTCTTTTAACTAGTAATTCCCAAGCTGTATACATTAAGAAATCTGCCACAAAAGATGTTTTCACAAATGTTTTCTTTTCTTGTGAAGGCTGCTTACTATGTTGCTTCATGACTGATGCCTCCAGAACTCAAAATGTT
>JAHTLZ010000007.1:7581083-7593809 GCA_023846285.1 Phrynocephalus versicolor | reverse complement strand
GCCGGTTATTATTCATTGTGACTATTTGGTTAGTTGTCTCACAGGACAAATTACTACAAGCACAGCCCATATAAATAATGCTTACACAGATCTACTTGCAGGGAATTGCTATTACATTCACACACACACACACACACACACACACAGCATCTTACTTGGAATTACTTTTTCTGGGGCTATTTTATTATACCTTTTTAATATGCATCTGCTGCAGATACTGCTAAATAAAAATTATTCTCTCAATTTAATGTTCCACTATCAAAAACTATGTCTGGTTAGATGAGAATTGGCAGTTTTCTTTTCAGTCTACAATATAAACTATTGAATGAAATGGTTGTATGAATTCCAAAAGACATCTGAAACAAGATGTCAAGGACATATTTTCTAGTGTTTTTTCCTTGTTTTTTTTAGAATAGATTCTTAGGAAAAGGTTTGGAATGATGTGACCTCAATTCCCTTGTTCCATGTTTCTAGAATTTCAGAGCATTTCCCTTTTTGTGGATGTTGTCACAAGGTTTCTGTTGTCTTCAAGAGCCCTTTGCCAGTAAATTGATGCTTGTAGGAAACAAGAGAAAAGTTGAGTTTGCTATCTTCAGGAGATACAAGCAAAGAAGTTAACAAGCACTAAATCTGAAGGGAATTGATCCTAGGGATCAATTGTTTCCAGAAACAGTGAAATATAATTTGGAAACCCACCTGCCCACCTGCCCCTAGCTGTCCCAGCAATTAGCTGCTGCTGTATTCCTTTTATTACTTCTTTCTTGCAATCTGACATGGCACTAGTATAAAATGGCATATAGGAAAAAATTAAAACAGAGTTTTCCCTGCAGCCTGACACATGAGCCCAAAGACAGTTAGATATATGCATATACTGTATGTTAATACACATAAAACTGCTCAGAGGCTATTTACAAGGCTTGTGAAAGAGAGAGACACAACTGACCAGATACACTGACTAGGCTTGTCAAGGAGGGAGACATGCACAGATACTATGGAGAAGGAGAGGTAGCACAAAACTGATAACTGGGGCTAAAACTGACCAGAAATATGTTGACTAGATAAGCACTTCTGGGCTTCCACTAAATGGAGTCTTTGTCCCCCCAGTCCCGAAATAATGAGACCACACAAGAATATTGGGTTTTAAATCGGGCCACAACTTTATTAATAACTTTATTAATAACTTTATGAATAACTTTATTAACTGCTGTAACTGTAACTAAAGTTGTAGCCAAAAGGATGGGCCTGCCGTAGTGCAACTCACATTTCAACTCTCAGATGCCACTTCAATTTATTGTGACGCCACAATGTGACCCAGCATGGGGGCGCCATCCCAGGAAAGCAGGCGCCCCCCACCGAACTAGGTCCAGGTATTACATGGGGCAGCCGTACGAACTCCTAGCCTTTAAGATATTTAATTTACTTTCCTACGGGGTTGTTTTACCTATCCATTTGTCCTATGTTATTATCTATTGTACAGCTGCCCTGAGCCCTAATCAAGATGCCTTTAGTGTTCTGACGTCACAGTCCTGGCCCCTTTAAAGTTGCACTACCCGCCAGGTACACAGGAGAGCCTGCCTAATGGTCAATGAGAATGGAATGGGCGAAAACGCACTGGCACCAAGCAGCCAATAATGGTACCAGTCAAAAATTCCCATTCGGCCCCGGAGCGACCAGATAATCTCATTCTCACAACCACTAAGGGTGGGAGGGCGGGGTGCTGCCCGGCGTGAAAGAGGAGGACTGGTGTGCGGGCAGCCCTTTTAAAGGCTCCAATCCCCGCACACCTCAGGAGTCACGTGTCCTCCTCCTTTCGCGCCGAAAATGGCTCCCGGGGTGACAAAGCGGCCCCAATTTGGGACAAGCCCGGTAGGAGCCTACATTATTGCATAATCGTCAGAACATTGCAAAATAATACAATACAAAAGAGATTGTTAGAAGATCTTCTTGGTAGCCAGGGAATGGCTGAAATTGACTATAGACATGACTAGCCTTACAAAGGAGGTGCACACATGCACACACATTCACACAGGCACATAAAGTAGAGGGGAGGGAGCAGAGAAGCCACACCACTGACCGGCAAACCTCACAGACACAATTTACACTGACAGGTGTCCACATTGGACTCATTCAAACTAAATCAACTTCACAAGTGAGTTAAAAATAAAGGACTCTCCAGTGACATAACTTGCTTCTGATCAAAATAACACACTTTCAAAGCAATCCATGCTTCTGTGAGTGTTGTGTAGTCACCTTTTTAAAAATTGATTTAACCTCACTAAACACAATATAAATATTTTCCCCTACTGTAACTATCCACTGTTATTTTACCCAAAAATACCAAGAAAGGGGGCCTATTTTGCAATTCTGCAAAAACAACAGGAAATGCTCTTTCATGTGCCCGTGCAGTGGTGCTATGCAGGCCACAGTATTCTGAAGAGGACCTCTGGTGGAGATCTTGACATCAGGAGTGGCTTATAGCAATATAAGTAGCCTTTTAGATAGCCAGTTCAAGGATCATTTAAAGCTCTAAAAGTTTAAAAAAGTTAAAACTAAAAACTTGATACAGATTGTTGTTCTTTCCCCCATCCCTATCACCAGAGACACACCAACATGCATATCAACACACACCACAAACACAGACAGACAGACAGACAGACAGGGATGCATCTCATAAGAAACTTGTGAAAGTATGTATTATTGTGTTATTCATGTGGTATTGTGTTAGTAAGTTTTTTGTGTTAGTAAGATGTTTAGTCATGTTTCTTTTTTATTGTTTCTATTTTTACTTTAATAAAACATTTGAAACAATTTTAAAAAGAAATTTGTGAGATTGGTTAGGCTCAGCAGTAGCGGCAACTGATCAACCAGAAGTTTCCTGAACAGGAAGGCAATTTCTGTTTCTAGTCTATTACTTTAACCTCTGCCCTCATATTAAAGTGAACACATAATTGGGACCCAGATGGGTTGTGGTTGTACTCTTGCCTCCATAAAATACAAGGTTTCTATGCTCCTTTAAAAAGTTTTCACTTACTATTGGAACCAAAATTGTGCCGCCTTCTCTTTAACGGTCTCTTCTTAAGGCAGCTGATAACAGTGGGGGGTGGGGAAGAGGGGGAATTTTTGTACTAATGTTATTACTTCCCCTGAAACTCTTTTCTGGGTCACTATCAGGTTCTGATCTCACAGCCCTTAACAACAGCAATGCTATCACTGAGACTTTTAATTCTTAATCATAGGGAAAACCCAATGCTTGCTTTTTAAAATTCTGAGATTGGATCCTCTCTAAGCTTTCTGAACTTTGTCCTAATATATAACAAAGAGTAGTCAAACTATGAGATTTTGTATTCCATCAACATTCTGGCTCCTCTAGTCTTGCACATATTGTTAGCCATTTTATGTGAGTTGTTGATGATGATTCAAACATCTGGGGTTATCCTAATTTTCTAGTACTGCACATTTTGGAATTGTAGGCTGGCTGTTGTTTTGGCAGACACTGGTCACACGCGGAATGGTGCAGCACATTAATTTTATAGAGATTCTAAAAGTTAACATTGCTTCAGTTTAGCATATGTGCAAGAAATTGCAATTATAATCCACACACTGGATAAGGCATAGCTGCTGTGAAATACTAACAGTACTTTTCCATTAGAATGGTGCCCCCAAATACAAAAAGAGGGCCGTAATTTAGGTTGTGGAGATGTTTTAAAAATCATGCAAAAGGTTCCCCCAGGAAATTAATATTTGTGCAATTTCTTTAACATAAGAAAAAATAATACAAACTTCCAAATATGAAGCAGTGTCTGAACGAATTATTCTCTGAATATTTTAAGACATATACACCAATACTTTGGTTTAAGAGTAACTTGGTTTAAGAGTGTTTTGCAAGACAAAACAAATATTTCTTCTAAATTGTGCCTTGATCAACTAGCAATGTCTTGATATACAAGAACTGGAGCAGATCACATGATCACAAATGAAACAATGGTCTCTCTCTCTCTCTCTCTCTCTCTCTCTCCCCTGCTGGATTATGGGTGATTGTCTGAAACGTTCCATCTTAGGCAGCCTGCAAAGTAGAGGGAGGAGAGAGGAATGCAGGTCTCCTTTACACAAGTCAGGAACATTTTCAAAACGGAGTGCAGGATAAGGGTTTTATTTTTATTTTTATTTAATTTGTTTTCAACATCCTTTCTTATTTTTCAAACAATTTCTAATCATGGGGCAGCTAGTCAAGTGTGTATATGGCTACAAATTGCACTTTATTATTGTCACATTAAAAACACAGTGTAAAATCCAGTTGTTATTCCCAACTTAGCAGAACAGATTCCACAGCTAGGTACCTAAACCATGGTGTAGATGTGGACTTCTAGCCAACTTCTTTTGTGACTCCTTTTATGTATGGCAGAAATACTTTGTTTATTGGAGGTTGTTTTTCTTCTTCAGTTTGGTGTGTGGGGGGGTTGGGCTTGATAGCTCTTTTGATTTCATTCTTGGTATAGCCATTTGCATGTAGGGCCAAATTCAGGTGGCTGAGTTCAGGGTTGAGGAATTTAGCTTCACCGTTTTGGTTTGCACAGTCATCAAGTACCTTGATTATTCCTCTTTTTTGTTGTGGTTGGTGGTTGGAACTTTTATGTAAGTACTGATATGTGTGTGTGGGGGGGGGGTTGATCTGTAGACTTTGTGTCCTAATTGGAGGTCTGGTTTGCGTATGACTGTGACATCTAAGAATGGGAGTTTCTCCTTTATTTATTTTTCCATGGTGAATTGTATATTTGGGTGGATATTGTTCAGGTAGTTTAGAAATTCTTCCAGTTTATTTTCATTGAGGCTCCAAATTACGAATGTGTCATCCACTTATGGGAACCAGACGGTGGGTGCAAAGGGTGCTGCATCTAGAACTTGTTCTTCAAAATGTCCCATGTAAAAGTTCTGATACTTTTAATCCTGATACAAAACAGCACCCTTCTTCATTTCACACAGATCACACCATTTTGGTTAAAACATTATTTGAACAGTTTTGCTTACTGTCCCAAAACAATCATTATTTTTGTCCCCTTGTTGATAACACCCTAAAATACCTTGGGGTTTATTGGAAGGCAGGAAGAACAATTTGTGATTCTTTATTGTCATGTGTGAAATTGAGTTATGTTGATTTTCAAACTAAGCTGAATGCTAAAAATGCATGTAAGGGGGCTTATTTATTAGAGGATGCTGCTGGCATCCTCCCCACAGACTATACTCTGGATCATACTTGAATTCCCTTGTTAGCCTAGCTTTGAGCACACATAGTCTTTCAGGAAAGAAAGCCTATCAACCTTGCTGATTAAATATTTTGTGTGAAAAGAGTAGGAGGAATTGACTGAATCCTCCTCCTCCTCCCATTTTTCACTCCAAAAATGAGAATTTCAAAGTGTAAAAAGGTCCTCTAGCTCTGGCTGCTGAATTGGTTATGAGAATAGAATTTGTTGTTTCTACATAGCCTGTACATGCACAATTCCCAAGCAGGTACAAGTTTGTAATCTGAAAGCTGTCCCAGTATCCATATAGTTTTTTGCAAGATTAGAATGTAAGCTCTCACATTAATTAATACTAAGATGGCGCCGTTGCAGAACTAAAATTTCTATCTATGTTTTTGGTTCATGTCAATGGTTTCTCATCTACTAATATGTAAAAACAGAATTCCGCAATGCTTTTCTTTTATCAGCACCTTGTTGTTGGTAGAAAAAGCACAGCTTGAGCCTTGGTGGTGTCATGCTGTTCCATTCGCACATTTTTATTGACTCCAGGGATGTTGGTAGCCCGTAGTCACTTTCAGGAGGTACTCATCACTTCACAGGGTGATGCCCTGCATGAGCAATGATGCTTTCTATTCACATCTCCCTTTGCTGATAATACAATAGTGAGCAGTGATCCACTAGCTCTTATTGACAGAGCTCATACCAGACATGAATAAGAAAAACTGCAGCACTCCAGCAGTTTTCATTTGAATAGTGAAAAAAGAATGAGGGAAAAAAAGAAAGAAAGAGGCGTTAACTCCCCTCCTGCTAAATTTTTTACCTTTTCAGGTATCTTTTTATACTTGGAGACTATTTTTGAACACTCAGTGGCAAACTTCCATTGATCTTTATATTTTAATACCACAAGAACAATGGAAAGATTTTCCTGCTCTTAAGTATTATTTTTTAAAAATGTAACTGCTATGCACTACAGTTCTCTGAAGAACTCTTGCTTTTATCCATTATTCATGCATTGTATGCTATTCTCTCAACTCTTCTTAATTATTATAATTTCTAGCACCTTTCTTCCCCATCAAGCTACTTTTTGGATTCCAGAAATCCTTTCCTTAAACATTTTTCTCAGAATGCACTTTCTCCTCTCTCTCAGAAGGTATGGTGGGGTGGGGTGGATTGGAGGGAAGACTATATCAGTCCTTTCATCTGTTTCTCTAATGATTATAGGAAGATATGCATTCTTATAATATATGTTCCAAGCTCCTCTATTTACCATTCCAACTTTCTAGGTTTGGCCCATGACAAATAAATGTCTTTAGATGTTTCAGTTTTGGAAAGCCAATGGATGTATCTTAACATCTTGTTCGTAGTTTTTGATCATTGACCGTAAATAAAAATTTCATTTCATTTCTTGTTCGTAGTCGCACATGTAGATTTGCAGATTTCTTCAAGTCCCTTCTCCTGCCTTGAAGGAGGGGCTTAGAAATCCACTCAGAAGACCTAACATGCATTTTGTCCCTCCAATGCACAGTTAATGTATATGTATTCACACAGATTGATGCAAATAATTAGAACACAGCCTTTCTTTCTAATTACCCATCTAGACTGCTTAACGTGTTTCAGCTTTAGCCTTGTGACATAATCAGACAACCATATTACATATTCAGTTGGGGGCAGTGGTGATGAAGATGTTAAGACTAGACATGGGCACGACTGGGCGAAATTTTCGTTTCCGTTTCTGTTTTCCGTTTCCGTTACGTAACGGAAACGGTAACGATAATTAAGCCGTCAGAACTCAAACTCGAACCGAAAAAAGAAAAATTTGGTTGGGTTTTTCGTTTTTGTTTGTGGCATCGCGGAGATCGCGCAATGCGAAGCACAGAAAAGGTTTTTAAAAGTTTTTTTAAAAAAAAACCCAACTCCTGGCCAAAAAAGCAGGCGAAAATATGCCTGCCTGAGGCTTTGCCACCTACCAGAGGGGTGGTTTCTGGGGGGTCACCAGCCTTTCCTCCCCTCTTCTCCTGTCCTGGGCTGCTTGCACCAGGCTGGGGGGGTCATCCTCGTCGTCTCGCCATGCCATGTGGTGGGGGGGATCCAAAATGGCGACCACAATTTTTCTTCTGAAATCATGGTTTAAAAAAACACCAAATCACCACAGAAACATGTGAAATTTATTTATTTTAAATGCCTGAATTTTAATAGTAGCAGCAGTGGGGGTTTTTTATAGCAATAAAACGTCGTATTGATTTTATTTTATTTTATTTTATTTTTTATTTTTTTTAGACCTGCCCATTTGGGCTGGCCATGGGATGGGACCATGCAAAATTTTTGAACCATTCCACCAATGGCATCGTCAGGGTTTTGACTGACACTTCTGGATGTCTCGGAGGGCATAAAAAGCCGAGGCACCTTCCAGAAATCGCAGTCGGGTGTATGGATGTGGTTGAGGGAGGAGGGCTGGCTGCTGGTGCTGGTGCTGGTGTGATCCAATCGAGATTGAGGAGGGAGGCTGGAGGCTTTAGGATTTAAGTTAGGCAGGCAGGGAGGGAATTGAATTTAGAAAATAATTTCTTTGATTCCCTGCAGCTTTGTCCGCTGAAGGGAATAGCAGTTTATTCTTTATTTCTTCTCTGGCAGTTTGTGAGGATTTTTTTTCTGATATTGGATAAAGGGGGAGGTTCGACTGGGAGTGGGAGGTGTGGATTTATTTTTAAAATATATTATATACTACCATTTATTTTCTATTTTCCCAACTTCCATGTGCTTGCACACACACACATTTGGGGTGCAAGCCAAGAACAGAACCTCTATCCTAAGTGATATCCTAACTGCCCACTCGCCCGCCGGCGGCCACCACACACCTACTTGCCCAATTGCGCCTCCCCCTGCTGCTGTCGCCGCCCACCCATGGCCCCCCACCACCGCCACCTGCCCGCATCTCCCCCCCACTGCCGGCCCCCGCCCTGCACGCCGCCTAGGGCACAAAAACACCTAGTGCCAGCCCTGATTGCGGGACGCCCCTATCCTCTGGGAAGTCAAATCGCACTAAATCTCAGTGGAAACAACAAACGACAAACGAAATGATGAAATGACAATTTTTTGAAAAATTTCATAACAAACGGAAACGACCCGAAACGGACCCGTTCCAACAAACAAAAACTCGAAACGTCATTTTTTTTTTGTCATGCCCATGTCTAGTTAAGACATATGTTTATTTATTTTATTTTGAATATTTTATCCAACCTTTCTCCTTGGAAAAGGACCCAAGGCTGTTTTCAATAATGAGGGACAATATACAGCCCAGAACATTTAAAACATATTCAAATTAAGAACAGGGAATTAGAAGAGGTATCTTAAAACATTAAAATGTAACATTAAAGCTGCAAAGAGCACACAAAAAGAAAAAGAAATTCAATTATGAGGGATGGAAACTAACATGGAAATCACTGGTGTTTGTATGAAATCAGTCAATGTAATCATGCCTGGCGATCCATCTAAAAGTCACATAATAGGTAGTCCATCATTCAGGGAAAGCTTGCCTGAAGAGGAAGGTCTTTGCCTGCTTCCAGAAAGACAGCAGGTAGGGTGCAGTCCTGGGCCTCCAACGGGAGGGATTTCCAAAGTCTGGGAGCAGCAACAGAGAAGGCCCTTTCATGTGTTCTTATGAGATGCACCTGTGAAGGTGGTGGGATGGATACATGTTACAAAACAGTGCAGGCTGGACAATTACAGAACAAATACAGAATAAATTAGAAAATATGTCTGTGATTCTCTCTCTTTGTGGTTTTTCCACCATAGTTCTCTGGCTAGGAAGACTAGGAATCTAGGAACCTGAAACTTGTCATATGTAGGAAGTAGACCCTGGGGCTCTGTCTCTTGGAATTTATTTTCAAAGCAGATTAAGTAATATTGATTAAAGCAAACTAGGCCATAACCTGCAGTCTCACTGGTTGAATTTATTGGGTCCAGGCATCAGCTCCCTTGGTATAAGTGATCTGTTCAAGGGTCTCCACAAGGGTAGATGTCCCATTAACAGCAGCAAGCCTAGGCTTTAGTCCAAGCATTTTCACCTGGCTTTGAACTATTTACGTTTTCACTTCTGACTGTGGAAGCCAGTTCACTACTGCTGTGACAACTCAGCTGTGTAACCCAGCTCTCTGAGAAACTTTTCAATTCCTAATTCTTTTCTTATCTATTGGGGGCAAAAGGGAAAGAATGAGTGTTATTTGGGAGCAGATAGGAATAAGGAGAGGGAGGGAGGGAGAGAGAGAGAGAGAGAGAGAGAGAGAGAGAGAGAGAGAGAGACTGAATAAATGGATAAAGAAAGCCAACACTGTGAGGAAAAATGTGGATAGCTCAATTGCCATACTGGCTAATTGGCTGGGTTTTAATTGCATGCCAGGCAGGCCCTGTTCTGCTGACCTCAGTTCCCTACTTCCTCTTGAAATGAAGGCAAAAATGTGTCTCAAATTTATGGTCATATCAGTTTCAGTCCACTTTAATTGCCATGGTTTTACCTTAATAAAGCTGGACATCTTTTCTAGAATGATATACTGGTAAGTCTGAAGATGCAGAGGAAACACTGAACTGATCAGTGATGTGATGCAAGGTACAGTGAATCTGGGGTTATATATGGCGCTTGGCCACTCTTTCCGTTCCACTCTTTCAGTGGCTCCACCCATATTCCTCTGCATCCCAGCTAAACATCTGATTTACAAGAGAAAACACTGCTCCTTAGTTTCCATAATCATTGATCCCAAGACTGCTTTATTTCCCCTGTCATGGGTACCAGGATTCTATGTATTTTTGTATGAATCTGCAGTCTAGGTCAAAAGTGCGCTTTGCCCTGATGTAGGAGCTGTTCTAGACCAAGCGTGCTTATATTCCATCAGGTAAAATGGAAACATACAATGAAAGAATTTTCAAAACCACATCAACATATACAAATCTGAAATATAATTTCCACGGGATTTATTTCATTTATCATTTCAAAGTAAGCTGATACCATTTCAGTTTCTATTGCTGAGGTAACAGAGTAAAACCCAAGAATCAGCTTATTCCACTTCTTCAATAGTTTTCACTTATTTGAAACTAAGTAATCTGTGTAGAATTAGATTTGGTTGAGAAATCAAAGCACTCCCATTGTTCCCTAGTAAGTATGACATGAGTCGCTCTGTTGCAACAATCCCTCTGCATTCCACTGTTAATTGCTTCCAAATTAACAAAAGGGTTAGATGCATCTCACTGTGAGAGAATGAGTGTTTCTGATCCCTGCTGCTAATGATGATTGTGCTAAATATATACCAGATCAGTAGTTTAATAAGGGAACTGCCAGCTGAACAACCGAGTCAATCGTTTTGTGAATTATCTGCACATTTTTATGTGTGCATAATACCATATAGACATTTCTTCTTTTTCCTTATCAAAAGCAATCCCATTCAGCCTAATTTTATATTAAAACTGGTAAAACCAGAGCCTTATGTAAACCGTATTGTTCATTTATCTTTATTGCTTCTGGAGAAAGTTCCTCTGAACAACACACTCCCTTGACTACAATCTTCCAAATTTAAAATATCATTGTGTCAAAAGGCAAAAGAACATAAGTAGAGTAATGCTGGAGCAGGCCAAAGGCCCATTTAGTCCAACTTACTGTATCTCACAGTGGCCCCACCAAATGCCTCTAGGAGTGCATGAGACTAGATATCTGTCTCTTCATACCACTCCCCTGCATCTGGTTCTTGAAGTACCCTGGTTTTAAGCCTGGAGATTACACATCTCCATCATGGTTTGTAACCTGTGATAGACGTCTTCTCCAGGAATCTGTCCAATCCCCATTTGAAGGCATGCAGGCTAGATGCCATCACCACATCTTGTGGCAGGTAGTTCCACAGACTAACAATGTGCTGGGTGAAAAAAAAATTCTTTTGTCTGTTCTCACTCTCTCAACCCTCAGTTTGAGTGGATGTCCACTAGTTTGAGTATTTTGTAAGAGGGAGAAGAGTGTCCCTCTATCCACTTGACTCTTGCCCTGCATTATTTTGTATGTCTCAATCATATCCCCCCTCAGGCACCTTCCCCCCCCCCGACTAAAGAGCCCCAAATGTTTTAGCCTTTCCTCATGAGGGAGGTGCCCCAGGCCAGTAATCATTTTAGTCACTCTCTTCTGCACCTTTTCCAGTTCCACTGTCTTTTTTGAGATGTGGTGACCAGAATTGTACACAAGGTGTGGCCTTCTATCGTTTTTGTATAATGGCACTTGTTTCAAATTGTGTGACACAAAGCCTGGAAGAATACAATTCTCTAAAGAAACCAATGAACAGGGATGATTCAGTTATGCTGCCATTTAAACTCATTTCTTTGCAACATGTTGATGTGAAATTAGGAAAATAGAAAAAATTATGAAGCTGTCTAGCTAGAACTTTTGGTTATTTATAATTTTTCTTTTCTACCTATTCTCTGTTTATCTTGTTTTTCTCCAGATGACTTGTGAGGTTCCTATATTGATCAGATGGAAATAGCACAGATAAGGGATGTGTACAATGAAAATTCTTGTAGTTCTTTCATTTTAGGTTCTTTTTTTTTAGCCTCATTGATTTTTGCATTTTATGTACTGGGTTTTTTTTTACACAAACTAGAAAGCCCCATTCATGTTCTTGAAAAAAAGAAAAACCTCTAAAGAAACCTTAAACTTTTCTCAAAAAAAATCTAGCAAACAAAACAGTCTGTCCTGAAACCCTACAAAATATATGACTTTAACAGGATAAAAAAAAAGTGGATTAACCAAATAACAATTTTGAAAAGTCACTCATAGAGGAAAAACACTCAACTCCATACACCCCTATAGGAAGAAACAATAAAATTAAACACACACATGTACACAAACAGCCCACACACAAACACACACACGATAAAGAAAAGTAGGAAAGGAAATAAAGGCAAGAATACAATTAAAGACATGCCAAACCAATACTAAAATATCAGAATATTATTCTCTTCTTCAAGACCAGCAGTGAGCCATGCAGATGAGAAAGAAAAAATACCAACAACATCAAGAAAAAACCTAAGTTGGAGGGGGGGGGGGGGAATCCTCGCAAAAATTGCTTCCAGACTCTGGAACTCCCTCCCACTAGAGGCCAGGACTGCCTCATCTCTGCTGTCCTTCCGGAATCAGGCAAAGACCTTTCTCTTCAGGCAAGTTTTCCCCTAATGATGGACTACCATGTGTATTTTATATGAATCTATGGGTTCACAAAGACTTTGTGTTTATGACTACATATAACCATGTTGCTTTAATGTAATGTTGTCTATTAATGCTGTAAGATGTCCCTCAATTCCTTGTTCTCAAATATTTGAACATGTCTTAATTGTACTGGACTGTATATTATCCCTCATTACTGTAAACCACCAAGGAGAAAGGCAGGGTAAAAATACTGTAAAATAATAAATAAATAAATAAATAAATAAATAAATAAATAAATAAATAAATAAATAAATA
>JAHTLZ010000007.1:7512902-7571467 GCA_023846285.1 Phrynocephalus versicolor | reverse complement strand
TAGTAGTAATTGCTACAGCTGGGGTGTGCTATTGGGATACTGCTGGATAGGGATATCTTAGATTTTCCCTCTCCAAATCCCTTTGAACATTTCCGACATCCAATATCATTTCTAAACTGTTCAATAATTGCTAAACATTCAGTTAAAGTAATATCTAAATTTGTTCTGTGTTGACGACTATTTATATGGTTGCTTTTTTCAGACATTGCTCAGATAATATAGGAAATGTTTCTTCAAAGTTCTTATATAGACATTATGTACCCTTTAATTTCCAATATGTGTCCCTTAAATATTAAATGCTTTGCATTGGTGTAAAATGAGAATTAGGCCTCAGAAAGTTTATCTAGTGGACTCACCAGCACATCAGAATGGACAAAAGAAAAAACCTCCAGAAGTTACAACTTGTGCTGGCTCTAACTTTCCTTCCTTTGCAAAGGAAATGTTTCATGTATGTAGATTTATCGAAACTATATTGTTTAAAGTTGAATATCCCATGCCACATAGATTCTTCAGGCAGACTTTTTCTAGAATGTTCCAATTAATTACTCAGGGTTTGGAATCCAAATGTTTTATTTAGAAGTTCTACCATCAACAGTACTAGGAGGACAATCAAAGGGGTGCTGAAAGTCAGCACTCACTCTCTTAGCATCAAACAAAGTCTAGTTGCATTAAATATTGAAATGCTGAGCAGAGAAACTCAAAGGTATGATTTCTTGCTTCTCCAGCCTAATAATATTCAAATTATATTGGGAAGGGAGGAGATTAAACACAGATAATCATATCATGTATAACCTTTTCCTGTCTCCACTGATCATGATCCTGCCTCCAAGAAGCCCCATGAACAATATCCTTCCATTACTTTCTTGTTTAGTTTTCATCTTTCTGTAATGATTCTGTTCCTGAAAATGCTTGGGTTTTACTATGTGAGATAGGCTATTTTTTTTCCTAAGGCACTAATAAACCCTTGAGGATGAATTTTAAAAATCCTACCCAAAAATATTTCAGAACTCTTTCATCACATTGGCCAATGTAGTAATTATGATTCTCCTCCATTAAAAACAGACCAGATAGTAAAACGTGCACTGATTGATGCTGTTAATATCAAGTGGTGAATGTCAGTGTGAAGAGCAGGCAGGTCTGGAAGCTTGCAAAGCTGACTGTTATCTTTCAATCTGCTTGCAATATGCAGAAGCTAGAAATCATGCTTGATAAGGCCTCCTCCTTTCTATAACGACTACGAGAGATAAATGAATAATGCTCTGCATCAATAATATAATCCCACAGTCATTGGTGGTACATGTTATCTAGGACTGTTGTCAAGTTTGGCATTGCAGGCATCTTTGAAGTTGACTGCATTGCCACTGTGACACAACAGAAGTTAGACATCTCATTAATTATTTTTAGTATTCCAGAATGTAGGAGATCAGGACACAACACTATTATCTGTATATCTTTTCTACTTTTTTAGGACAATAAATCGTTAAATATTAAAATTAGCATTTTATTTTATAAGGATCTATAGGAAGAATATAAACAATTGTTATCTACAAGCATGTCATGCATGTGCAGTGGAGATTTAGAAGTGGACATTTATCTAACTTTGTGTGTGCATTGTTTTTTCTAAGCAGGACAGAAGGGAATTTAATTCTTAACTCTGATTATTTATATCCTTGCAAACAATGGCAAAAATCTTTGAAGTTCAATGATTTTATATCCCATCTATATTTATTATAAGACTCTATATTTATTGCAAGAATGAGATCTGAAGGTAATGTGATGGAGCTGAAAATTATCTGTGATGAAGGTCCAAGGCTTTAGCACTCATTTGGTAATGAAACGGTGATCCAAACTGATGATGGCTTATATATCCTTCCTATGCCCCAGCAACAAGGCTGCCATTGCAGCTGATAAATGATTCCAAATGACAGCCATTCCACAGAGTTGCTGTAATGTACGTAAGACAGTCACCACCTGCAACTGGAACTGCTTTGTGAAAACTACCCATCTCCACAGAGCTTGAGAACCCTGGTAGAGAGAAATGCCAAACAGATGTTTCTAATTATTTGCAAATAGACATCACCACGCAGAAACTATTGATGACCATGCCACTGTGGTGGCAACCATGCCATAACCTTAAGAATGAAATGAATGCTCCCTCTAAAATTCTTCATTTAAATCATTTTACTTTTTTATATTGTGGTTGTTTGGATAGTTGTATGTAGCAGTGTCAAGCATTATATAAAGTAGTGAGCATTATAAATGAGTTTGTTTCCCCCCCCCTCCATATATTAGCTAGAGCTGACAGGGTTCCCCTGATTCAACGCTGCCGTATCTTCAGATTGCATATATCTTTCCAACTTTTTCTTTTTCTCCTTTTCTCTTGTGAATTTCATTTGGATGGTTTTTGTTCTATTCAAACAAATATGTAATAGATCAACAGTACTTTGCATCATTCTTTTGACAATCAAAATTTTTAAAACATGCCTGGGAAAAGAGTCACTGTGTTAATATACACAAGGGAAACTGAGGCAGCTGGAAAGGAGGGAATTCACTGCTTTTCTAAGGAAGGGAGTTGAGCCTGCCAATGATGCTGGCATAGCTGGATTGCCTCTGTTGTGGGGTTTGGGGGCAAGGACTAAGCGTCTTTGTTGTTGTTTTTCAGTTGTTCAGTCATGTCCGACTCTTCGTGATCAGGGATCAACTATCCATAGGCTTTGTATATTAAAGCCAGACATTTTAAAATATAGTATATTGCCATCCAGTGTGAGTGACACAATATGTCATCTAAGAAGGCTGCCCAGTTCCCACCACCAATATTAGGATGGCTTTATTCTGCGTCAGCTGAACTTTCCAATCTAGTTTTGAAGGCAACTTCATATTGAGAGTAGAGATGGGCATGAATCAAAAAAATGGTGTTTCATTTCGTTAAGGAGGTCAGTTTGGTTTGTTTATGTTTTGCGAATTTTCACTGAAAAATTCATTTCATTGTTTTGTTAATTCATTTTTTTTGTTTTTTACCCCTTTTTTCCCCAGAGCCCACTGCATGGCCCCTGGGGCCCGGTTGGCACTGGGGGTTTTTTGTTTTGTTTTTCCTTTATTTTAGGGTGCTGAGTCGACCAGGCTACCCTTGGGGTCTGGTTGGCACTCTTTTTTAAATTTTTATTTTATTTTATTTTATTTTATTTTTCCGCTTCTGAGTTTGCCCCATGCTACAGCTGTAGCTCAGGGCTTTTTTTTTTCTTTCAGCGCCGACCGCCCCTGGGGCCTGGTTGGCACAGGGTTTTTTTAAATTAAATTAAATTAATTTTTTTATTTTAGGGTGCCGACCAGGCCACCCTTTGGGTCCGGTCAGTGCTCCCTTTTTATTTATTTATTTCTATATTTTGTTTCCCTCCCCCACTTCCAGGTTCAGGCCCCGTGCTACAGCTTTTTTCCTTTTCTTTCAGCAATGACCGTGCAGCCCCGGGCCCCGGTCAGCACTGGGTTTTTTGTTATTATTTATTATTTTTATTTTAGGGTGCTGACCAGGCCATCCTTGGGACCTGGTCGGTGCTCCTTTTTATTATTTTTATTTCTTTTCTTTTTATTTTATTTTATTTTTGTACTGCCGACCACATGGCCGTGCTACAGCTGTAGCGCAGCTGTCAGCTTTTTATTCCTGGTCCACATCCCAGAAGACAGGAAGACTGGACCTCCGGACCAGCACCAGGTAGGAGACATCTCCACCCCCTTCCATTAACGAAACGAACCTAACCAAACTAATTTTTCTCGGTTCGGTTCATTTTGTGTTAAATTTGCCCCTAGGGTTGTTATTTGTTTTGTTAGCTAATGAAACAAATAATGAATAAATCATTTTGTGCCCATCTCTAGTTGAGAGTGTTATATAATTCTAGCCTGGATGCACCTGAAATATGAATAACTGAGGTAATAATTGACATAACTGCATTTACAGAATAACTGTATGGTTTTATTTTATCATAAGTGCTTCATTAAAACTTGAATAACTCAGGAAAGGTCCTTCTTCTCCAGTTGTATCACCTTAACCTGGTAATAACTAGTCCTAGCCACTGCTGACATTTGAACTTCCCAGGTATACCCCTAATCTACATACTTGCAGGGGGGAGTAGAGTTTTATGTAATATAAGATTATTCATATTGGTTGATTTCCCTAGCTACTTTATCTCTTGGATGAATTAGCTCTTGGCCTGTTTGCCCTGACATCATCATCAGAACTTTTCCGGCCTCTGATTCTGCAGAAATATCTTGTTTCCTGTGCTATATATTATTTATATTCAATATTTTCACCTCTAACTTAATTCTATGATTGAAATTGGCTTATACAAATAAGAATTGATGATATTGTTATGTGTCATTGGCCACCTCTGACTTATAGCACCTCTCTGAATGAGCAATCTCCAAAAGGTTCTGTTCTCGGCTATCTTGCTCAGCATTTATAAACTAGAGCTTGTGGTTTCCTTTAGGGAGTTAGTCCATCTCATAGTTAGTGTTCATCTTTTTCTGCTACCTTCTGGCTTCCCTAGCATTATTTTTTCCAGAAAACCCTGAAGTCTCATGAGGTTTCCAAAGTAGGACAGCCTCAGTTTCAATATTTTTGCCTTCAGAGATAGTTCCTGATTGATTTAATCAATTTTTTTTGGTCAGCTTTATTTACTGTCCTCTTTTCACACCTATACAAATACAAGGGCTTTGATGGTTTTGATCTGCAATATACCATGAAACTAATCTGTGCTCCAGCTGTTGGCCCAGCTTTGATAAATGTATACAATCAAGGGGTTTGTCATTTAGATGTTTTGGACTCCTAGTCGAAAAGATTGGATTGGTTCTGAAATTGACAAATCCCTTTGATTCATGTAATAGTCCGAATAAATTCCAAACCCAAAACACATGGTTAACTGAAAATGTCCCACCCTTTGCTTTAATTTAAACTGAATTATCTTTTTAATTTATTAACTGTTCTTAACCCATTTCTCATCCTTTCCCCATCTTTGTTGTGGTTATGTCTTAAGTAAAAGGAGATAAAGAATGCCTCTTATTTGTGGTCTGTGGTCAGACTTTTTATTATACTAGTCAACAAGAAAAAGTGAATTATAGCAACCTTGATGCTGGATTAAAGTGCCAGTAAAGCTAACCTCTGCCCAGCAGCAATTTCATGCATTTAAAAGAAGAGTTCTGTCTAATAATGAAGAGGTTACTGGGAATATATTTCTGCTTTTTATTTATTTATTTATTTATTTATTTATTTATTTATTTATTTATTTATTTATTTATTTATTTATTTACTTTTACATTCCTATACTGAACTGATTTTCCCAAAGAAACTCTGGGTGGTTTACATAGAAACCATCAAACAACGAGTAGTTAAAATAAAAACCAAATGAGTAGTTAATCAAAGAACAATGTCAGTAAATTAAAAGAACAAAGACAAACTAAGAACCCTGACCCTAACCCTAAGCCCAGCAGAAGTAGGGTTAAGGTTAGGGTTAGGGTTATATAATTCTTTACCGTCTGCTTCACCAAGGTCAGTAACACAAGTTACTTATGCCTACTCTGTGCTTTTAGAATAACACAGGAAATCACCATCTCATCCAACCACCATTACCACCAGTTCTTACACCATCATAAACATCAATAACAATATGACCCATTGTTTCTCGTGATATATGGTATTGTACTGCATTTCAGACTGCTACCACTTTAACGCTTCTCGAAAAGTTTTGTGTATGTTGTGAAGAGCTGCTAGAAAGATACGAAAAACTGTACTATTTGTAATAAATGCATTCTTTAATCTAAAACTTTTGCTGCTAAAATCAGAACTAAATGTATTATACTGTGAAGATTACCTTGTTTTTAACAAAGTTAGCTTCATTTTTAAAAGAAACTGGGGTTGTAATTTGTGATAATTCCAGTCTTAATTTAGTAATGATCTGTTTTTCAACAGTGTTACACTATACATCAAGGTTAAAATGTATGTGTTGTTTTCTGACTATAAGGAGTCAGATCTTTTGTCAGTCAAAGAAGGAAGGTGTTGATGGACACCAACAAAGCTCTCTGTCAAGCAGGAAGAGAAGAAAGGGGGCCTTAACAAAGAGAGGAAGATATCAAAGGATTAAATATGTCTCTGAGCAACACTGAGGGAGGGAGGAATGAGCCAAAGCCCTAAGTGACCCACAGAGAGGCAAAGTACAGCAGGCAGAGCATAAGAAGGAACACTACAGAAAGAGTGCACAGAAGGTTGGAGCAAGAGGATCAAACACCAAGATAAATTAAGCCTTTAAGTACAGCTCTGAAAGGGGAAGCACTTAAGTGCACCTTCCTCTGAAACAGCCAAGAAACTAACTGCACTTCAAAAGCAGCAGATTGCTCAGGAGGCAAGAGACATTCCTATTTTGCCTCCTTTTATGTTCCTGCTGCTGAGCAGCCTCAAAGATGGCTTACTGTGTTGGCAGAATGCTTTCCCATTGAATCCATGGTGGTCACTATTCATAGTCGGGACGAACCCTTTCATGAAGCGCCGTGAGCCTTAGGCAGGTGAGCCTGTACCATTGTGTAAGAACCACAAATTGCTAGTTATTTACTTTATAATTCATGTTCTGAGGGGTTACGTTGCCAAGGACAGGGAGAGGCACTTACAGTTTTTCCTTCTGCATTTATCAAACAACTTGGCTGGTTTTCAGTGGGTATTATCCTGGGACAGACCTGCTTAAAGTCTAAAATCAGTGGCTCACAACCTTCAGTCCTCAGATGTTCTCAGAAGAAGCTAGGAAAGTTATTGGTGAAGGCTTCTGAGAGGTTTAGTCAAGTAAAATCTGGCAACCTAGGTTTGGGAACCACTGATCTAAATGATGAGTCATGATCAAGACCTGCTGTAGACATCAATAAAATAATCAATAAACTTTCCCACTTAGAAATTATAAGTTCATTTCATTTGCATACTCACAAAGAAGGGATGCTTTTACTTTCCACAAAGATTCCACACTCACAAATAGGAAACCAAAACCTACTTCCTGGATTGAGAATTTCAGTTGTTATTATCCTGCCTTCAGTCTTTTGAAATGTCCCTTAAAATGAAAAATGTTAAATAAATATTATCTTCCCAAATCCTGTGCATTTTACAGAGAGATGGGGCTGTTTCTGGATGTTGGAAACAACTGAAGACAGATTCACAGTTTCAAGTATAATGTATAGAAAAATGGAAGTGAGGGGAATGCAGTGAAGTTGTGGGAAAAGATAAAGTTGCCTCAGATGCCCTAAGCACATCCAATCTTGCCTGATTTCAGAAGCTAAGCAGGATTGGGCCTGGCTAGTACTTGGATGGGAGACCAACAGGGAATACAGGACATGGAGTAGGAACTGGCAAACCACTCCAGTATTCCTGCCAAGAAAACTCAATGGACATGGCCTCACAAAGAGTTGGTCATGACTGTCATGACACCACACACACACACACACACACACACACACAGAGCAGACAGCTTGTGAAAGAGCACTGCAACCCACCTTCCAGCCAACCTTCCAAGTGCCAAGATATAAGAATGATTCTGTGCCACACCGAATCAATGCGTCTAGACCTCTCTTATGTACTTGTTCAAACCAATCACAGAACTTATTCTTACAAGACTGCAACTTATTCTTACTAAGGTCTTTGCAATCTTCTATCTTGTTCAGATAGTTTGAATAAACCCATTACACAAAGAGGGAAAAGTCCTAGAATCTAGACTACCCTCTCTGTCTTTGTCTGGAACCAGTATAGAGTGTTGGATCTAAAGAGAAAGAACCCTTGCGCCTAGTGGGGATCTGCAAGGCAAATGGAATTGACTGTCCATGGACAGTGAAGCATTCCCTCCTCAGACTCGTTGCCCTCCAGTTGTAGATGAAAGTATGGGGGAAAACAGAGCAATAAACCCAAGGGTAGAAGAGAAGGGGTAGAACATACCAGACAGCCATATCTTCCCATGGTGAAAGAGCTGACCAACACCATAAATGTGTTGTGCCAGTTCCCACTTGGAATCACTTCTTCCAACATTACTTCTTTCAAGATTGGAAAGAGAAAGTAAAATTGATGTAGGTGGCATGCTTAGAAATCAAAGATGGATATAGTCAATGAAGAAAATCATGGCTACAGTCTACAAAACAGAAGCAGATCTGTTAACTCATTCATAGTATTGCCATAAGTTAGAAGCAACACAGTCTAGTATACTGTGGTGTCACATGATGACAAATGGGTGGTTCTTTAAGTGCTATTTACTCTGGCAAGCCATCCATTTGCATGCTCAATCTTTCAATTGTACTCTACGCCAATGGCAATGTTGCTTTCAGATAAATGTCTTGCAAAAAACAAACAAACCCCAAAACCAGGAAGTTTGTGAAGATTCCCGGTCATACAGGTGAGGTTATCTGGATATTGAGTCATGGTGACTGGACAGGAAAGAGTTACCTTTCTTTCAAAATGTGGCTAGCAGCTTTTTCTTTTAAACTACTATTTCAGAAAGCTTTAAAAGATCCAGATGGAGTATGCCATTTTGAAGATATTGCCTCAAGTATAAATCAAGTTTCCTGCCCCCTCTACAAAATGGAGGATGATCTCATAAACACTGAGCAGACCTTCATTGACTTCCTGGCATTGAAATTTGCCTTTATCCCCTAATATGAAGTTTTGTAAGACCCTCATCACTAACAAACTATGTGTGCTTGCCCTGCTAAACAACCATCCTCATCACATAACCATGGCTGCCCAGGCAGATCCCAATTACACTAAATAATAGATTTCTCTCGTCAATCCCTTTAATCCCTTAATCTCTGATTATTGGAAGGGTTGTTATAAAAGGTGGCCCATTTATTGAGAAAACGACCACATATCACATGGCAATTAAGGCACTGCTTAATGTGCCAACAGCTTCTGCTTCTACCTGTGTATTTCAGTTAACTGCCTTGCTACTGATTTGTCCTTGTAAAAGCTCTTGTACCTGCTCCCTCTCCCTCTCTCATTCTGCTGGCCATGATATTAAATTTCTGTGTGTCAAGAGTAGCTTGCCATAGCTATTTCCCCCCCCCCCCCGGAACATCCTAGCTGTTGTCCAATGTAATCATTTCTTCCATAGCTGTAAACATGCCATTCTAATCAATTGTCATTTCACTCAGTTCAGCAATGGCTCCTCACTACAGCACTTCAGGGCTGTGCAACATCCAAGTTCAAAAGAAGAGGGGCAAATGCCTACAGGCTCACAATCCAAAAACAAACAAATACTGAGATTTGTAGAAGAAAAGGAAGGAGGAGGAGGAGGAGGAGGAGGAGAAGAAGAAGAAGAAGAAGAAGAAGAAGATAGTCATAGGAAGGGGGATAACTAACACAAGGGGTAACAATTAAATATATCTAATACACAACTCTTGTTTTAATAATGCAAATGTAGCACTTGCAGGCAGAAGTACGGTTGTGATTTGTGAGGGTTTAGTGCTCATTCACACACAAACCTTGATCCCATGCCATACGTAAAGCAATATTTCCACCTTAATTTGGAATTTACATTTTGCACATTTTTGAAATTGTACCATGGTTCACATGGGGACTTCCCTTTCATGTCTCCAGACCCATTTTATTTTTGGTGAAAGCCCAGAAGAGTAAATTACAGCGGCAAACTGATGCCAGTTAAGAAGTTAAAGCTTGTACGATTTGTTTTATGCTAAGTCATGCAACAGGTATGTGACAAGAAATACAAGTACCACCTTTTAACAAGCAGCAGTTCTGTGCTGAGAGCTATGCCATTTGGTTGTAGGATTCTGGCCAATGTTCCTTTAAAAAGTGATTGTCCTGTTCATACCCTGGTTTTAAAGAAATTCTAATGGATTAAAATGATATTTTTATCTATAAACCAATTCACTTTATTTTGAAATAATTTTGATTGCATTTCTTCAGTTATCATTTTAGATAGTGTATTGTCTGAACCTAAATGAAGAAAACTGGAGGAATATAAGACAGTCTCTTTGGTTACTTTGGATCCCTTTGCAGACATACCTGTATTACACTCTTTTTCAGAAATACTACTTATGCAATCCATCGAGTTCTTCAATGTCAAGCTGAACTGATTGGGAAAATTGCACACTGTATTTATTAGCTATTGCTTAATCTGAGATCAATAACAGCACTTCAGACCATATCTGCATAAAATCAAGAAAACAGAGTATATATTAAGAAATATAAAATGCAACTAATAGTCCATATTATGATATATCAAACCAATGTGGTTAATCAAGCCCTGATGTTTATACCTTTTCAAAATACAATGTGTGTGCAAGACTGGAAGTGGGCAGGCTTGGCAGCAGGCGGGCGGAGTACATTCAATCTGCTATATCCCAAACAGCATAAGCGTGAGCTAAGATCTACTATTTCTCTAGAATTCCTCTACAACACAGTTTCCATCATAGCCAGTTTTCTCACCAGGGAAATTTGTACAGATGTGGGAAGAAATTGTCTTTCCTAGCCTTTTGCCTCCACCCCACAGGAAATAAACAGACAAGACACAGGGGTTAAAAGGGCCACACAGTTTATTAATTAATAAATCATCTAGCCTGCATTGGGTACTTCCTGTACTCCAGATCCTCTCCTAACCTACAAGGATGATCTTCAATCCTCAGAATTTAGCTCTAAATTATAGCCATGCCCTGGTCAGTTTAATTTGGGGAAATCTTTCATGATTTGTTTTCTATGCAATGCCCCAAGACTATAAGTTATTTGTGATCCAAATCAACCTCAAAGGTTGAGCCCCATCCAGATTCCCAACTGTCATCCTGTGGAGCTCCTCAAAACCACACATCCCTCCAACACTTATGCTATGAGTTGTGATTAAATGACCCCTGATTTATTGTCAACACTGCCTGAGGATTTGTCCATGTATCCCACAGGCAATTGGATATGGAATGACAAAATGTTCTTAGTTCCTTTTCTTTTGAATGCCAGTCCAGTGATGAGCTCAATAACACTGTTTCTATCGGACAAGTGAATAGATGGAGCAGAGAAAATAAGATCACATTGGGGTAGGAAGGGACTATTATCCCTCTAATTCCCTCCACCAATGCAGCAGTGGGTACACGGGAACAGGGACAGTACTGGGACAAGACCACGTGACTGTGAGTGACGTGATCATGAAATGAACGTCAACTCAGAATGAGGAAGGACGTGAAGTAACCGACAAAGTGATCCCTTCTATACTCCTGTCCTTTCAACCAGTGTTTCCTAACCTGTGGATAATGATCCCCAAGGGGTTCATAAAGTGGTTTTGTAATGGGGGGGGGGTGTTAAGCAGGTCACCTTACATATGTTGTAGCCCTTGTTAAACAATTTCTTCTTTGACCCTTTGAAGCTGGATATTAAAGTTAGTGCATGTATGAGAAACAGGCCCTTTGAGGTGGGAAAGAAGCCTCTACTTTCTGAGAAGAGATGACTTTACCCTATTAAAAATGTCCCCTCCTGCAAATGGAGAGGGAGCTTTACAAGCTACTTGGCTAATTATCATAAAAGAGGGTCACATTTCAAACAAAGTTGAGAACCACTGCTTTAGACAAAGTCTCTCCAGAGGCCTCAGTTCATGGGAAGACTTCTGTTGTCTTCTCTCTTCCCAGACAATTCCACGCACCAAAGGAAAGCTGGAATATACTACCCTGTTAAAAGGTTGAGTAAGATGAAGCAAGTAAAGTATCCTAGGGTTAGTAGAAGGGGAAATTTATTGGAAGTTATTAGTTCTGACTGAGCTCAAAGTGAGTGAGCCGATCCTCAAGAACCCAAATTTCTCATTTAGAAAAAAGGCAGCAGAACTTAGCTTGAGATAAAATGGCTGACACCACTAGAGGAACGAACTGAGGAAAACAGTGTGGAGATTTATTCTAGCATGCCGGAGCTATTGTCCATGGCACATTTATTATCTGGGCTTCTACTATGTGGTCGACTTAGTGAGATACTGCACGCTGAAGTGTTAACTGGCATTCTTCCCACTGAACTGTTCACCCCAGCTTCTATTTGGCTGGCATCATAGTCTAGGAATGTCATATGTACTTAACAGTCAGGGCAGCCTAGACATGCAGTGCTTGCCCCGGGCAAACAACTAATACTGAGCATCAGGAAAAGATGACAAAGTGCAAGCTAAGCATGGAAAAACTGTTTTGGGCTTCATGGCTACAAAGAATGGTTTTGTTAGATCTTTTTTTTTAGCTTGAAAGGCTTCAATTTATTGCCTCTTTGGTGTATTTGTTTTTGCACAGATGAGGAAGTATGCCCATTCCTAACCTAAAATGGTACACATTTGTAAGCATGCTAAATATATTGAGATTTTTTTAATTACAATGTTTTAGAATGTAGAAATACACTGTTTAGCTAAGTTTTTCGTCTCCATCTGTCTGTCTATCTATCCATCCATCTGTCAGTCTTTAATGAACACTGGAGACTACAATATGTTTACAAGAAGGACTAGTCTGGAAGTTGAGTCATGGCAACTGGACTTTTTTTTTCCTTGAGAGTTACAAACATTTCACTGGTTATCCAAACAGCTTCATCAGTCTGAATACCGCTAATTGTGAGTCCTCTATCTCATAGTCCGCTTTGACCTCTTATCACCCTGGTCTGATATAGGCTCATAACTAGATGAACAATGACCTGAATAGGCTTGTTAGGTAGATAACAGTATCCATAGCCTTAAGGTGAGCAATGGCCTAAGATGCTGAAAATCAGAATTTCAACTGGCCATGCAAGGATGGGTAATTTTGTTTAAAAACAGTAACTTTTCAGAGTTCTGTTAACAATAATCATTTTATTATTGACAACCCATTCATCACCCAGGTGCAGACAAAGGGATGCTGATCACAGTAAACTCTGGGAGGAGAGCTTATTTCAAACCCCTTTCCCTTCCCTGGCCAAATTTCACTACTTTGGACCAATATAGTTTATTGTTGACTTAAATCTTGTAATTCAATAAAAGGGATAACATTATCAGCAGTGGCAAATTTCCACTGATGATCACCAACTTTCTGTTATTTTGGGGTGCACACAGCTTGCATACAATCCAGTGAATCCATGTGTGTGTGTTGTGTTGTTACAGTCATGACCGACTCTTCGTGACCCCATGTCCATGGAGTTTTCTTGGCAAGGAATACAGGAGTGGCTTGCCAGTTCCTGCTCCAGGCGCCTACAGCACCTGGTATTCCCTGGTGGTCTCCCATCCAAGTACTAACCAGGGCCGACCCTGCTTAGCTTCCGAAATCAGGCGAGATTGAATCCATATGCACCCCCAAATCACAAATGGAAGGTAATCTGGTTCCAGGTACAATTCAAAGTGCTGGCTCTAATCTATAAATCCCTAAAGGGAACTGACTACAGAAGTATTTATGTCTGAAAAGTGGAGTTGTCCACAAAAGCGTAAGGTGCCATAATAAAATTTCACTACTTTATAAAATTTGACCACTTTATTTTATTTTATTTTATTTTATCTTTGCCTGACTAGCTAGCACAAACTACCTGATCGCCTCTTCTAGAAGTATTTTGGTAGACACTCAGAAGCAAGATGAGAAGGTTGGCATGAATGCATAGGTAAGATGTTTCAAGAAAGAAAATGTCATCTGTAAATTTGATAAAAAATGGCAAAGAGTTATTCTGGTCCAAACATAGCACGAACAACAGTAGGTTGATTATCTGATAATGTGTAGAACAGGAATTCCATACATATTTAGTTATGAAACCCAGTTTGGTGAAATAGCCATGATTAGAGATGAGGACAATTCAGAAAAAAATGGTGATTTGTTTTGATTCATGATTTGCCAAGGTCAATGAATTACAAAAACAAATTTACATTTTTTTTGTCCTGATGAATCAACGATACAATTTATAAATTCACTTTTTAATTTAAACCCCCATAAAAAGGCTTCCAAGGCGACCTAGAGGCACCAAATTACCAGAGAAGCTTCCCATGATTCTTCTCTATAATCCTTTCAAAACTGGCAAAGTTTGGGTTTCAGGCACCTGAGTCATGCACCCCCAGGAAAGTGCTTCCTAGGGATGTAGAGACACCAACTTTTTGGGAAAGCCTCCTATGACTCTCCTCTACGTCTCCTCCAAGTATGGTGAACATTGGGTTTCACACATCTGAGTTATACACCTACAAAGTGCTCCCACCTCAGGAAAGTGCCACTTATGAACTGGCTTGAGGATATCCAATCTTCCCCAAACCTGAGAAGATAGCAGAGAAGGATCAGGGAAAGTTTCCTGCAAATTTGGTGTCTCTAGGTGCCTTGGTGAGCATTTAATTGTCCAAAAAATCTAATGAATAAAAAAAATAACTAAACATTCATCAATGTTTATTCACTGTAAGTATCAATTTGTAAAAATGTGAATTGATGAATTAGCAACTGTTGAATGGATTTTGCAATTCATTTTTAATTCATGCTCATTTCTAGCCATAATCAAAACTAGCATCTTTAGATATACTCACAGAGTTTCCTCTTCTGTTCCCAATATCAATCCCACATAACTTTGTCATCTGTTTTACAGTTGCTCATCTTTAAAAAGTCTCTGGGGGGAGGAAAGTATAAAAAACAGAGGGAAACAGAAAGCAAGGGTGTGGCATGGGGAGGGCAAGGGGGTAGGGTGCCCTGGGTGCAGCAATTAGGGGGTGCCAAATTGCCTCCTGCCCCCTGCCACCACTCCCTGCCATCTCCAATTACATCTAAGTAAAGGCGCAGATGCACCTGGCACACCTGGGCCACCCCTCGCCACCATCGTCTCTGTGTTCAGCCTCCCCTCCCCAAACCTTGACACTGCCTTGGGTGCGGGGGTGGCCCGGCTCTGCGGCCCACCCACCGAGTGGCATGTGATTGGCCCTGAGGGTGGCCTTGGCGGGGTGGCCTGGCCAAGCCCGGTGGCCTACTTGCCAGTGGGGGTACCGCTGCCGTGGCCTGCTCTGTCTGAGGTGGGGGGTGCTGGCACCGTTGGAGGACGGGATGCCCTCCAGGTGGCTCAGGCAGGCCAAGGGGGACTGGTGGCAGTGGGGGGGGTCGCTCTCCTGTGTGTTGACCGTGGAGGGTATAAAAGTTGACTTTTGTCCCGGCCTCTGGAAGCCCTAGCTACGCCTGTGACAGAAAAGCTGCACTAGTTGTGTGAACCTGGTTACTTTCATGTATTTCAGCCATGAGTGCTGTTTAGTGATGTATTCCTATCACCAGGTGCTGAAGAATCTGAAAGTGAGAACTTAACTGACATTTGTAAGTAAAGCACGTTATCATTTCAGGGAAGGGAAAAGGGGAAGAAAAGATGCATGGAATAAAAGTGGGTCATTTGCCTCTGCAAATGAGCACTTGTGATAAGAAACTTAAAAATATACTCTGGAATGAATAAATGTATTTTTGAAAGGTTACATGACCTAAATATGCTCTTCTGGGGTCAGCCCTTGAAGAAGAAGGGAGAAGAGACACATAGAGAGAATAAATGGACATTGATCCAGGAGCCTGAGCGACTAGGAAAAGCTTTCCTATATTCCGATATCTACTTGGAAGGAAACCCCTTTAAGTTCAGACGAAATTACTCACCAGAAGTGTGTATTTATTACAGCCTTAGAACCATAACTAGATTAGAACTGTGAACAAAACTGACCTCTTAAGGCATGTTAAGGTATGGATTTGATTTTTCTTCTGTAACCTTAAGGCTGGTACTACTTATCTATCTATCTATATATATATATATATTTCAGAACACATATGGGAGTTGACTTGTCAATGACTGTTCACAATTACAGAACAGTGTAATACTAAACAGCTCTCTCTATTAAGAAGTAAGCCTAGTTCAATGAAATTTACTCCCAGTAAATGAATACAGCCCTGCAGCCTAAATTATTTTGATTAATGCTTCCCCCAGATATTTGCTAGTCAGTCCTACTGGCTTCCCAAAGGTGTACCCTACTTCTAAAATGAATATCATATTATGTCAAGGATCACCTTCATTATGAATATTTTGTACATGTCACCTCTTATGACATCACCATCACACAGATGGCATACAGGGATACCATTTTGCCCAGTTGGCCAGATTCCTTATTTTTTATTTTTTTTAAGCATCTCACCCTCATTTTATTGAATATGAGCCTTTCAGAATACAAATCTTTTCAAAGTGTGTTCTGAGTCAAACCAAGGTAATAAAGCAATTTCAAATCATTAACAAGTTGTCAGGTGGTAAGAGCAAGGGACATTCCAGTAAATGCAAACCCTGGAACCTTTTATTGCCTACCTTCTTCAGTCTTCTATTTTCTTCCAAACAGGTAAATGATATTTGAGGCACAATCATGCCTTAGTCATTTTTTTAAAGTAAGTTTCTGCTTTCCATTAACGTTGAGAGTCACAAAAGTTACTGAATTTCATGGAAACAAGAAATGTCAACACAGATAGAGGCAAATGCAGGACCCTTAGTCAAGCTTTACAGTCACAGTCTTCTGTGAAGGCTGGAAAATGAGAGGTCTTGCTCACATGGAGAACCCGCACATTAGTGAATCCTTGTTTCTGTCCACATGTAAGGGTGATAATATAAGAGGTGATAATGTAAGAGGTGATAATAGTAGGGGGTAAGGTAGTCCCTAAAGCATGGTAAGTCTGTCAGCAATGGCAACAGCCAAATAGGGCTCTGGCAAAACTTCCTTGAACATTTTTCTTCTTGCTCATGTAGAAGTTATATGATTTTGCTTGACATAAATACAGATTGAAAATTAGACAGTATAAAATTGCCCATGTGGAATTTGCAGACCTTTATGCACAGAAGACAATTATTCATTTTTGTTAATAAACCCTTTTCTATCTCACTGAAAATGAGCTTGTCCTGAAAATGAGCTTGTTAAAGGCATCTAGTTAGGCACTGTAAAAACAAGCCATGGTCTATGGTCCAATCCAGAAGTGCTCTTCTTAAATGTTTCCATTGTATCCCTACTTCATTTTCTTTCTACGCTCATGACCAAACTGCAAAAGTAAAATATGGCAATCATGCTGCTTTTTTTTGTGTGTAATGCATTTTTCTCCTGTCATGTCGATGTTGAAATGATTAAAAATTAATGACCTAATAGGCTGCTGTTTGAATCCCTTTTCTGAGTATTTGATTGAATTCTTTCATAAATTAGATATTAATTCTTGCCTTAGAACAGGTGTTGTCTCCAACTTATTTCCCCCTCCAAACCATGCTCTTGATGTTGTGGTATGGTCCTGAGCCTTAAGTCTCCCGACTGATTTTCTGCATTATTATAAGTAGCATTTGCTGGCATGTTTTGTACAATACATGAATGACAGCATATTTTAAGAGCTGTAGCTGAAGAGTGAACGCTGGAAAGCATTTTCTAGGTAATCAGGAAATCTAAAGTGGGTAACTTACTATGACTGAGTAATGCATTTTGAACAGATAGGATTGCTTTTGTGTACTTAACACTGGGATTTTCCTTTTGATCTCAGTTCCCACATTTAAAAGCATCCTAATCTTTTAGTATTTCAACCTTATCTTGAATGTTATCCAGAATTCTGGTTGGGATAGATGCTACATTACTCTTTCTTTATGAAGTCCACTTTTTTTTAAAAAAAAAATGTTTATTCCTTCTTTTTTATAGCTTTGATATTCACATTCAGTTTGTATAATTTTACATAATTTTATTTGAGTTATTAATCTATGCCCTGAGTCCATGCACATGCTATGCTGACATAACAAAGCCACAAACAAGATACCCAAAAGGATGATGTAATTGAAAAAGAAAAATGTATATCATAATGATTATTGTCATAATTTTGAGGATTTCAGTTCGCTCACCATTCTTGTAGTAGTGCTTTAACTTCTGAGCCCTGGTGTCCTCTAACTGAATGCTATTTTAATATTATTCACTAGTTACAACTTTACTTACTAGTTGTGTGCTGTTTTGGATTTTCGGACTCCAGCTTCCAAAATTCTCTAAGAATTCTTCAGGCAAGGAGATTCGACCTACAACTCACACCTATATAGGCACCTTCATTTTGCTTACCTGGAGAAGGGCCTCCATGCAATATGGTGCAGTCTTCCTCAGCCTTGTTTTCGGTTGTTAATTTTAAAACAAAACAAAACAAGCTTCCTGAAAGTCCTTGTCTCATGACCTGTTGGACTCCATAGAGGGTGCAGGCTGAAGAACTATAACTCCCAGGAAGCATGGAAGAATTGCAGCTCCTTTCTTTTTTATTTTTATTTTTGTTTTTGTTTTCTGTTTGTTTACACTATGGTGCTGAATGAATGAAATTTTATTTACGGTCAATGACCCAAAACACTATGGTGCTTTATACAAATTGGAATGAAGCAGAGATACTGAAATCCAGTAGTAAGATACAACTAGAGTAGCCCCACTGAGTTAATGGATCTTGTAAAGAGCTTTATGATTTCTTTCCATTCTCCTTCGTATCATTGGTCACCCTTTCAGTCCAGTAATAAATCCTGTCGTAACTCTGCATTTCAAATAATAGAAGTCTGTGATTAAGTCCATGATTCTGTGTGATTCATTAGAACTCAGATCACATAACCTAGTGCAATGAACATTCTCAAAGTTTTAAGTTTCTACTTCCCATTCTTTATCTCAAGTAAAGCCATTTCTATTATGGCTTTAATTGCATAGCTATGCTTGTACTGCTCCTACTCCAGGGTACTTGCATTTGTCAACATGCTCTCTGCTTTATCTTTAATTACATTTCTTGAGTTGCTTACTTATTGGTCATCATGAGTGTGCTTTTCTGAATTCTTCATACCTATTGTTATGTGTATCAAGTCAGAGCCAACTTTCGCAACCTAAATCGGGCTTTCAGGGTTTCTCTAGGTCCTCTGTTATCTGATGTTCAACTTTAACTCAGATGTTTGCTTCTTTGCCAGCTTACTTTTTGCCAGTACAGGTTCCTCTCCCCCCCCCCACATATAATGCAATCAAGACTTTAGTTTACCAAGCACAATGAAAATTGAAATCTGGAATTGAAAAACACTGAGGAGATCATATATTATTTACGTATTCTTCTCCATATATTCATGCTTTCTGTTGTCTGACACCTCTTCATAGTCTTGGCATAGGCTCTCATAGTAAGGAAAACAAGCATATATACTTGCATTAATGTTATGGCAGCTTTCCTGAAGTATATATGGGCAGAGTAGTGTTTTTATGGTTCAAAATTCTTCTTTAAATTTCATTTTTGTCTCCTAGTATTCATACACATTTCTTATGCATTGTTTCAAATGTTACTATGAAAAAAAAACTAAAATGTTTTGTAACATTTATCATCCCAAATTTACTGCAAGCTGTGGCATTTCCTTTTCTCAGTAAGGTAATATGTGCCAATCTGTCAGATTATAGGAATGATTTTGAGTGCAAATATTGATTAAAAATATCTACATCTTCCCCTATTAGCTTGAATTCTTCCATAAAAGCATTTTGAGTCCAACAACATGCATGCTGGCAAAATTAAAAAGAAAACACGAGGTAGGGGTGAGGAATAAAGATAAAATAATATTGGCAATTTAAGGACTAATAAATTTGTTTCCCAAATTTTGTTTTGGATTTGTTTAATGCTTTATATTCAATGTACTAGGGGATTCTATCATTAGAAATACAGAGGGATGGATTTGTGACGAGCATGATAACCGTATGGCCACTTGCCTGTCAGGTGCAAAGGTTGCAGACACGAGAAATCTAGATAGCTTGTTAGAGAGAACTGGGAAGGAGCCAGTGGTCATGATACACGTCGGTACCAATGATGTCGGGAAGGCTAAGCGGTCAGTCTTGGAAGCCAAATTCAGGTTGTTAGGTAGAAGATTGAAGTCCCGGACTTCCAAGGTAGCATTTTCAGAAGTGCTAACTGTTCCTCGTGCAGGACCCGCCAGGCAGGCAGAGCTCAGAAGCCTCAATGCGTGGATGAGGCAATGGTGTTGAGAGGAGGGCTTTAGATTTGTTAGGGACTGGAGAACATTTTGGGACAAGCCAAACCTGTTCAGGAGGGATGGGTTGCACTGGAATCATGATGGGACCAGATTGCTGGCACTCAACCTCAAAAAGGCCGCAGAGCAGCTTTTAAACTGATAACTGGGGGAAAGCCGACAGGAGCTGAGTGGCATCCGGTTCGGAACACCTCATCCTTGGGGAACAAGGTTGGAGAGGGTAGAGAATCACATAGAGATGACAACAGGTATTAGCACTGGGAGAATAACGGAATGTGACAGTTTGTCGACTGAAAATAAAAGCTGAGGGGGGGGGGAGAGAACAAGGCAGCAGCTGTTGTTGCGGGACCCACTGTATAGGTGCTTCTGCGCCAATGCTCAAAGCCTCTGAGCAAAGATGGGAGAACTTGAATATTTGGCAGCTAGGGATAACATAAATATAATAGCCATAACAGAAACCTGGTGGAATGTGGAGAACCAGTGGGATACAGCAATCCCAGGCTATAAACTCTATAGAAGGGATAGAGAGGGCGGGTTGGAGGAGGAGTGGCCATCTATGTCAAAGAAGGGGTAAAATCCAGCAGAATGGAGATTGACAGAGGGTCTGACTCCACCATAGAATCACTGTGGGTTGAACTACCAGGTACAAGGAGTGATGTGATAGTTGGGGTATTCTATCGTCCACCAGATCAAAAACTTGAGGGGGACCTTGAAATGAGGAGAGAAATCATGGAGGTGTCTAAGAGGGATAGGATAGTAATCATGGGGGACTTCAATTATCCCCACATTGACTGGGCCAATATGAGCTCCGGGCAAGAAAGAGAAACTGGGTTTCCCAACTTGCTGAATGACTGTGCCTTAGAGCAACTTGTCATGGAGCCCACCCGAGAACAGACAACTCTGGATCTAATACTGTGTGATACTCAGGACCTGGTCAGGGATGTGAATGTCACTGAGCCTATGGAGAACAGTGACCATGCTGCTATTTCCTTTGCCATGCATGTTGGAGGAAGAGTGTCAACCAAATCAGACATAAAAACCCTTGATTTTCGAAGGGCAAACTTCCCTCAGATGAGGAAACTAGTTAGAGAGAAATTGAAGGGGAAGGTTAGAAGAATCCAAACTCTTCAGAGTGCATGGAGCCTGTTTAAAACAACGGTAATAGAGGCCCAGCACAAGTACATACCACAAAGAAAGAAGAGCTCATTTAAGTCCAAGAGGACACCGGTATGGTTAATGAGTGGAGTTAGAGAGGCTCTAAAGTGCAAGGAGAGGTCTTTCTGTAAATGGAAATCTTCCCCAAATGAGGAAAATAAAAAGGAAAACAAACTCTGGCAAAAGAAATGTAAGAAGATGATAAGAGAGGCAGAGAAAGATTTTGAGGAACACATGGCTACTGGCTAGAAATATAAAGGGTAATAACAAAAGCTTCATTAAATATGTTAGAAGTAGAAAACCTGCCAGAGAACCAGTTGGCCCTCTGGATGGTGAGGGAGGAAAAGGGGAGGTTAAGGAGGACTTGGAAATTGCAGAGAAATTAAATGAGATCTTTGCATCTGTCTTCACGACAGAAGACCTCGAGCAGATTCCGCTGTCTGAACCGCCCCTCTTGACTAAACAATTAAATCAAATACAGGTTAAAAGAGAGGATGTTTTAGGACTAATTGATAAATTGAAGATTAACAAGTCACCGGGCCCAGATGGCATCCACCCAAGGGTTATTAGGGAACTGAGAAGTGAAATTGCAGAATTCTTAACGGTTATATGCAACTTGTCTCTTAAAATGGCCACAGTGCTGGAGGACTGGAGGATAGCAGATGTCACACCAATTTTTAAAAAAGGAAGGATGGGGACCCAGGAAACTACAGGCCAGTTAGCCTTACAACTGTCCCAGGGAAGATGGTGGAAAGCCTCATCCAAGAGAAAATCTTAAAACACATAGAAGAACAAACCTTGCTGAGAGAAAATCAGCATGGCTTCTGCAAGGGAAAGTCTTGTCGGACAAATCTTTTAGAATTTTTTGAAAAGGTCAACAGGCATGTGGATTTGGGTGAACCAGTGGATATAGTCTATCTGGATTTTCAAAAGGCTTTTGACACCGTCCCTCACCAAAGGCTGCTGAGAAAATTGCACATTCAGGGGATAAGAGGGCAGGTCCTCTTATGGATTGAGAACTGGTTGAGATCCAGGAAGCAAAGAGTAGGTGTCAATGGGAAATTTTCACAATGGAGAGAAGTGAAAAGCGGTGTGCCCCAGGGCTCTGTCCTGGGACCGGTGCTTTTCAATCTGTTCATAAATGACCTGGAGACAGGGATAAACAGTGAGGTGGCCAAGTTTGCAGATGACACAAAACTTTTCCGTGTGGTAAAAACCAGAGACGATTGTGAAGAGCTCCAGAAGGATCTCTCCAAACTGGGGGAATGGGCTGAGAAATGGCAAATGCGTTTTAATTTAGCCAAATGTAAAGTAATGCACATTGGGGCAAAAAATCCAAACTTTATCTATCAACTCATGGGCTCTGAGCTATCCGTGACGGATCAGGATAGAGATCTTGGTGTGTTGGTGGACAGCTCCATGAAGGTGTCTCCCCAATGTGTGGCAGCAGTGAAAAAGGCCAATTCCATGCTAGGGATTATCAAAAAGGGGATTGAAAATAAAATAGCCAACATCATAATGCCATTATACAAAACAATAGGAAGGCTGCACCTGGAGTATTGTGTACAATTCTGGCCACTGCATCTCAAGAAAGACATAGTGGAACTGGAAAGGGTGCAGAAGAGAGCGACTAAAATGATTACTGGGCTGGGGCACCTCACTCATGAGGAAAGTCTAAAATATTTGGGCCTCTTTAGTCTGGGCTTGGGCCCGGACTACCTGACAGAGCGAATTGCCCAGCGATCAACCTCGGCCCGACCAGTTCGGCAGTCGCAAGCGCACTCGCTTCGGGTTGTTACACCCCAAGAGGCCAGACGTTCTTTCACCAGAAATCGAGCCTTCTCGGTGGCTGCCCCATCGTTATGGAACAGCCTCCCCAGCGAAGTGCGCTCTGCAGAGTCCCTGCTGGTTTTTCGTAGAGCGGTAAAAACCATCCTATCCCGCAAGGCCTTTGGTGACCTAGTTTAAGTTTTAGTTTCGTTTAACTCCCCCCCCCACCATCTGCTGCTCGTTCACCCACAGATCGATTTCCACGAGTGATAATACCAACGGAGGGTGCTTGTGATTTTATGCTTGTATTTTATCTCATTTTATTTTATTGTTTAATTTTGTTGTCTGTCTAACATTGCTACTGTATATTCGTGTGTATTAACTGTAAGCCTCCCAGAGTTCCCTTAGGGAAGATGGGCGGGGTATAAATTTAATAAATAAATAAATAAATGGGGAAAAGGCGCCTGAGGGGGGATATGATTGAGACATACAAAATGATGCAGGACATGAGTAAAGTGGATAGAGGGAAGCTCTTCTCCCTCTCCCAGAATACCAGAACTAGGGGACATACACTCAAATTGAGGGCTGGGAGAGTAAGAACTTACAAAAGAAAATATTTTTTCACCCAACACATTGTTAGTCTATGGAACTCCCTGCCACAGGATGTGGTGATGGCATCTGGCCTGGATGCCTTCAAAAGGGGATTGGACAGATTCCTGGAGGAAAAGTCCATCACAGGTTACAAACCATGATGGAGATGTGTAATCTCCAGGCTTAAAACCAGGGTACTTCAAGGGCCAGATGCAGGGGAGTAGTATCAGGAGACAGATATCTAGTCTCATGCGCTCCCAAACGCATCTGGTGGGGCCACTGTGAGATACAGGAAGCTGGATTTGATGGGCCTTTGGCCTGATCCAGCATGGCTCTTCTTATGTTCTTATGTTCTTATATCTTCATTTGTTCATTTTCCATTCCGTTTCATTAATTCTAATATTGCTGTTTACATTCATGAATTTGTGGTTGCTGTTGTTCACAAATATACTAATTTTAGCTGTCTGATTAGAACAGAAATGTGGACTGCAACTCCACACAGTCCTTTATCATTGGCAATACAGGCTTAGAATTCTAGGAGTTGCAGTCCAAAATATCTGGAGGGCTAAAAGTTCCCCACCCCTGGTATAGAGCAAGTAGATTTATATTTGGGCTGCTTGAACCTGTGATGACCTACAGCAACAAAAAATTATTATCTGATTGTACACCAGGTGTAGGATAGGTTTTATTTATTTACTTATCCATTCATTCATTCATTCATAATTCATTCATTCATTCATTATTTTTTATATTTTTAAACCGCACGTGTTCTGAAGGAACTCCGGGTGGTTTACAACAATTATAATTCAACAATAATGGAAAAAAAATCAAATAAAAATAATAATAAAATAATCAGTAGGGAGTAATTATGAAGTAATCTATTTGGTTCCATACAATAGTAATGTTAGTACCATCTTTATGTTGATGTATGTGGGGCTCACCTTTATTTACGGTAGTCATTACTTGATCAGTGTTTGAAATAACATTTATAATGGTTGTACTTATATTCTTTGTTATTATGGCTGTCTAATAGTGCTTTGTGTCATTCCTGCCAGAATAAAATTCAGTATGCCCCCTATTCTACCTAAACTGGTTCAAGTCCTAGCCAGCAAATTTCACTTACTCCAAGGAAAATAATGTTTTTCTTTTCTTTTTCCTATGTGGTACATACACCATACCTTCCAAATTCCTAATCTAACTTTAAACACAGAGATTTCTAGTACCCTCTAGTCATCCAAAACCTGTTAGGGACAGAGTTCCATGTAGCCATGACAACTATACTTGAATGATATAAAGTGATAGTTTTCTGTTATTTTCCACATGTTTTTCAGTATGGTGGCATATTGTAATGTGCCTATAATCTCCCATACTAAAGCATGGCCAGTATCCCTTGTCCTGGACCTTCAATTAGTATATTGCTATTGCCCAAGGTCCATGATCATGCTGATCTACCCAAAGCCATTGTCTCTTCTGGGATTAGGTCAATAAACTGCCACCTAAATGTGTAGCTAAGGTATGTGGTGTTGTTTTTCATCAAAGCCAGTCCAGAAAGCAAACCCCTCTCAAACGCCATCTTTTTGAAAATAAACATTTTAAAAGTGCCCATAACATGGTCACATGACTTTTCTGTGCAAAATCTGTGAAATGATGCTGCAATTTGTTAGTCAACAGAAGTGGATGTGATTTCTACATCTCAGCAGTGGTATGTCAGTGGCTGTGGGCCTTTTTCTAATTTCTGCACAGCCATGATGAATGAACGTAGATGATACAATGTGGTGGCTTTAAGGATTATCTGAAATATTGATAGCTGTTATGAGTTTTTCGGGCTGTTTGGCCATGTTCTGGAAGTTTTTGTTCCTGACGTTTTGCCAGACTTCCAGAACATGGCCGAATGGCCTGAGAAACTCAAAACAGCTATCAGATCCCAGCCACGAAAGCCTTCAAGAACACATATCTGAAAAATTGCTTACTTACTTGAAAAACGTGTTAAGGTTTCTTTTAGTTAGTTGTGATCTGACAGCACATAACACAGAGAAAATACTATTTGTTAGTCCTTTTATTTAAAAGTACATTTAAAAATAGGAAGGGGTCAGAAATTCCCCTCCAAATATCTCCTCAAATGAGTTAAGACTAATATGTACCTTTAAAAAGCAATACATTATTACTAGGGAAGGGCATTTCATTTTGCCCTCCCACGCGAAATGACGAGATGAGATGAGACATGTCATGGGGTTTAACTGGGCCACACTTTATTAACTCACAACTTTATTCCAACGAACAACATAAGGAGGGGCCTGGCATCAGCATACCATGGTTGGAACCCCGGGGTCTCCCAGGACCCCTCCAATCGGGCAGCATAGGGCGAGGTACAAACCCCCAGGTGGTACAGTCAGCCGATGGCACCCACTGGGCCGGTCGATGGGCATACCACTCCCTGTGTTGAATTGGATCGCAAAGGGTTATTCCAGACGCAGGGAGGCATCCCCATGTATCCACCCTGACACTGTAATCTCAGGATCAGCAGTGCCGTGGTTATTGGGTACTTGGGAAAGATGTTCCGTTCCATCCTCACCACTGCCCTTCATCTGCTTCTGCCACCAGTGTGACCAACAAACAGGTGACTTTTAATAGTGCCCGGTACCAGTGTGGGATAGGTGAAAAATCTCCACTCTCAACGGCCAATTTAGAGTGCAGGTCAAATATTCCTCTCCAGCCCCCGTGGGCGACCAGTTACACTCACAGTAGTACTTAAAAGTGGTGGGCGGGAATGGAACACTGTTCGCAAAAGGCTACTGGTGGAGGGAGGACCCCCCCTTTTATAGGGTACTCCTCCCCCTCCCTTCTGGATGCAATTTTGCCTCTTGCTCTCTTGCGCATTCACACGAGATGGCAAAATGGCTCCGCTGGCCAGAGGATCCAGCCGCAGAGCCGACATTGGAACCAGTAGGTTACGAAACAAACCATGCGAGCCCAGGTGATGCTTGGAACCATCTTATATACATGGAGCCAATTTCTTTACCTTTCTATCTGCTGGCATGGAGCTGAGCTGCAATGAGGAAGCACACTGTGATGTCATCTTTCATTCTCTGTGGGTGCTGGCTAATCAGGAACTGTGCAGGGACAGGCATTATCCCGCCTCCCTGTCTGATTGACCAGCACCACGAAGGAGGAAAGATGAGGAAAGATGATGTTGCAGTGTGCTTCCTCATTGCATTTTAATCCTTCACAAGGCCAGAGAAAGGTAAAACAATTGGCTCTGCATGTATCAGACTGTTCCGAGCACCACCTAGGTTCGTGTGGTTCATTTTGTAACTTACTGGTTCAAAACGAAATGCCCATCCCTAATTATTACTTATTTCATGGTATTCAAACAGTACCACCACCATCTCCTCATTGCCTCACAAAATGTTGCATTGCAACTAATGTTATTACTTGCAACCTAACTGTGTCTTATATACCATAATGTATCTTGAGGTATTTAAGTGAAAATTGGAAAACCATATGTCAGATCTGCTTTGACTTGAAGTTCTACACTGAGCAGAGAATTGGAATCAATTGCATTATAGGCCCTTTCCAATTCAGTTATTCTATGGGTCTATGATTCTATAATAGTGCATTGATGGAGGAGAGTAAGCCTGTGGTTCTAGAAATCTTACTGAATGACAAGCCTGATCATTCTGGCTGTAGTTGTTGGGAGGTGAAGTCTAGCAACTTCAGGAGGACTATACATTCTCCCACTGCCAAGGCTCTGATTTCAATAATTTAAAACACTTCAAAATTCTTGCATAAATATAAGCCTTGCTGACATTACAGCATTGCTCTTCAAGCTTATCAAAATATTAACAAATCTCTTGTATGTATTGCTTGCTGTCATTAGTGTCGCTAATCATAGTTTATCACTTTATGATTACGTTGGAATTTGGCCTGTTTCATTTTAAATTTAATATGGTTTCCTCTCCTTTCTCACGAAAAGCTTTGCTTTTAAAGCACTAATATATATGAAAACAATTCATTTTGTGTCATTATCTTAGAGGCTATAGCCAGGCAGCAAACCTAGAACCAGATAATTTCTCAGCACAATCTAAAATAGGCAAGTTTTTTTTCCCTGACCCCAATAGGTCTATATGAATATTTACTGCAGTCAAAAACAAAGGAGGTGGGGGGAGAAAATGCAATTTTAATGGGAAGTTATTTGAGTGCACTGCAGCAAAGAATTTGAGTGCAATTCAAAATTGCATATTGTCTCACTTGGCTTCCATCGGCTTTTTGTGATGTTAATGAAGAAAGCTTCTTTAAAAGCACAACACTGAGATGAGTTTGTACCAGGAAAGTATGTAGTAGATGCAAGGTCACAAAATTAAGGTCATATCCTGCAGAGCTGATAAATTCTAACTGCAGCAGTAATTATTTGGCTTGTGAGAAAAATTAAAAAATAAATAAACAAAATAAGATTGGGTGCAACTTAAATATGCTTTTCAACTAAGTTGTGTGCTACATGAATATTAAACAAAAGCAGGCCATGGCTTGGGGGTGATTGCAGCCACCAGAAAGAACAAGAGAAGAAGTCAGAAACCAAGATGAGATGAAAACTTATCATGGCGAGTCTTGTGATGCAGAGGTTAAACAGAAGTGAAGACCCTGCTTATGACCTGAGTTCAATACTGGGCTCCGGTAGTTGTCTCAAGATTAACTCAACATTTCATCTTTCTGAGGTCAGTAAATTGAGTACCCCGCTCCCTAGCAATGTGGGATTGCGTAACCCGCATAATTGCTGTAAACTGCCCAGACTGTGTTTTAAGCATTATTGTACATCTTATAAGCAGGACACTTTTATCAGTAATAAATCCAGCCTGCTCTTCAGCTATTGTTGAAACTGTTCATCAAAGATCTTTGGTAGCAGGTGATGATTATATTACATGACTGGAGTTCACTCCAGATACAAGCTGTGTATTTGGCAAGTATCTTCAAGGAAGCAGTTTCATCACATCTACTATATTTGTCTGACGTAGTTGAGTTCCAGTGGGAATAGGATTCAGTTAGGGTTATTTGTTCCTGACTGTATTCAAGTGCAACCAGAATTGCAGATCTCAATACAGAAGAAGGGAATAGTAGTCCCACTGTCATCTTAATGTCACCACATAACTCCATCTGTAACTGTCTACACTTTTAGGGTGAACAACTATACTGGGCCAGTCTTCCTTGGTCTACCTATATGTGTAAAGGTTTCTGTGAGAACAAGGACTCTGCATAATGGGGTTCCAGTTTCTACAGAAAACTCCACAAGTCTAACTGCTTGCCTAAAGGCCTCTAAGGAGTTGATGTTCATGCTATTCACATGGATACTTGAGAGCTCTGTACTGACAAAACGTCAAGTGTGGGAATAATTGGGTTGAGTTTTACAACTTTTATTTAAAATGTTTGAAAGGAGGTTCTATGTCTGTGGTGTAATTCCATGTAACCTGCTCCACTTTGTAGCAAGGTAGTAATATTTCCATGTGTTGCTCTTAATAACATGAGAATTGCTTACACACTACCTCTATACGCTGAGGGGATTGATGTACAGGGGTGTGAAAACATTATAGAGACTGATTATGCAGGATTGATCTTGCTCATTCATATAGTCAAAGCAAGACAAGAGTGCCAGTTCCTCAGAATTGTGAAGAAAGCAACACAACAATAAAAACAGCCAGTTCTAAACTATGCCCTCCCACTCCCTTGTTCTGTCATAACTGGCTGATGCATTTCTCTGAAGGGGCACCCACTGGAAGAACGGAGGCCTCTTGCAGCATTTCATGACTCTGTTTCTAGAGAATTCCCAGAGCTATGCAGGTAACTTGTGTGCTTTCTTTAAAAAGAAGATATAATGTTGGAGCACTGTACTGCTGCTTGAAGGAATTGTCACTTACTGCAAGGGTTTTAGCCAAAGAACTAGATATGCTATAGTTGCTCTATAAGGAATGTTTCTGCCACGTTCCCATGGCTGTATGCTGATTTTGATTTTCAAAGAATCCTTAAGTCTAAGGTTGCTTTTCTATCATGATTGTTATTCCAACAGTAAATGGAATACTGGAGCTGCTGCATTTTTTTCTGCTTCTTGGGGCTAGACTTTTTTTTTGCATCAGGCACAAAGGGTAACCATGTACTTAGAGTGTTCTGCAAGCCCAGTTTGCCATTGTGTTGGTTGCTTTCAATTGGGCATAGGTTCACACAAGCTATGGAAAATGAAATGAATGAGGAAATAGGATTCTGGCCACTTTTTCATATTTTATTTGAACTTTGCTTCTCAAAAGAAAGTACAGTAGGATCTCAGTATCCACTGATTCATTATCCATTAGAGGGGGAAATTAACTAAATAATCTCAAAACAGCAGCCATAAAGCAAGCTACTGTCATGAAACAGCAGTTTTGGGGGGGGTGTTCTCTCTTATCCATGGTTTTCATTATCCATGGGAAGTCCAGGAACCAATACCCAACAGATGCCGGGGTCCTACTGTAACAACATTCACCTGTTAGTTCAAATGACATCCAGAGAATTGACATTCCCAACCAATTCCTGCAGCACTGCAAGACCTGCTACCACAAATGTAGTAAAGACCAGAATAGCTTCATGGATGTAAAAGGAACAGGAAGCAAATCTGAGATTGCCATTTGACATTTGGGTAGACATGGAGTGGATTACCCTTCATGTCTCTTTTCTCCTCATGCCTACTGAAACACAAAATGTGACATTACATCATCATGATCCTGGTTATTTTGGTTTCACTTCAAACCACTGGCTTTCAGGAGTGGCAACAGGGCACTCTCAAAGTGCTGCATAATATTATATCAGGTGTGGCAGAGGCAGTAAAGACACTGTGATGAGCTGTGGGGAAGTAAAATTACCTCTGTGTAGGACCAAAAAAAGGGTACCCTCGGTAGCAAGAAGCTATGGTATTAACAGATTAAAGGAACACCCAGCTAATCCAATTAAGCAAATGTCTGAGGAAAGCTTCATTTGCCATATAATAAATATGAGTTCTTCTTAGATGAGGCCAGATCACTCAGTAAATTGTACGTTTCTTGTGCTTTTGCTTCTACAAAGAATTTTTTTCACAGATTTTCGAATTAGCATGGAGGGTGCCTTTCAGGATAACTAAATGTATGTGATTTTTTTAAAGGCTTCATGTTTTGAATAACATATTTGGCTTGCATACCTAATGTATGTTTTAACTTATTAATGAGCCTGCTCATCTGAAGAAAGAAAATGTATAAATAATTAATGCCAAGCTAATGCTGGCTTAACAAACTGGAAGCAGGATGGTTTTTGAAGTTGCCACTACTGAATTTAGTCCCTTGCATTTGTCAACAGCTTCACACTCATTTTCTCCTATAATTTCACTTTTCATTTTACTGGGGAATTTCAGGAGTTTAAATAAAATTTGCAGAGACAGGGTTAGAGATCAAGAGAGATTACTGCTCTCTCTGTGTGCCTGTGTCTTGTGTGTGTTTTAATGAGAAAATGTAGTGGAAGAGCAGAGAGGAATAAGGACAAGACAGGTGTTACTGGGTTTTTTTTTTTAAGGGGGATAATAACTGAATATCGCTTTCAGTGAAAAGCTCAAGTACAATTTGACAGCCAGAAGAGGATGGCATTGTTTCAAGTGTGCATCACTGTTCATGAGAAGTTTATTAAAGTTACTTTGGAGTGTACTTCACAGAAGTGTATTATGTACTTTGACGGCCTTCTGTAACCTCCTTCAAACACACGGGACTCACTGTATTGGGGAAATGGATTGAAAATAGCCATAAACAGAATCAGCAGCTGACCAGCAGCACCCGTTCCTCTTCACTGATCCAACAGGCATTGCTTCAATGTTGTTTCCCCTGTTTCTTAGATTCAGCACTCCCTCAGAACTCACATGAGCATTGCTGTATTTTCCCTTCTATGATGCTGATACCTCCTTCTTCTATACTACATTTGCACTAGTTTTCCTGCTTCTTTTGGACCCCTGGATCAATGAGTATTTGAACAATAAGCATTTTCATGGGGACGTTGATTTCTAAAATCTTTGGTGAACTACTGAAAATGTGTCCCTACTTTGTTAAGTTTTCCACAGTCAGGAAGGATTCATTCACCTGAAAGTGAAGGAACCACAGGTTCGGTGAGACAGTGTGATTTTCAATGACCCTAAGATTTTGAACAGGAGCAAGCCTCAGCCCTTTACTATCCCAGCATGCCTCCCTCAGCCTTAAAAAAAGAGAAAATCATCCGCACCGAATCTAAACAGCTCACTACTCCTAGGTAGCTGCTTAGATGCCCGAAGCACATCCGATCTCGCCTGATTTCGTAAGCTAGAGAGGGTCGGCCCTGGTTAGTACTTGGATGGGAGACCACCAGGGAATACCAGGTGCTGTAGGCGCATGGAATAGGAATTGGCAAACCACTCCAGTATTCCTGCCAAGAAAACTCCATGGACATGGGGTCACGAAGAGTCGGTCACGACTGTAACAACACAACACACACACACCTAGGTAGCACTGGATCTCCAAAGATCCAAACCTGAACACACGTGTAATAATGGGCTCAATTTACAAGAAGCCAGAATACACTTCAATGTCAGGAAATACCTTCCTAAGAGAACAGTTCAACAATGGAACCAATTACCTCACAAAGTGAAAAGTGCTCCAGTGCTGGAGGCACTGAAGTGAAAATTAGACAATTTGTCAGATATATTTTTATTTGGATGCCAGCATTGAGCAGAGGGTTGAACTCAGTGGCCTTATAGGCTCTTTCCAACTTCAGTATTCTATGGTTCTATAAGTCCATGAAATGCACAAATCCCTTTAGAAAATGCAGTGAAAAGCAGTTGTTCAAACAGACATGAGAAGAGGGTTTAGGTTAGGGAATCATTTAGAAATTAAGCATATTAAAATATACAACTTATAAGTCATTTTTAATATAGTTGAAACATGTTGTGAATGTCAGTTCAGAGAGTTACTGAGCACTCTTTCCTTAGAGTAAAGCTGGCTCCAGAATGACCTCTAATTTCTGGAATTAGAGGCAAAAAATCAAAGAAAAACAAAACAAAAAACACAAAGCATGTGGCACTAACTTTCATATTTTAGTGTAACATTTGGTGGACACGGCCACTTCTTCAGACATATAGCAACAGAAACAATTTCTAGATTATCCATATTATTCAGGTGTACTTTGTGCACAGAGATTAATCTTCCATCTTTATTTTGATGTACCTGGTGATGCTCTTCTTGTGTAAGCTGGTAGGAGGCAGGAATGAGAGGTGAAGGCTGATATCCCAGCCTTTGCTATGGGAAAAGAACTCCATCAATAAGGAAGGAAAGTGCTGTATCATGGAATCGAGAGTTGTAGGATGCTCTGTCTGAAATCTGTGCCACCAGAGAAGCACTGGATCAGGATTGTCAATATTCCTTTATTTGAAGATCTTTATTCAAAGGTCATTAAGATGAAGAGAAGTCTAGTGCTCAAAACTTTAGGGCAGATGAAAATGGACACATCAGTAGGCTTCCAATATGAAACAGCAGAAAATCCCATCTGAGTTGCAGACATGATGTTCAGTGCTCAGTTTTGTGCAAGGAGGCAACTGTCCCCACAGATCAGCATATATTTGTTTATACATTACTCGCCATCTATAAGCTCCCAGTTGGCAAGTGATTTGGTTGATGTAATTCATTACATGAACATTTCCTGAGCAGTGCTACATTCACACCAGGTAGCAGTGCAATATTCATAATTAGTACTTAAGAACCCCCAAAAGAGACAATTAAATTAAAGAGTCCACTTAGGCAGCAGATGCCAAAGCTTCACTTTTAGATATGTTTATCATAATATGCAAGTCCCTGACAATAATGAACATTTTTTCTTGGGTGACAATAACAAAAGCTCAGACATAATTAATGCTCCTATTTTCCTCCAACACTCTCCAAAGTGTCTTCAGCAGGGCCATTAGCTGTTCGTTAAACCTGGAACTGATTCAGAGAGGCAGTGAAAATTGGATGGGCTGATCTCTTTGCAAACTTTTATTTTAACAACTAAATTTTAGGCTCAGTACTCAGTGCATAGTATAACTGATGGATCTAATCATAAATCACCTTTCAGCTCTTGTAGCAAACACTAAAAGTGCCAGGTGATGTTGGACCACAATATTTGAGCAACATTTCATTGGCTCATGAGCACAGTTAGTTCCAGAGATAAAGAGAGATGTTTATGCATTAGTATTCCAATGGCACAATGGTACTGCAAGGCTTGAGGGTACATTTTGGAAGTACTAGATGAAATCCAAAATACCCTGTGAACTTAAGCATCTATGCAGAAATGTGTTGCACCTGCAGCCGTCATATTCATTAAAAGAGTATTATGGATACCTAAAAAGAAATACTTCCTACCACCACTAGCACTGTTCTGCAGTTCAATTAGAGCAGGCTTTCCTATCATTTTTGAGAACCTCTGAAGGCATGAAACTGCTTGATCTATAATATCACTTCCTGCACCATAAGGGCAGTATATCTATGCTCTTTTGGAGAAACAGGGGATATGCTGGGTAAAAATTATGTAGACAGACTAAGAAAACAATATGGCCTGTCCTTTAGAATAGATGATACACCATGGAACTAACAAACAGTATTGAATCATATGTTGTCGAGGAAAATATGGCATGCACGTCTTCCCTACCCGTCTATGCAGTGGGACATGTATAGTAAATTTCCAGTTTTTCGAGGCCACCAGATTTCAGGAAACAGAAATACAACAGACTTTGTGTAGAGAGTTATTACATTTACCACATTGCCTTTGCTTTCCAGCTGGATATATTAAACATTTCCTTCAAAGAATTTTATGCTGTGAGATCCAAGTACAAAGGCATTCTGGAAGGAAGGAAGGAAGGAAGGAAGGAAGGAAGGAAGGAAGGAAGGAAGGAAGGAAGGAAGGAAGGGCCAACAAAAAGAAGAAAAATTAAAAAAAACTGCTGTTCATATGAAAATCCAACAGGGATGGGAGACATATGGCCCTGCATATTTTGTTGGATTCCAACTCCCAACAGATCAAGCCAACATAGCTGATGGTAAAGGATGATGGCGCTAGCACTTCAGCAATATCTGGAAGACTACACGTCACCCATTCATGTGGCCAAAATAATGTACCCTCGAAATCTGTGTAATTTACCAGGGCTAATTGCATCTATTTTTTCGTGAGTGATGCCCATAATATTTCCTTCTGCCTTTCTCTGCAGCAGCAACAATGGATGCTCCAAACAGTCATAGTGCTGGGCAAGGCCTCTTTGCCCCCGACCTGGCTAGCATCATGTTTGTGCAACCTAGGGGCTTCCCAGCAGGGGCCAAAAATTTCATAAGGCCTAGGCATGTGGGGAAAGGCCTCTTTTGTGATCTGGCCATCTTTTTCGGCTGCTACTCAGTTTGGACTGGAGTGACGGTGTGTTTTCGCCCATCCCATTCTCTTTAAGGCTAAGGGGAGGTTTATAACCGGTCACAATTGGCAGGTAGTGCAAGTGGAAAATTTAAGTCAGATGAAATATATTGAATAATATACCCTTATTGAGCCGGTAGCCCTAAATATGAATTAGGAAATAGATTAGTAAATTAGGAACATTAGGTCTTAAGTATAAATAGGTTCAAAGATTAGGAATGAGGGCTGCCTAGACTGCAGGTTTTGGGAGGGCGCTGAACAGGTGGGCAGCACCCTTCTAATAATATTAAGAAATTGAATCATTAACTGATCTGCTTGCACTACAGTCAGCCCCCCCTTGTTTAAGGAATGTTTAACAGTTGAACTGAGTTAATTTCATATCAATAAATTGTGGCCCAATTTTAATTCCACAAACGTGTCTCGCCTCTTTATTTCTGGGCTGGAAGGGCAAAGCATATATGGAGGGCAGTATTTCTACACAACCTGCCATTTAAAATGTGGGTATGAAAGTCACACTTTTTTATCGTGGTGGTCAAGTTATGAGAAGAAGCTTTTTCTCACATCTTCAGGCTTCAGAAAGATATCCTGGTTGCATTTGTGAACTGGTCCTGAAATAAAATTCAAATTCTTTAGCCATCTTCAAAACAGATGATGGATTTGTTGAGCCAACAATAGCTTCCCTTCACTAAATGATTCTTCTGTTTTATTTATTAAACTCAAATCCCAAAGGCTTAATCTTCATCCATAGTCACATAAAAGAAATGTCAGGTTGTATACAGTGACTGGCCATTCTGCACAAATGCATAAACAGCTTTTCATTGTTTAGTTCTGTTTCAGTGCCATTCTGTTTGCTCAATAATTGCAAACAAGGAATGCTATTACTGTATATTGGTTTCTCTTTCCTCTATTGCTAGAGGTTCCCAAAAGATAGGTTGATTTGACAAGACTCTTCTTGCACAGCTTCTTCATGTGGTACTACTGAACATGCTTGTATGTTTCATTGATATGCCTAAAAGGGTATGTTGGCATGGATCACACCGGATCATGCTGGAGTCTCCATTGTTAACCGAGACTTTCATATTCTGCACACTGTCCTTTACTTCAGTTGTTCACCCACATCCATACATAACATGTTTGACATTTTCTCCATTCTTGAGTAAGTGATAATGTATAAATCTTGCAAAGACATCATTGGGATTAGTGGTGCTTGTCCACATGTAATGACACAGAAATCAGAAATCTGACCTGCTAGTGCCAGTCAAGAGAAGACAGGAGGGAGCGGCTTGCAAAAAAACATGGAAACATATGTTAGCAACATGTTCGGTTGTTAACATGTGTCAGAATGTTGTGGTGCCTTTTTAAAAAAAACTGCTTTGAAAGGAGGACATTTAGAACTAAGAAGCAAGTACAGTAAATGTTTAGCTGATTCTCTTGTTTCTTGACTGGCTGTGCAAGTACTTTGTCTCAAAGTTTCAAATTCATGATGGTTTTCAGGTGTACATTTGTGCTGAGACATCTCTGCTGAGAAATGGTTATTGGTGTAACTAACATAGGTGGTACAGATTTTGTTTTGTAGATTCAGCATCCGGTGCTTCATCCCCCACCCCACCCCAAAGATGTTTAAACATTTCCATCTCATACTTCAGATTTAAGGGTCATGTGATCTTTTGTGTTCCGTTTAGGATTAGAGGCTCAGGAATTCTCTCAGGGTAAAATTAGATGTTAAAGGGAATACATATACCCAATGTAATTAAGCTTCTTTTTGCTCCTATAATGGCATCTCTTCAGAGTTACATTCCTTAGAGTTCAGATTTTAAAAGTAAGCCATATTAACATTTTAGTGAGCAATCACAAAAGAAAGGACATGAAATGCAAAATATCTCAGTGAGGAAAATCATGTGCAAATGGAGGTTTTTCACCATCTGAATGAGCATGTCTTATAGAGCATGTCTTATAGAAATCTACTAAATTGATTATCTAAATTGTTCCCCTAAATAAGGAGTGAGTCTAGAAGAAAAGCACAACAGAACTGTGTACTAGAATCTAAATGTTTTTCGGATCTGATTGGCCTGATCTACAACCCCTTCCAATCATTTCAGATACAAAAGCAATCAAGTTCATTAAAAATGATCTCATGTTCATTGGACCTATCATATGGCTGGATTTTCCTTTATACCAGAAGGTTTAAACGTTTGTTTCAAATCCTATTGAATTAAAAGGGTTTAGTTGTATTTTAGTTTGATGGAATCATGACCTTTGTTTACAAAATTCTTAATTTCAGGATCTTTTGTTTGCAAAAAATAAATTGCTTAGAGGTTAAATGTTGGCAAATATTTGGTTTGCTTTAACCAAAGGCTCCAGGTTGTTAGCAATCATTTTCTTTTTCGAACCTGATGGAAGATTGTCTTTTTCTGCTTCAGTTTCCCAGTGATTCAACCTATCAAGCGTCCGACCTTGGTGGAAAGTCATGCTTACCCTGGTTGAAAGATTAGGCAGAAAACAATAGCATCGGCGTCACAGAGAGCTAGCTAATATTTAAACATTTAATAACTGGGCACTGTTACTAGACAGGGAGTAGCAGAACATTTATTCAAGATGCCAACTACCTAGAATGAAGTTTTCAGAGGGATTTTATACCAGAATCACCTTCAGTGAAGAAAGTATAATAGAAAATAAATATTTAGCTGATTTTTAAACTAAAAACTAAAATTTATGTCATGTAGCTCTGTTTGATTCAGCTGTGATAATAATCCTGTATTTATGAAATTGTGTATGTTGTCAAAATTAGAATAAGATCTTCATAACATAACCAAGCAGAAACAGACCTCATGCAGTACCAAATCCATTTTAATTAAATCACAACTGTTTTTAATTTTAAACAATTTATTGAGAAAAATACTCCATGAAGAGATAATGAAAAACCATTATTAATGAGATAACAATATAGGGCTGATATATTCAGGTATTTTGATCTATTTGAAAGAGCATGTGTCAGGATTTATCCTGAAGGTTAACCCTCTTAAATCACAATGACAAATGAGTCAGGTGGGCATTCTAAATCTTTTAGCAGCTCTGCCAAAAGAGAAGCATGTATGGTTGAGCAAAGTTTTGAAAACTAATTCTTTTTAACAAATCACCCCTTATTATCCTGCCAGCATTTAAAAGGTAGTCTATTGGTGTTACTTGCTGCACCATTTAATAACAATGTGTTATTGAATTATGTGTTATTGCATACATTGTCCACTGCTAGTTCCTGTTTCTTTTGCATGTATTTATTTTTTTGCAAAGAAAGAATTAAACATAATAATTTCTCTATAACAAACTAGTATAAAACCTGGGGGGGGGATTCACTCAAAATGCTCCTAAACTGGCACAAATCATTTCATTTAAAACTAATTGGAAAATGTTATTCTTAACACAGAAGCACACAGACAGCACCAGGACAAAACAAAGGAAAGAGGAAATTGATAAGACTATCAATTAACAATTACCAGTAGGCGACAAAGAATCTGATTTCTGCATATCAGTAGGGCGTGCTAGTGCCTTAATGGGCAAAACCTGTCACACAGGTCCACCAGCTCAGCAGGAATGATGTCATGAGTAGTAGCAGTACCAGTCAAAAAGTCTGCTGAGTTGTATGCAACTTCATCTCATTGCAGTTTAATTAGCTGCAATCTTCTGCTATCAATAATGTCATTCCTACTACAACAGCATATCTACGCAATAGGATATGGGCCAATGGCCACAAAAGCTTCCTCATACTCTTCCAACAAGCTTTCTCAATGCAGAATGCATGAGAAACATATAGTATTAATGCAAAAGAATAAATGATGGAATCAGTTAATCAGTGGAATTTTGTATGCGTCTACTCAGATTTAGATACAATAAAAATACAAAGTGTTAAGAAAATTTGCAGCTTTATTGGTTGCTTATTACCATGAGCTGAGTTGAAATGGATATCTACTTGTTTCTATTAGTTCATTGTCCTAGGCAAACAAAGTATAATCCCAACAAAAATACAGTATTTTTCTAATTCGTAATGCCTCCTGATGAGTTAATCACTGCAAAATGTGCTGTTTCTTTAGTTAGACCATTTAGAAGTTGCTTGAAGTTGATCTCTGCTTTCTTACTGAGTTGCTTTTCAGCCAACACATGTGCAGTTTTGTTACAACAGAATGGTTTCCCTTTGTGAGGAGGCAGAGGACCTTCAAAACTTGAGAAGCTGTTATTGAAGAGCTAGCTGGTGGCTGGCTATTGATAAGCACTGTCATTAATTCTTTCTTCCATTGCCACCAACTACTTTCTCTAGTAAATTAATGCTTTCCAGACTGATTTAAATTGAATAAAGAGAAAGTTTATTTATAACAATGGAGAAGGGTAATTTGTTCAGGTACAAACAAAAGGGAGAATATTTCTTAAATACACTTAGGTTACGTTACAGTCGAAACTGGTTACTTGCACATTCTGTTCTTAAGTTTATAGACACTCAGCATTTAAACCTTCTCTGAAAAGTTTCTAAAGTTCTCTCTCTTCTCTCTCCCAGTTCCCATCTATTTCTCTCTCAGTCCCTATCTGACTAATTCAGTGACGGGCTGAGTCTCAAAACCACTCAGACTCCTGCCCCAAACTCTCCCATTGGTCAACAAACAACAAATCAATACAGACACATATCTCATAATTTTTTCACGACAAAAGGGTATACACCACACGTGCCCACAGAGTCAGAGGTTGGGAGATTGATTCCGCAATGTGCATCTGAGCAGGGCCAGCCTGTGTGGCCATGGGCAAACTGCACAGTCCGAGGATGCCTGCCAACCTCAAATAAAAGAACAGGTCAACCATTTATTAGTACTGTGCACCTAGAAAACCCTGGAAGGGTCAACATAAGTCAGAATTGACTTGAGGGCACAGGATTTAGAAAAAGTCGGCAGACATTGTGGCATCAAGTAGCTAACACTTTTAAAATATACATGCTGTAGTGACTCTGGAAAGTTGAGTCATGACTAGAGATGGGCACGACTAGGGAAAATGACGTTTTCGAGTTGTCGTGTGTCGGAGGCAGCCCGTTTCGGCTCGTTTCTGTTTTTCGCGAAAATTCGCAAAAATTAGTCGGTTCGTTTTTTTGTTTTTTCGTTGTCGTTAGTACTGTTTTTTTCTGGGGGGTAGCGGGCTCCTGGAGGCACCTCTGTGGGGTGGGTGCCTCCTCTGGCCCACTATAAAGGGAAAACGGGCTCCTGGAGGCAACCGTGGGTGCCTCCTATCCTCACCCACTAGGAAGGGACAGCAGCAGGCTCCAAGAGACCCCTCAACATGGGGGTCTCCCCTCCTCACCTGCTGCTGCAAAATGGCATGCATAACCATATATATGGATATGCATACCAGTTGCAGACAGTGAGACCAGTCCACTGGTACGACCCTCCGTCCAGGACGACTGGGTCGCACCTGCCATGTCCCACAAAGAAGGGAATCGTACTTGCGTGTAGTGCAATGCAAGTAGATCTGGCTTAGGGTTAAGGTGGGTTAGTGCAAGGACTAGGGTTAGGCTAGTGATGGGTAAGGTTACGGTGGGCTATTGGGTTGCACCTCTGGGTGCCTCTCTGACCCACTAAGAAGACAGTCTGTGACGTATGGGTAAGGAGTCAAGGGTTAGGGTTAGGTGGTTAGGGGGCTAGGGCAGGTTTTAGGGGGCTTTTTGGCACATCCCAGAAGTCTCCATGGCCAAGTGGCCATGCGATTGGTGGGATGGCTCCAAAAATTTGCATAGTCGTCCACTCCCACATGGCTGGTCACTCGGCCAGCCCATCATTGCGCAGGTGTAAATAAAATAAAATAAAATAAAATCAATGGAGGACAGAGGAGGAGAGGAGAGACATTTTGTTGCAAGAAAAAACCCACTGCTACTGTGAAAAATCTGGCAGTTTATAAATTTCTGTGTGTTTCTGTTGTGCTTGTGTGTTTTTGGACCACGATTTCAAAAACAATATTGCGTTCACCGCCCCATTTTGGATCCCCCACCCGCACCGCATGGCATGGCGAGTCCGGCTGCCCAGGACGGGGGGGAGGCGGGACCCCCCTCCAGAAACCACCCCTCCGGTAGGTGCCCTGCGCCCTTAGTCAAGCAGGCATTTTTCCGCCTGCTTTTTGGCCCAGGAATGGGTGGGGGGAGAGTTTAAAAGTTTTTTCCTGTGCCGTCTGTGCCGCTTGAGCCGGCGGCGAGACTCGTGCCGTGCGGCTTATTGCTGCTGCGAGCCTGCGGCGAGTCCCACCAGAGCAGCCCAGGACGGAGGAGGGGGGGAGGCCGGGGACCTCCAGAAACCACCCCTCCGGTAGGTGCCCTGAGGCACCAGGACGGAGGAGGGGGGGAGGCCGGGGACCTCCAGAAACCACCCCTCTGGTAGGTGCCCTGAGGCACGGCAGGCATATTTCCGCCTGCTTTTTGGCCGGGAACCGGGTTTTTAAAGTTTTTTTAAAAAAATTCTGTGCCGCGTGGCATCGCGCGATCGCGCGATGCAAGTAACGAGCACGACAAATCAGACCAAAATTGTTCGTTCGTCGGTTCGAGCTTGAAGTCTGGCGGAGTAATTCCCGTTACCGTTTCCGTAGAGTAACGGAACCGAGTAATGGAAACGGAAACGGGAATACCGCTAAGTCGTGCCCATCTCTAGTCATGACAACTGGACTTCTTTTCTTGAGAGACTGAAACATTTCACTGCTCTTCCAAAGAACTTCATCAGTCTGAGGAAAGCTCATTGTGAGTCCTCTGTTTTATAGTTCTATTTGACCTCATGTCACTCTGGTCTGAAATAGGCTCATAAGGTGAACGGTGGCCTGAGTAGGCTTGTTAGGTGAACAATAGTCTCAATAGGCTCATTAGGTGGACAATGGCCCACCATTACAACCTTCCCAACACCCGTAAAGTATGAGTTGTTAGCCATGGCCTTGTTGGTGGAGGTGTGAAATATTCTAGATTTGTCTGTGAATCTTAGTGAACTTTCATGGGAATAAGGCCATGGATTTGTGTGTGTGTGTGTGTGTGTGTGTGTGTGTGTGTGTGTGTTCCTTTGCTCCATGTCTGCCTTGACAATTTGATTTTGGATTATTTGTTTTATCCTTTGGGACAGTGAAAACCCTTGGATGACTGAGTGTGCTGGGTGGGAGGGGAGCATGACTTGCTATGCTTGTTTGCTTGAATCACTTGAAGCTTGTCATTATGAAGCAAGGCACCTGCTGTCTGATTGTGACAAACTATGGCTTCAGTGTTTTTAAAGGTCAGTCTCTCTGAGGCGGGTGTGTGGGTGGCCTGGTCTGACAGCAGAGGCTAGACTAAACAGCCTTTTGTTCCTTTTCACACTCTGTAATTTTACAGGTCTGTAGAACGAAAAGCATGTTTGCACTTACCTTTCAAACAGGAGCCATGCATACTGCCACAGGACCTACAGCTTCGCTACTGTAATAATCCTTGCAATGCCACTTCTGTTGAGTATTGACTGACTGATGTTCCTCTTCTTTGCCCTCATGTTGAGAAGAAAAACCACTGCTAACCCATATTCCCTTGGATGGAGTGAGAGAATATAAAGTATGGTGCCTTTGATAAGGGGATTTTACCCAATTATTTCTGAACTGGAGGACAGTAGCAGTCACACTGTTAGGCATGCCAGAAGAGCTTTCACACATGATAGAAGAAACAGCAGTAAACTGCTTCTGGAACTTGCATGAGTAACACAGACTACTTTCTACAATCCCTTAGCATTCAGAACATGCTCAGAAATAGTTCCAGCTGCAAGTAGTTCTTGTTAACGTGCCACCAAGCCACTTCTGACTGATGAAGTAATGAGCAGAAAAATATCCTGTTAAAACATTGCCCAGGTCTTGCAAACCAAGGTTCACACACGGGTCACATATTTACTGAGTCAATACATCTCATAATAGGCATTCCTCTTTTTCTACTGTCTGCTGGTTTTCCTAGTGCTGTATTATTGACTTTTTCAATGAATCTTGTCTTTGTGTGACCAAACTAGAATAACTATAGTTTAGTCATCTTTAGAGATGGGCACAAATTGAAAAAATTATGTTTCTTTTTTTATTTTTCATTGCGGATCTCGTTTCGGTATGTTTTTGTTTTTTGTGATTTTTTTTTGAAAAAAATCATTTCGTTGGTTTATTTGTTTTTCATTTTTACCCGCTTTTTGCGTGATTTAAAGCATTTCCATGCACGGGCATTCCCCAACGCCCCACACCAGAGGGAAAACACTAAAAAATTTGCTGCTGGCAGAGACACAGTATAGACTCGGTACGCATGGAGGCTGCAAAGGCAGCAGCGGGTGTTTCCCAGGGTGCAAGGTAGCCACAGAGGGACTGCACTGCAGGGCAGGGGAGGGTACTCACCGAGAGGTATGCACACACACAGGGAGGCTGCAAGACTCAAGCAAGAGAGAAATCTCTTCTTTCTCTCCTCCAAGAGCCAGGCTGCAGCCAGCAGGAACACAGAGACACACACCTGCTAGGCTGGCCTAAAGTGAAAATAATGAGTCACAGAGACAGCAATCCCACCCTAACTCCCACCGCAGACTGCAAGGAGTACGGGGGCTGCCAGAACTTTTTATGCCCTCTGTGGCTGCCAGATCTGCCCAGTCTGCAATCCAGGCATGCTATTGGTTGAAGTTGTCCAAGAATGTACATGATCCCATCACATGGTTCGCATCCATTTTGTGGCTGGCATCCATTTTGTGTCACCCTTAAAGGGAAAAGAAAAATCCATCACGATGGCAGAAAGACAAAAACAAACATTCTAAGGACCCCAACCCCCACCCGGTAGGTATTATCAGGCAGAATAAATAATTATTGCTGCATTTTTACGGATGTCCAGGGCATTTTAATACCCAAGAAATCAATATTAGGCATCTGACAGCCATTTTGGATCGATGCCCCTTAACTCCCCTTAAAGGAAAAAAATACAGTGATCTGAGAAAAGACATAAATGCATGTTTTAATGACCCCAACCCCCTGGTAGGTATTATCAGACAGAATATATAATTATCGCTGGATTTTTACAGATATTCAGGATGATTTTTTTAAAATTTAAAACAGCTCATTTCATCACACGTCACCATTAACGAAAATGAAACATGACAAACGTAATGTTCTTGGTTCTGTTCGGTTCATTCCAATTTCATCGCCAGGTTCGTTATTCATTTCGTTACCAACAAAATGAATAATGAATAACAGAACAAAAAAATTGTTTTGTGCCCATCTCTAGTCATCTTACCTTCTAGCAAGCCTTTGGGTGTTGACATTAAAAAGTATATGAGAAGGCAATGGCTAAACGTGTGAACCATCTGTGGTAGAGGTGGAGGTAACACCCTCATTGCCTTGCTCCAAATGAAAGCTGCCCGTGCTAATATATGGACAAGGCTGGTGAACATAATTATGGGCAATGTGTAAAACAGAAATAGATTCTCTCCAAAATTTTCTCTTGCTATCTAAGGCAGTAACTTCACATCCCGTTTGTCCCTCCTTGCTGTCCTGCTTGGGACTGGTACAAAAAAAATCTTACTTCACGTCCATAGCGTGACAGCAAAAAGTTGTCTCGACCACACCCCCTGAACCGGGAACAGAACATGACAAGCCATACCTGCTCCTGGACTGGGGAATTCTCCTGTCACAGTTGGTTCCCGGTTCCTGTTCCCAGACAAGGGACTGTGGGGTAACAATTGTCATGCAACAACCAGTGTCCACCTAGTGGTCAGCAGCTGAAGTGGCATTCAACATTATTTTCCCTATGGGAAACACCATGCAGTGAAAATGTTTATTAAAGAAAGTACTGAAAATCATGTAGCATTGATGTGTAAATCCCGGAAAGTTTTATTTACGATATTTAAAAAAGGGTTAAGAAAGCAAGACACATTCAGAATTTGTCACAGGACAAGACCGTGAAGTAACAGTTGTCACGAGACAAGTAATCATGCCCATGGGTAAACAGAAACAGGGACTGAACAGGGACAAAACCACGTGACCACAAACAATGCTGTCACGGTACAAACGTAATCGCGGAACAAGGTAGTACATGAAGTAAGGGCCATAGACTAGGGATTCTTACCTCACTATGTACATTAATAAGCTTTTTTCTTTACCATTATGTATGTGCACAGAATAACTGACTCTGGCTTTACAAAACTATTTAAAAATGCTTACTCCTGGTTCAACACCTTTGAAAGCCCAACCTCTCCGTATCTGACAGGTTGTCTGTAGAAATGGACATAAACCAGAAAAACAATGTATTAGGACGGTTTGTGGCTACCCATCTTTGCAAACCAAGCAGACATGCACTGAGACAGCAGTCCCAGCTTTAGAAAGGAAAACTGAGCCATTGTCTTTGCACATGTGCCTATCTGAAAATGACAGCAAAAGAGGAAGATGAAGAGATGGCAGGAATTGGTAGGGAGGCAACAGGGAAGCAGGAAGGAGGCAGAGGGTAGCAGGAAGGGGCATTCTTTTCGAAAAGCAAAACAAAACACTGAGTGGAAGAAAGTTCAGCACTTAATTTCTTTTCAGCAAACCAGCTTGCATAAGCCAAACCATGAACCAGACAGATTTGCAATTCAGGATTTTTTTTTGGGGGGGGGGGAGGGGTCCCCTATTTGTTTCCTGGTTCATATTTCATTCATGTCCTTCTCTACTTTGCTCATGCCTTATGCAAAGCAGAAAGCACTGGCCAAAGTGTGTTTTCAATCCCGTCCTGTCTTCTTCCAGTTACCTGGTCCTCTTACCAGGATCGGTTTTTTAGCAGTGACACAGCAATCCACGCTGCAGCCCAGCTGCTTGAGGAGGTGGAAAAAAGCCAACCAGGCTGCAGTCAAGATTAGTGTACAGTTTCCATAGGAGAATGCCAGTAAGTGGACCAGGCAGCTTGGGGGAGAGCGGATGGGACTTGGAATCACCTCTTGGGTGGTGTTTTGTGCTTTGTGTCAGGCATGAAGAACCTGGCCCTTGTAATTTTATTTATTTATTTATCTTTGAGTATTTTTACTCTGCCTTTCTCCCTGGAAAATGACCCAAGGCGGTTAACAGTAAGGAGAGACTATACAATCCATTACAAATTAAGACACAATTAGTTTGAAAAATAGGGAATAGATGGGCATCTTACAGCATTATAAGGCAAAATTATAAGGCTACCAATTGATAACATAGTATCAATGCAATCATACAAGTAGAGATATAAACACAAAGTTATAAGTACGTCATGTGGGAACACATGAAAGGGCCTTTTTGGCTGTGACTCTGGAACTTCCTTCCACTATAGGCCAGGACCGCTCCATCTCTGATGTCTTTCTGGAAACAGGCAAAGACCTTTCTCTTCAGGCAAGCTTTCCCTGAATTATGGACTACCTATTATGTGTCTTTCATATGAATCCATAGGATCACATAGACTTTGTGTTTATAACCACCTATAACCTTGTGTGATTACATTGACACTGTTTTCAATGTTAGTTTCCATCACTCATAACTTTAAATGGAATTTTACTCTCATTTTAACTGCTTGCATTCTCCTATAGTTGTCTTTTCATGCTGTAGGATGTTCCTCAATTCCCTGTTCTCAATACTGGAACACATCTTAGTTGTACTGAACTGTATATTATCCATCATTACTGTAAGCCACCTTGGGACCTTTTCCAAGGAGAAAAGTGGGGTAAAAATACTCTAAAATAGATAAAATAAATAAATAAATGGTTATAAACAAAAAGTCTGTGTAGCCAGCGTGGTAGATTCAAAAAAAGGGTCCAGTAGGTAGTCCACCATTCAGGGAAAGCTTGCCTGAAGAGCAAGGTCCTTGCATGTTTCCGGAAGGACAGCAGAGATGGGGCAGTCCTGGCTTCCACTGGAGGGAATTCCAGAGACTGGGCGTGTAATAGATTTCTCTAGGCCAAAAGTAAACAATGCCAATAGTAAAGTGCAGTTTTGCTTCAGTAGAAAAGCCTTATCTCAGTGCATATGTAAACAACAACCAAAGAACCATTACAGCCAGAAGCAAATGAAACCTGATTGGTTGAAGAAGCAACGTGTGACTGTTTTCCCATGCTTTGAGCAGTCTGACCTTTGCACCAACAGACTGGTTCTGATACGTGGATGACACATTTGTAATTTGAGCCCTCCAAATCTGGAGAAGTTTGGGGATAAGGGCTCTGAGTTATTAAGCTGCAAAGGGGAGCAACTTAGAGCCTTTTCACACAACCCCTAAGATCCACTGGCCACTTAAATTCAGACCAGAGATCTTGGGGGTTTGTCGCTGTTCCTGTGTTCCCACCCCCTCCGCACTCCTGGCTGCTGTCTGCTCTGCTCCCGGCAGCATTAGTATCTCTTAAAGGGGCGGGGGGGGATAACAAACAGAAGCGAGGAGAGCCCGGCACTCACTATGTTGCATCCTCATCAGGAATTATTCACCACCGGAGAGCAGGTACTTGAAAAGTGCACTGGGATGCGCTTAGGTGGGCGTGGTCGCACTTAATTTTTTGTAAACTCCGGAGCTGGTGGGGAAACAATTTTAAGCTCCGGATCTGGGAGCCATTTGCCACGGATTTTAGGGGTCGTGTGAAAAGGCCCTTAGCTTTTTTCTGATTCCAATCAGAAAAAAGACTCCTAGGGGCACCTCCTTTAGAGCTTAATAATTCAGCCCCCTTACCCCCCAAATGTTTCCAAATTTCAGGGGATCCCAAAAATTGCTTTGGGAAGGTACCCCTGCTACTTTGGCGCTCCAAGGTAAGTAAATTCTATTGCATGTTTTTAAAATAATTTTCAAAAATTACTTACCTTGGGGCACCAAAGTAGCAGGGGTACCTCCAGAAACCAATTTTAGGGACCCCCTGGAATTTGGAAACATTTGGGGATAAAGGCACTTAGCTATGAAGTTCTATAGGGGCTGGTGGCAGTAAATTGGCAAAGTGTGCTGGGATGGTGGAAGCAATCAGGGAGTTTACTCTATGGTATGAGGGAGTTTATGGTATCATGGTATGGTATTGCCTACATGATGCCAGCACATTTTGCCAGTTAACTACCCCCATCCCCTTTAGAGCTTGATAACTAATTCCCCTTACCCCCAAATCTTTCCAGATTTCATGGGGTTTCCTAAAATCACTTCGGGAACAAACCTGCTACTTTGGAGTCCCAAGGTAAGTAATTTTTGATTGCCGATTTTTCCCCTGGCTGCTCTTTTCTGCCTTTTACCCCTCCCCCTGTCTCCCATCTGGGGCTTTTTGATAGGTTGGGATGTGGAGAGGGGGAGGGGTGCTGCCCCTACTTCCCACTGCACTCCCTGTTCAAAACATCCCACTGGGAGGAGGGGGCAGGGGAGATAGGAGTAGTCAGGCAGTGATTTTATTCCTGCCTGGCTACTCAGTTTTCCTTTGCCACCTGCCTTCCAGCTGGGAACTTCTGACAGCTTGAGCTGTCAAAATCAGTTGGGAGGCAGTGGTGAGGAGGCTTTTGAATCCCCCAGGCACCAACCAGACTGTTGGTGCTGTGGGGGATTCATTTCATTTCATAAGTAACATTTTTTAAAAAAAAATCATTACAATATGAAATGAAACATGGGGGGATGAAACAGAATGAAAAGAAATGATATTTTTCCATTTCATGCCCATTCCTAATGTCCTCTCTGGCAGAAAATCAATACAAGGTATCATTTTCCCTTTTGTTCTTGGCCTACTGACCCCTGTCTCTTCAGCCAGCTTTCCCAGGAACTCACAAAGAAGCCTCCTAGTTTCTTAAGGGATTTCCCTTATTTTTCAGTTTCTTCACACCAGTCATTATTAGCAGTTTCATTCAAACAATTGCACTTTTCTGTTTATCAGTGCCAACAATGATCTTGCTTTTGTTTTCTTACTTTTTGCCTTTGTTACTAAGGAAGTTAATCCTGTTTTATGGTAAGGGCCAGAGTTCTGTTGGGGCACATGCTTTGGTTTTGAAGATTGAGGTTCAACACATGGAAATTCTAGGTTGGCCTGGACATAGAATCTTCACACATGTAGGTTGGCTTGGAGAAACCAACTATAACTTTGGAGATCCACTTGTGGTGAACAGTACTGAGCAGGATGGACTCAAGCCCTGGCTTGGAACAAGACTGATTCTGAATCCTCTTCTGTTTAGGTATGAAGCAAGAGTGGAGGAGGCTAGAGAGCAGATGGTGAAAGGCTTGGACGGCTTTGAATTGGGCTGCTGTTAAGGCGTTCACCGGTCACTATTCTCGAGCGATCAGGGATGCTAGGAGATCTTTTACCTCCCTGAGAATAGGTGAGGCCTCGAACTGTCAGGTAGAATTGTTCCGGGTGGTTCGAGACCTCACCAATCCTGGTCCGCCGGGGCCTCCTCCTAGTGATTTCACTAGTGAGTCATTTGCAGCCTTTTAAAAATCTAAGATAGAGGCCATCCGTTCTGAGCTGGACACCGGTTGCATGGATCCACCCTCTGCTGTGGCCAGTGCCTTGCCGCCTGTGTCACCCAGGTTTGTTGAGTTTGGGCCTGTTTCATCAGGGGATGCCTCCAGGGCCCTGGGACATTGCAGACCTGCGGCTTCTCCCTTTGACCCTTGCCCTTCTTGGCTGATTGAGACCGCTGGAGGGAGCATGCTGGAATGGGCTTCACTAATTGCTTCCACTTCCTTCAGAGACGGGATTTTTCCCAGTTGTCTGAAGGAGACGGTGGTGAAGCCCATTATCAAAAGACCTGGCTTGGCTGTAGATGATATGTCTAACTATCGTCCTATATCCAATGTTCCCTTTATGGGCAAGGTGGTTGAGCAGGTTGCCTCCCTGCATCTCCAGACATTCCTGGAGGAGAACCATGTCTTGGATCCTTTCCAATCTGGGTTTAGGCCGTGCCATGGGACTGAGACGGCACTGGTTGCTCTGCATGATGATCTGTTGAGGAGGGCTGACAGGGGTTGCTCTACCCTGCTGGTCCTTCTTGACTTGTCAGCGGCTTTTGATACCGTCGACCACGGTATCCTCCTGGGGTGGCTTTCTGAGGTGGGGATCAGGGGCCTGGTCTTTGGGGGGTGATCTGTTGTCTCCCTGGACACTCTCTTGTGGGGTGCCACAGGGGTTGGCTCTCTCCCCCATGCTCTTCAACATCTACATGAAGCCGCTGGTGGAGATCATCCAGAGTTATGGAGTTTGCTGTCATCAGTACGCTGATGACACGCAGCTCTATTTCTCTTTTTCCACTGATGCAGTGGAGGCCATCCAGACTCTTGATCGCTGCCTGGCTGCAGTTTTGGACTGGACCAGGACCCACAGACTCAGGCTCAACCCTGGAAAGATGAGGTTTTGTTCTTTGGGGGAGGCCTGGAGGGGTACTGTGGCCCTCTTCCCTGTCTGGGTGGGTCCGCCCTCCAGCTGGCACGAAGAGTGAGGAGTCTGGGTGTCATCCTGGATCCAGATTTGTCCCTGGATTCCCAGGTGGCTGCTGTGACCAGGTCGGCCTATTACCATCTTAGGCTCATCTCCCAGAATCGCCCATACCTCGATGGGGATCCCCTGAGGACAGTGGTACAGGCACTGGTCATATCGAGGTTGGATTACTGCAACACCCTCTACATGGGGTTTCCCTTGAACCTTGTTCGGCGACTGCAGTGGGTCCAGAATGCAGTGGCCAGGTTGGTGGTTGGTTCCCGTAAGTTTGACCACATCACCCCCATCCTGGTCGTCCTGCACTGGTTGCCCATTGCCTCCTGAATAAGGTTCAAGGTGTTGGTTTTGGTTTACAAAACCCTCCATGGTTTGGCCCCTGTCTATCTGGCAGAGGGCATCTCCCGACAATTAGACCTGACCCGACCCACCCGATCTTACCTGGCCCTCTCGCTTCGGATTGCCATGCCGAGGGAGGCCCGTAAATGACCAGTCACAATCGGTCCTTCTCGGTTGTTGGCCCTTCTATTTGGAATGCCTTGCCAAGCGAGATACGGCAAGCTCCTTCATTGGCATCCTTCAAGAAAGCCTTGAAGACCTGGCTATTTAGGGACGCCTTTGGAAACTGCTAGGTGTAGACCTTTTTTTTTTTCCTTCCCTGCCCCCTGCCAATACTGGTTCGCCGTCCTGGATCTTGCTGTAATTGTTTTTATTTGTTTATCTTTGTGTAAACCGCCCTGAGTTCCCGTTCGGGAAATAGGTGCAGTATACAAATTTGAAAATAAATAAATATAAATAAATAAATAAATATATCTGTGGAAGAATCCATAATTTCACTATTGCATAATTTGGCACAGACACACACCGACCAATGAGACGCATTCTCTTCAAGTGCTTCCATTGTCACTTTTTTGAAAGAGAAAATCTATTTTTCCCTCCCTCCCTCCCTCTCCCTCTCTCCCTATCCCCCCCCCTCTCTGTGTGTGTCTGTGTTCTGGAAAAACAGCTTGCCGCTTTTGTGACCCGAACCAGCAAGAGTATGTTTGTAAGAGCCCTCTTTAATTCTCATTGCCTGGTCAAATAATACTGCTTCTTCATTATCTCTTCTTCTGGGAAAAGCCTTAACACACTCTCACAGGAATTAATTACAAAGTAATTAAGCCTAGTTAAAGCCCCTATTTGCTGCATTTACAAAATTCATAGTGCTGCAGATCTATCTCCCACAATAAAAAAGAAATAAGTAGTTGAGCATCATACTATTCATTTTCAAATATCCCTGCAACACCAGCTGACTCATTCTCTTTATACATTCACCATATAGGGTGTATTCTGTGCATGGAGGACATTATTTTCAAAGCTGAATTCCAGAATGGTTGCACTTGGTTATACAATTAAATGCATGCACAGTTGGTAGTTGGATTGGAGCCTAAATCCTACTCACTGGATAGTTATGCAGTAGAAGTGCTAACTCACATCCTGAAACATTTTAATTGGTCTTCTTTAGATTGAGTGGCTAAAAGATCATTCTGCAAAATACATTATGTCTTGTTCTGGATACCAATCCTGCAGATGTCTATGGAAAAGAAAGCCAAACAAATCCCAAAAGCAAAGTGTTCTGGCACTTTGCAGACTAACAGGTCTATTTTCAGTGTGGGCTGTGCTTCTCATCATAGCTCACTTCTGCACATTCATGGACTGTCAGCCACAAAGGCTCATAAGCCTACAGGTGTCACAGTACTTTGCTTTTGGGGTTTTTATTATCGTTGGTATCATTATGTATGTTGAACAAAATAATATGTCTACTGGGAATGTCTTTTGGGGGTTAACATGAACTAAAAAAACAGGCTTATAGTTTCATTTGTGGCATTTTTGATACCTCTGAAATAGAAATGATTTGGGATTCAAAAACATTTGGTAACAAATACTCTCATATTTCATTTGTGTTTCCATGTTTGCATTACCACTATCTAATCTTTTGTATAGAAAATTCCCCCATTGACATTCCAATGTCCTCTCTTGCATCTGAAAGATTACTTGATGCTTTGATGATGATGGTGATGATGGTAAAGTGATAAAATTAAGTAGTGCCATCTTACATAGGTCTGGTGAATGGTTATGAATTGATGATGATGATCTCTGATGGTGTATCTGACACTACTCTTTCTCATCTACTCTATTTCTTGCTGCTTACAAATTTTAATTTATATAATGCTGATGAAGATGTGATGAGAATGTTAATTAAACTGCCTGCTGCATAGGTCTGATGATTTATTTTTATTTCTCAGGCAGCATTATGTTGTTTCTTTTTGGATTAGTTTGTCATTGCCTTGCCCCTTACCATTGTTGAGGAGTTTTGAGGATTTGTAGGGTTTAACTTGTCGGAAACCCAAATAACAAAAACCCAAAGGCTAGACCCCCCTCCGACACACACACAAAGATCTATTTACTAAAAGGGCAAGTGTGGGTATAAGTACTTCCGGGGGTGTGGCCGAAGTACCACACTCTGCTCAGTACTGCCTCACTCTAGCACAGGCCCCCAGTCATCTCACGGACCACTGACCTGTACCACTTCAGTCTCGGGTATCGCTGCCACCATTCAGGGTATCCCAGTTGAACTACTGAGTTCCAGACCAGTTGTAACGTGGTAAAAATAAAATGTGTGTTTATTGAATACAGAAAGATGTTGAAATCAGGTTCACTTGTATACAGTTTCATTAAAGTTACACAAAGCAGTTCCCTCAAATACTGATATAATTCCCTCATTCAAACTTGACAGTTCCCTAACTGTCCTGTCTCTTATTTCAATGCCTTAACAAAGTGTGCAGCTTTCCTATCTCTAGCCTATCTCTTCCCTATCTCTCAGGATGGATGTACCCTAACTGAATCTTTCTCACTCAGGTGGAGCTATTTAAGCACTAGGACTCCGTCTCCACATTCCATATTTGGGCATAGGCATTAACTCTTTCCCTCCTCCTATACAGGAACATACATAGTAAAGGGTGAACACTATAGCAAGTAACTGAAATAGAATCATAGAATCATAGAGTTGGAAGAGACCTCAAGGGCCATCTAGTCCAACCCCCTGACATGTTACAGAAGGCCAGATTCTGGTTGAATATCAGGAAAACTTTCCTAACTGTTAGAGCAGTACATCAGTGGAACAAAGTCCCTAGAATGGTGGTGAGTGAGACATTTAGAGCAGGCCTGCCCAACAGGTAGACCGGGCGCTACCAGTAGCCCGTGGAGGGTTCAAAAGTAGCCTGACAGTAGAGATGGGCACGGCTCAAAAAAATAATTTTTTGTTTTTCGTTTGTCGTTTTGGGGTCTGTTTTGGTTCGTTTTTGTTTTTTGGGGTTTTTTTGCGCATTTTTCGTTTTCGTTTTCATTACAAAATGAAACAAAAAACAAAACAAAAACGAAAATTTGTCGTTTTCGTTAGCATTCTTTTCGTTGGGATGTGTCTGCCATAACGAAAATGAAAAACGGCAAAATTTTTCGTTTCATTTTCGTTTTCGTTTTGTTTTCTGGAAAATTTTCGTTTTTGTTTTTGTTGCGTAACGGAAATTTCACTGAGTCGTGCCCATCTCTACCTGCCAGCCATCAATAAAAATGTGAGGGGATAAGTTCTCCACCTCTAAAACATTTGGGCCTCTTCAGTCTGGAAAAAAGGCGCTTGAGGGGGGATATGATTGAGACATACAAAATAATGCAGGGTATGAATAAAGTGGATAGAGGGAAGCTCTTCTCTCTCTCCCAAAATACCAGAACTAGGGGACATACACTCAAATTGAGGGCTGGGAGAGTAAGAACTGACAAAAGAAAATATTTTTTTCACCCAATGTGTTGTAAGTCTATGGAACTCCCTGCCACAGGATGTGGTGATGACATCTGGCCTGGATGGCTTCAAAAGGGGATTGGACAGATTCCTGGAGGAAAAGTCCATCACAGGTACAAACAATGATGGAGAAACCAGGGTACTTCAAGGGCCAGATGCAGGGGAGTGGTATCAGGAGACAGATATCTAGTCTCATGCGCTCCCAAACGCATCTGGTGGGGCCGCTGTGAGATACAGGAAGCTGGACTAGATGGGCCTTTGGCCTGATCCAGCATGGCTCTTCTTATGTTCTTATGTTCTTATGTTCTTATGCAGGTACCCCATCACAATATTTCCGACAGATGCCCATCCAGCCTCTGCTTAAAAACCTCCAAAGAAGGAGAACCCACCACCCTTTGTGGCAGCATATTCCACTGCCAAACAGCTCTAACTGTCATGAAGTTCTTCCTAATGTTCAAATGGAATCTCTTTGCCCTGAGTCCTAGTCTCTGAAGCCATGGAAAACAAACCTGTTCCCTCTTCAATATGACATCCTTTCAAATATTTAAACATAGCTATCATATCCCCCCTCAGCCTTCTTTTAGAGAGGCTAAACATTCCCAGTTCCCTAAGCCGTTCCTCATAAGACATTTCTTCCAGACCCTCAACCATCCTAGTAGCCCTCCTCTGCACCCGCTCTAGGTTGTCAACATCCTTTTTAAACTGAGCCGCACAGAACTGGACACAGTACTCCAGGCAGAGTCTGACCAGAGCAGAATAGAGTGGGACTATCACTTCCCTTGATCTAGACACTATGGTTCTGTTGATGCAACCAAGAATCGCATTGGCTTTCCTGACCACCGCATCACACTGCTGACTCATGTTCAATTTGTGGTCCACCAAGACTCCCAGATCCCTTTTACAGGTACTATTCTCCAGCCAAGTGTCTGCCATCCTATATCTGGGCAATTCATTCTTTTTAGCTAGATGTAGCACCCTACATTTCCCTCTGTTGAAATCCATTCCGTTAACTTTGGCCCAGCACTCTAATCTGTCAAGGTCCTTTTGGATTTTCATCCTATCCTCCAGGGAACTAGCAACCCCTCCCAATTTGGTATCATCTGCAAATTTAATTAGCATACTCTCTATTCCTTCCTCCAAGTCATTAATAAAGATATTGAACAGCACTGGACCCAGAACAGAACCCTGGGGCACCCCACTGGTCACGTCTCTCCAAGCTGAAGAGAGGCCATTTATGATCACCCTTTAGATGCGATCAGTCAACCAATTACAAATCCACCTAACAGTAGCACTATCTATCCCACTTTCTACTAACGTCTTAGCAAGAATACCATGGGGAACTTTATCAAAGGCCTTGCTAAAGTCCAGATAAGCAATATCCACAGCATTCCCCTCATCCACCAGGTCTGTAATTCTATCAAAGAAAGAGATCAAATTAGTCTGGCATGACTTGTTTTTAAGAAACCCGTGTTGACTTCTTGTAATGACAGCATTGTTTGTTAAATAATTATATACTGACTGTTTAATAATCTGCTCTAGGATCTTTCCAGGAATTGAAGTCAAGCTGACTGGGCGGTAATTATTTGGGTCCTCTTTTTTCCCCTTTTTGAAGATGGGGACAACATTAGCCCTCCTCCAATCAATGGGGACTTCTCCTGTTCTTCAGGACTTCTCAAAGATTATTGCCAATGGTTCTGAAATTACTTCTGCCAGTTCTTTTAATATCCTTGGGTGTAATTCATTTGGCTCAGGAGACTTAAATTCATTTAATGTTTCCAGGTGTTCCTGTACTAGCTCTCTACCTATTCTATGTTGCAATTCCCATCCTACCTCATCTACTCTTTGTCCCAGCGGATCTAATGAATGGAACCCAAAATTTCCCAGGTGGCTACCTCTTCAAATACTGCTTTAAAGAGATGACTACAGGATGATGATGATGAAGATTATTATAAAAGAGTGGCCAAATATGGAGAAGATATATAGTTTGAAGGGAGGTTCTATATGTGGGGCACATTTTGGCAAAGACTGAGGGCCAAAGTATATAGTAAACATATTAGAAACAGAGCTAACTAGAAGATAAAATGTCTGTTCAGTTTAACATGAACATATCTTACTAAAATTTAGTGATTTAGGCTGTTTTTGTTCAGGAATTGCTCATTGTAAGATAAATGTGGCTTCATTTTTGTATATGAAATACTTGCATGCCTAGAGGGATTACTGAATACCACTATCATCTGAGAACTCCAAATATGTGCTGTGACTATCAGAAATCCTACAGCATGTTTAATCTAAGAGAATGGGTTAAATGTTTCAAATTTATTTATTTATTTATTTATTTATTTACCACCCATCCACCAACCAGAACTCCAGGCAGTTTACAACAACACAAAAGGATAAAATAAAGCATCAATATGCATCAATATCAAACACAATAATAAATACTAAAACCAGCAATAAGTACATTAATAAAAACCGGCAGGCAGTCTTATTTTACTGGTTTAAAAAAACACCACTTATTGATGGCCTCCAAACACCTCTTTAAAAAGCAAAATTTTAACTGCTCTCTTAAAAGCAGGCAGGAACTCTGCAAGACAAATCTCACGTGGAAGTTTGTTCCATAATGTTGGTGCGACCACTGAGAATGTCCAGTTCCTCGTAATATTTTTTTGGGCCTCTCTACACATGGCCACCTGGAGTGAGAATGCCTGTGATACTCTGGTGGATCGGACCGCAGCTGATCCTAAGAAGATTCACTCCACCAGGTATTCAGGTCGTAAGCTGGGAGGGTTTTGAAAGTCAAAACCAATACCTTGAACCTTACTTGGAAAGCAACGGGCAGGTGAGCCAGCACTAAGAGATGCAGTCATACCTTCTTGCACCCACCACCAGTGTAGCCACCACATTCTGTACCCATTATAATCTCTGAACAAGGGTCAAGGGAAGCCCCACCTAGAGAGTGTTGCAATAATCTATCCTCGAGATCACGAGCGCCTGCACAACTGTCCTCGGGGAAGCCTCATCCAGGTATGGGCAAATCTGGGCGAACAGCCAAAGATGGGAAAAGGCTGACTTGGAAGCAGATGTCACCTGCACTTCCAGTGACAGATCTCAATCCAAGACAATGCCCGGACTTCTTACTCTATCTGCCAGCTGGAGGTCAGAAGCCTCCGAGCTAGGGAGATGGCCACCATACCCAGTAGAGGAATCCCCAAAGAACAGATCCTCAGTCTTCTCTGGACTGAATCTGAGACTGTTTGTCCAGGTACATTCCATGACCGCATCCAGGAAGTGATCAAGGGTCTGCACCACATCCACTTCAGAGGTGATAAAGGAGTACTGATGACAACAAGCCCCAAATCCCCTAATGAACTCAGCCAGCAGCCTCATATAGATGTTAAATAACAAATGAAACAATCTTAAGGGTCATAGGTCCCTTAATGACTAAAAGAAATATCCTAAGGTCCACAAAGCCCTTTCCACAAGATCTTTGCCTTGGTCACAGATAGTCAGGCAATATGAACATAATTTTTCAAAGCAAGGGCCAGAGGGATAAAGCTTCCAGCTCAGGCCCCATTCCTTGAGATTTTAAAGGCAAAAGCTATGACCAGGAGTTGAGTTTCTGGCACATCATATGAGTAAAGTCTTTGTGATATGATAGAAGCTGGTAAGGCAAGATTTGACAGAGAAGGAAGTACAATTGACCACCAGTATCTTTGTGTTAGCCCAGGGAGCACTAGCTTTACACTGGGTGGAGACGGGTGACCAGGAATTAAAGACACTTCATCAGACTTTCTTCTCTAGTGCTGTTCGCACTGAGATCCATTGCCCAGCATGGAAATTCAGACAAGTTCAGCACTTCTGTAAGACTGCAGTGGTCACCCTGATACCTGGTAACTGTATCCTTAGACATAACTACTTTTTTTTCTACTCTTCCCAAAGAGTCTGCTTATCCTATTTAAAATAGTGTTAAATCATTGTTCCCTTATAATCTTTGGATCATAAATGCATAGGGCTGGTGCGAACCAAAGTTCAACACCTAAAGGGCGACACTTTGCCCAGGCCTATTGAATGATGTTGGAGATCTATGATAGCATTTACTGTATCATCAGATATCACTACAATCATTCTGTTTGCCCCCCAAAAAGCTCCTAATAGTTTGGATACATGGAATATTTCTAATGAGAACTTCTGGAGAGCTCAGTGATTTAGGTCTCTGGCTGCAGAGCCAAAGGTTTGGCAGTTCGATTCCCCATGGTACCTCCTTGACAGGGGCTGGCTTGATGATCCATAGAGTCCCTTCCAACTCTGCAGTTCTAAATAGATTTCATGCAGAAGAATCTGGGGCAGAAGAGCTGAAAAGAAAAGGGAACTATTATATTATATTATATTATATTATATTATATTATATTATATTATATTATAT
>JAHTLZ010000007.1:7500760-7512892 GCA_023846285.1 Phrynocephalus versicolor | reverse complement strand
ATTATATTATATTATATTATATTATATTATATTATATTATATTATATGCCACCCCCATAGAGGACATAAGGTAGCTCACCACAGAGAAAATAAGAAATGTAAAAATACTACAGTACATAAATACCACATTTCAAAAACAATTCAACACACATTAGGATGTATCCAATCAAGCATAAAAACCATGGATTTTTTTAAAAATACTGTCAGTTAATTTTTTTTAAAAAACCAGCATTCCTTGAGTTAAGATATGTCTTAGTAAATATTCTCAGTAGGGATGGGCTGTTCATTTTGGAAGCAACACATTCTGAAACGACCCAGGGGACCCCCAGGTGCTGTTCGGAAGCCTCCGAAACACAAGCAGCAAAACACTTACCTTTCTGTACGGTTAGTCGTACCAGGCTAAAATCCAACCAGGAAAAAGTATCTTGACAGCACCTGTCCTTCTCACTGGTGCTGGCCAATCAGGAGCTGTGCAGGGAAATGTACCATCCCACCTCCCTGTCTGATTGGCCAGCACCAAGGAGAAGAACAGATGACGTCAGGAGACTTCTTCCTGGTTGGACTTTAGCCCAACAGGACCTTTCAGGAAGGTAAGTGATTGATTGCTTGCATTTCAGAGGCTTCTGCAGCATTTGAGCTCACGTGGATCATTTTGGAACATGCTGCTTCCCCCCAACCCAACTCCCCCCCCAAAACAAAACAGCCATTCCCTAATTCTCAGACATCCAGGTGAGGTTGCAAAGAGGGCAAAGAAATAACATTTCACTTTGGTACTTTACAGACAGTTTTCATATTAATATCCCAAAAATAAACAAGTTACCAAATTCAGTGCACATGTGTTATAAAATACTAATACTCAGAGGAAAGGGCTCTGTTTTGTTTTGTTTTTAATTATGATTTTAGTAATTAGTGTGAGAATTAGGGCAATGAAACTGAAGGTTAAATAAACAAACAGGCTCCAGATGAAAAATATGGAATTCCTTCAAATAATTATTGTTGAAAACAGTTTAGCTGTAGGATAAACTCTGTAACTACTTGTATTGCATTGTAAACTGCCAAGCACTGACAGAGATTTTAATGAAAGGGTGAAATAATAAAATGGAAATATTTATTATCATTAAACCGAGAACCAACATAGGTGTGCCAAGGCTACTTTTGCCTAAGGATACTTAGTGGAAAAACCATCATTCTAATATCTTTAAAAAGTTCTGCACAAGAAATGCATTTTGCCCATATTAAATATTAAGCATGATGGTTAAAAGCACCATGCACTTGGGTTGCACCATGATTCCTGGGCTAAAATTGGGATTCAACTATCTCCTCTGTATTCCCATAGAATAGAACATGGATTGTGCCAATACTTGTATTAGTATCCTAAGATGTGTCTTCTTTTTGCATGTACATGAAAAGTGGCCCATTTTGAAGATGCTGCTTTGGGAACTGTCTATTTTGCATCCAGTACTTTTGGTACTCTCCTGTTAACATGCTTAAAGAAAGCTTTACTGTCTTACCAAATAATATGCGAGGAACTTGATTTTCTAGGCATGGCCATTTCCAGCAGGCCACAAAACAGTTATACTGAAAATGGAACATGCATGAAACTTCACATGTTCATAGGAGTGTTTAGAAATTAAAGTACATTTCCTAGTCTCTAGAAAAGGGCATTAGCCATCCCTAATCAGGATATTTGCTTGCTGCCATCTGGGTTGGCCCTCCTGTATTGCTCATCTGAGGTAAAGAACAAGAAGTTTTGGCATTAAAATGTGCTTCTATGGAACGCCACACTATAAAGCAAATCTAGGATTCCTAATACTGTATTACCTAATTATCCAATCCAAATCTGGCCCCTAAAGACCATTTGTAGAGAAGAGTTGGAAGATGTGCTTATCCCTTTGCCTGTTGCTTATTTTCTTCTCCCACCCCCAAACACACATAGAGATTTCCTCTTGGGTATTTTGAATCAATTTTGTTCCTCTCTTGTGAGGCACAGGACACAGAATTAAGCCTGAGTGGTGGCAGGGGAGCCCTGGAGGGTTATTTTCAAGGAAACATTCATAGACATTGTATCTGTGCAACACCTTCATTAGCTGCAAGGGACCGTTCTGACCTGAGATGACGGTAAATCAGTTAAGGAGTAATGCATCATTCCTTCCCTGCCTCTGATTTTGAGGACACCTCTCTACTTCAATGTATTTCCCCTTCTTTTTAGTCTGCAGTTTCCTTGCACGCAGTTTGCATGGTGTGCAGTTAGAATGTAGTCTGCAGAAGTCTGGTGGACACAGGCAGTGAGTCTGCTGAGACCTGTTGCTGCAAGGCAGTCTTTTTTGTACACTAATCTGTTTTGATCTCTTTAACTATGAGTAAATGAAACCTTTTAATTTTTCTCTTACCAATGTCTCAGAGTGAGCTATTGAGACTGTAAATGCTAGTTGATGAGGCAATGAGTGGAGATCTTCTCTGGGGATACTTAGTACTAATTCGGATTTGTAAGTCCCTGAGCTTCTGCTGCGCAGCTAGAGGTGCATTACAATAGGATCAGTGGTCACAGAAGTAATTAGGCATAATTTCCACCACATTTTGAATGTCTCTTTGTTCTTTTATTCCCAGATACTGACAGATATTGAGTTGGGTTTCTGTTCTTCCAAAACACTGTAACTTCTTTTTAAGTTACAGTGTTTTGGCTGAATACTCCCAGCCAAGAGGTATTCTGATGTATAAGCATGGTATAATTGCTAACACAATATGTTTTAGTATGGGTTGTTTAATGGATAATTCAGTAAGATGCACTTTCTAAAATGTTATTTATACTGTATAGCTATTTCATCTATGCAATAGCTTGCTTCTACAACAGATTTTTATTCATCTCTGTCATTAGCTTGTGTAGAAAATTACATATATATATACAAATACGCACAAACTGTATCAGATGTAACATGCACCCTGTATGTTTAAGTGCAATATATTTTATATTATTTTTATTTTTGCTCACTGCCTGTATTATTTATGATTGATTGAACTATGCTTATTGATAATTTTTGACTGTTTACATTATTATTGGGTTTATATAATCAGTGTGGTTTGTATGTGTACAATTGCTGGCTCCGACGGCAGTCTATTTGCCGCACGGGGCCCTCCTTGCCCTCTCGCGAGAAGACGCAATTTGCCCTGAGAGGGAGGGGGAGGAGCGCCCTATAAAAGGGGCGGCTCCGACCCCCACCTCAGGGCTTCTTGTTTTGGCAGTCCCCACCCACCCACCACTTGTTAAGAACTAGTGTGAGTCTAACTGGTCGCTGGTTTCGGGGCTGGATAGGAATTTTTGACCCGCACTCGGATTGGCTGTTGAGAGCAGGGATTTTTCGCCTATCCCACACTGGCATTAATGCATTCATGGGATTGTTGTAATTGGTCACACTGGCGGCTGAAGCGGATGGGGCAGCGGTGAGTATACAACAAACATCTGTCCCCAAGTATCCTATATCCCGGGCACGGCAGATCAGGAGGTCTCAGCGCCTAGGGGACGCCTCCCTGCACTGGGTATCACCCAGTTTAAGCCCATCTCATGCAGGGAGGAGTAAGATCATCAACTGGCCTGGCGGGGGTAGTAGATTGACTGCCCCGGCCGGGGGTTGTAACTCGCCCTTTGCTGCCCGGTTGGAGGGGTCCCAGGAGACCCCATGGTTCCAACCTGTATGCTGACGCCAGGCCCCTCTTAGTTGGCTGCTTGAATGTTGTGTTAATAAAGTGTGGCCCAGTTTACCCCCAAACACCTGCCTTGTCTCGTTATTTCGAGTGGGAGGGCAATGTTGTATATATGTACAGTTGTTATATAACTTCCCAGAGTAACATTTGGTTAGATGGGTGGTATATAAACCTAATAAATAAAAGAGTAATAAATATATATTATGAAGCAGTGTTTGAGATGACTTCATGGGAGAAATGGCAGAAGAATGTAATTAATACATAAACAATACAGTGTGGTGTATTTATGAAAAAGAAAAGCTATTCTATCCTGTATCTAAAGATCTAGTTCAAGTTGTTCAACCTATAAAATAACTTTAAATCAATGTGAGTTATATAAACAGTGCAACAAGATCAGGATAACTAAGTAGACCAAACCCTCAATCTACAGCTGTGAACCTTTTCTTAGCTGCAATTAAAGAATTTTTTTTTAAAAAAAACCTCCTCATTCTCTTCTCCTTTTTGCTTGCCTCTAATCAAAAGAACCTCAAAGCTGTATGACATATGATTCCAACCCAAATGTTTCACGGGCAGTCTTTCCTAATAATGGCTGCTAGGAATAGGAACAAGTATTTGGAGGGAACTTCATTTGTAGATCACAGTTATCACTTAGCAGCCTGTACCAGGTAACAAACATCCCTGTTCCTTTTGGGGGCCAGCAATAGTTGCCTTTAGGAAAGGAAAAATTCCTGTTTCTGGGCAGCTGGAATAATTGAAACCTCTTTTGCATTTATGCTAGGGTAGAATCACATTCTGTAAGCATCAGTTCTGAACAACAGAATGCCACTCAAATGCAACACCATTTATTTCCTGTTGTAATTGTTTAGACAATGTCATATAGTATTTGGTCCCACTTTAGCAACCTCGGCACTGTTGATCTGTTATATTTAGAATGAGAATTTAATGCATGTGAACATTTATTGTAATATAACTTCAGTAAACTGTCTCGGTCTATTGGGAGCACGCATGGCAGCAGTAACTTAACACTCTTTAGTTCCAGCACACCATTATGGACAGTTTATTTACAGGGACAGAAGAAAATTCAAGTGTACCTCATGAACTCCTAGTTATCCAAGGTCATTTAGCAACACAGGCTTAGTCTCCTGACATTGCTGGACTCACATAAGACATCTCTTGGCTTTCCTGAGGCGGAGAACTATATGCCATTTGTTGCTATTTAATGGAGCCCAAAAGTATTCTGTTTCAAGGTCTGGTGCTTTAATAAAAGAAATGCTGCTGCTATCCATGCTACATCAGGAAATCTAGCTCTTGTGAAATTAGAGTTGTTGTTATTTCTCCATTGAGATATATTGGTTCTGCCCCACCTTCTGCTGCTTTTGCCCAGCTTACAGGGAAGTCATCATTTCTTAAACTGTTAAGATCATCAGAAGGGGCCATCCTCTCAGTCTCACCACCTTCACAGGTCTGTCTGGTGGGGACACAGGTATGTCTGGTGGGGGTCACTGTTCTCAGAATCTCAAAGTCCCTCCCACAGGAGACTAGACTGACCTCATCTTTGCTGTCCTGAAAGCAGGCAAAGACCTTTCTTTGCAGTCAAGCTTTCCCTTAGTGAATGAAAATGGGTTTTGAAAATGGATGGTTGTACATTGCATTGAATGTGTATTAATGTTGCTTATGTCTAGAAATGGGCACGAATAAAAAGAATGGTGTTTCGGTTTTTCATTTGTCGTTGAGAGGTCTGTTTCATTTTGTTTCCGTTTTTTGTGAATTTTGGAAAAAATTGTTTGTTTTTCATTTTTTCATTTTTCGTTTCTACCCGCTTTTTGCGCGATTTTTAAAGATTTCCATGCACGGGCGTCCCCCAACGGCCCACACCAGAGGGAAAACACTAAAAAAAATTGATGCTGGCAGAGACACAGTACAGACTAGGTACGCAGGGAGGCTGCAAAGGCAGAGGCGGGCATTTCCCAGGGTGCAAGGCAGCCGCAGAGTGACTGCACTGTGGGGCAGGGGAGGGTACTCACCGAGAGGTACGCACACACATACACAGGGAGGCTGCAGGACTGAAGCTAGAGTCGCAGAGACAGCAATCCCACCCTAACTCCCACCGGAGACTGCAAGGAGGACGGGGGCTGCCAGAGCTTTTTATGCCCTCGGTGGCTGCCAGACCTGCCCAGTCTGCAACCTGGGCATGCTATTGGTTGAAGCTGGCCAAGAATTTACATGATCCCATCACATGGCTTGCCTCCATGTTGTGGCTGGAGTGGCGACATCCATTTTGTCATCCTTAAAGGGAAAAGAAAGAAAAATACATTGCGATGGGAGAAGACAATAACAAACGTTTTAAGGACCCAATCCCCTGGTAGGTAATACTTTCAAATAATTATCACATTATCGCTGCATATTTATGGATGTCCAGGGCATTTTAATACCCAAGAAATCAATATTAGGCATCTGGGAGCCATTTTGGGTCGATGTCCCCTAACTCCCCTTAAAGGAAAACAAGACAGCGATCTGAGAATAGACATAAATGCACATTTTAAGGACCCCAACCCCCCCGATAGGTATTATAAGACAGTATAAATAATTATCGCTGTGTTTTTATGGATGTCCAGGGCATTTTTTTTTTACATTTAAAACAGCTCATTTCATTGCGGGTCGCCATTAACGAAAACGAAACGTAACAAACACAATTTTTGTGGTTCATTTCGTTCCATTTTCATCACAATTTTTGTTAGTCATTTTGTTACATAACAAAATGAAAAACGAGTAACGGAAATAAAAAATGTTCATTTCGTGCCCATCTCTACTTATGTCTTTTAGTTTTGTATCCATTGATCCTTTTAGTATCATGTACTCATCATTACTGAAAAATGTCAGCTGCAAAGGCAGCAGCTCAGCAGCTCGAATCCCGGGTACCACACAGTAGAGTGAGCTCTGACTGATAACCCCAGCTCCTGCCAACCTAGCAGTTCGAAAGCATGTAAATACAAGTAGATAACTAGGTACCCCCATAAAATGCAGGAAGGTAAAACAGTGTTTCCTTGCAGCTATGCCAGCCACATGACCACAGACTTGCACAACACTGGCTCCTCAGCTTGAATATGGAGATGAGCACCGTCCCTAGAGTCGGACGTGACTAGCACACATGTGCAGGGAAAACCTTTACCTTTACCTTATCATAGAATCAAAGAGTTGGAAGAGACCTGAAGGGCTATCCAGTCCAACCCCCCCCCATCAAAGTACTCCCAACATGGTCATCCAGGCTATGCTTAAAAACCTTCAAAGAAGGAGACTCCACCACCCTCCTTGGCTGCATATTTCACTGCCGAACAGCTATAATCATCAGGAAGTTCTTTCTAATGTTTAAATTGAATCTTGTTTCTTGTAGTTTGAAACTATTGCCCTGAGTCCTAGTCTCTGGAGCCATGGAAAACAAAACAGTCCCCTCTTTAATATGACGTCCATTCAAATATTTAAACATGACTATCATATCCCCTATCAGCCTTTTTTTTTTGTAAGCCTACATGTTCCCATCTCCCTAAGCTGCTCCTTGTAAAACATTACGTCCAGACCTTTAACCATTCTGGTCTCCCTCCTCTGGACCCGTTCAAGGTTGTCAACATCTTTTTAGATTGATTTGTGCAGAACTGGTCACAACTTTTCTGGCAGACATCAGGTAAACAGAGAATAGATTACAGTGTAGCTGCTTAATATGCAGTAGTTTGTCTTGATGATCTTGATTTAATTTTGGTGGCTTGATCTGTTTTATTTTATGACTTTCCTTATTTGACTATTATTGACTGCATTGCCAGTTCGATTGTATCTAAAAGGTTAACCAAACAAACAAATATGCAAGCAAACATCTAATCTCTTTATGCCTTCCCTTCCACCCACCCCTACCTCAGCAGCAAAGCTACCTGAGGAATGGCTCATAAAGCCTGATTTCCTAAAATACTCCATGAAACCTGTGTTTGTGTGTTTTCTCCACCCAAAAGAGTGTTAAAAGACCAAGAGACTCTGAACCTGTCCACACTGAAAGTTGGTACCATGAAGCCTGTGCTTGAAAGGTCCTTATCTTCAGTGAAATCTATTTTAAACTCACTCTGAAGTAATCCTCTTGGCCTCAAGGCTCCAGAAGCTGGCCAAAGAACCAGAAAGGCACAGCACCTTCTACTCCTTTCTGCTTCCTAGCTGATCACATGGCTCCTCTCCACTTCTCAGCAGATCAAGGAAGGCACGAAGCCAGATGCAGTGTCAAAGAGGCTTGCCACCTCTCATTTAGCTTTTGATGCCTCTTCACTGGATCCCCTCCACTATATAGTTGATTGGTGGAGGCAAGACACCAGCCACATCATTAGGGAGGCTTTGAGCAACTCAGAGCCTCAGCTCTCCACCTGTCAGCTGTTCTTGTCTTGCTCTTCCCCACCCGTCTCATTGCCAGTTTGAGCCCTGTGCTGAAAGTCATCTTTACATACATCACCCCTCCACCCCTTCCATCCTTCTGCTACTTTTTAAGCATCAGTATTGCATGTGGATTTTAAATATTCTTCATCTCAGAAGATATGTCCCCTTGCTGAGCTCCAAATCATGACAAAAAGAATGTATGTCTAGCCTAGTGCCAGAAAGGTTTGGGACTACACTTAAAGGGGAAGGATGGATCATTCTAAGCAGAAGCACAAGTGGATGAGATCTTGATTTCCATACCATCAGTGATCCACACTATATGATATCGTGCAGACTGCATGCATTTACCAAATGAATGGAAACGTTTTTGGTTGAGAGAGTATTCTTTTGGTTTTGTCCTACACCTTGGAAAGCTCTTGAGTGTCCTGCCTCCATGATGTCTCTGTGGGTTTAATAGAGTTGCAAACTTTATTACTGGTGCAAGTATCCATTCCTTACCTCTTTCTCTTTAACTTCAATTGAGGGTACTAATCCCATTCATTCACCCAATAACTCATTGGATAGTGCCGTTAATGAGCACTCAAGGCAAATTTTTCCTTTATTCTGCTGACACTTGACCATCATTATAATATGTTAAATATACCTGACATATATTATTACATATGAAGAGATGGCAACAACATAGTTTAGCACAGCCTCCAGCAGGTGGAGTAATGCTAAAGCAAATGTCAAATTGAATGCTTGAGTTTTCGCTGTTTCTGCACTGTCAATATTTTATGATAAAATTCATATAAAGCAGAGAAGAAAAGGATAACTTCTTGAACTTATCAGCTTTAAGTTCAATCAGCAAAGTTTACAGTACTTATGAGGAAACAACATACCTTGATCTTAGAATCCAGTTTTTCAAAATGAAATGAACAAATCTACACCTACATGCCTGAGAGTAAATTTTGTTGGGCCAAGTGAGATATACTTCTCAAGGAACCTTCTTAAGATGGAATCTCAAAGATATTCTGAACATTTTAAACTCTCTGGTGAAACTGCTTTTCAAATCACATCGCTATATTTGTATAAAATAACAACAGGAATTCACTTTTTATCCTAGAAATTAATTTCATTTCTGAAAGATTATATGCATTTTCTATTCGAGGTGCATAAGAACCTTTAACATTTAAGGTAACATCTATAAATTTTTAAACTGATAGTTTTTCTTTTCTTTGAGACTGAGAAAATATTTGCCATTGTGATAAAAGAAGGGAAAACAGAATGGATAGGGGACCCAAACCTATTCTACTGAACTGTACCAATCCATTTGACATTTTTATAGAACATCACTAGAGGTATAAGGAAATGTCTGGTCTTTTCTTACTTTGAATGCCCAGAATCCCCCTATAGCCACTGTCTGTGGTAGCTGGCCAAAGAATTTCCCTGAGTCCTCTGAGTAAAAATACAAATAATTTCATTATTTGTACTTATTTCTGCCAGCTGCCTAAGGCACATCTGATCTCACCTGATTTCAGAAGGTAAGCAGGGTCAGCCCTGGGTAGTACTTGGATGGTCGACCACCAGGGAATACCAGGTGCTGTAGGCACCTGGAGTAGGAACTGGCAAACCACTCCAGTATTCCTGCCAAGAAAAGTCACAAAAAGTCGGTTACGACTGTAACAACACAACACAACACACACACACACACACACACACACACACACACACACACACACACACTTATTTCTGCAATCAGTGTACAAGAAAAGAGTTTATCTATGCACATGAAAAAGTGTGGCAAAGAAGAAAAGGTTATATTCACCTTTTCTTCCACCTCCAAAGTATTGCATCTTTCCTGCCTCCAACCACTGCTTCATGGAAAGAGGTAGTCTCTACCCCACCCACGTCATTGTTATTACAGAAAAGCTTATGGGCAGAGCGGAGTCTAGACAGTCAAAATAGGGTACTTTAATACATTGGGTCTACTCAAGTCTGGATCCAATGAAGTACATAGTATGTGACAAAATAACATTCATGTCACCATATCTTCACAGCAAGAGAAATAGATCCAAGAAATGGTCAATGGAAAGCATGATGCCAGAAAGAGAAGGGGAAATATTTGAAAGTGCATTTTGCAAGTGAGCATTCTCACACTTTTCAAACCAGCAAACTATGAAAGTTACTGCTTAGAAGTAATTTCTTCTCACCTTTTCTTACAGGGTTACAAGGCAATCCAGCAATATTTCTGATATAGTAGCAAAAGGTAACCTCAGTAATTTTTTTGTTATTCAGCTCCTTTTTCTAGTAAACATTCTTCATTACATCAGTAGAGTGACTTCATTCCTGCATGTTAAATCAACTTCAGAACATAATTTAATAACAAATGAGAAGATAACTATATTACTCCTCTCTCCACCCCATAATGCTTATGGTACAATCCTATACATGTTTCCTCAGATTTCTATTCTACAGTGGGATATTGTCTCTGAGATAGCACAGATGTCTGTGAAATTTGCCATCAGAGAAAATCCAACGGAATTTCCACTTGGCTGAAAAATCCAAGCCAAGTGGAAATTCGTTTTTCCAAGTGAGGAAAAATAAAGGTGTAAAAGTGAATTGAAAAGTACCACAATCATCCGATCAAGGAGATGATGTAAGATTAATGGAGGCAAGGTTTGGAACGATCTCCAGAGACCAAGCTTATACTCTCTGACATGTTTTGACACATGTATAAGAGAATGAATTTTAAGGATGAATAAGAAAGGAACACCTTTCAAAGCTGGTATTTAATTAGTGCCTCATCCTAGAAATTGTTCTGTACTTCTTGCTCTATACTTAGCAATCTGAAATTGGAAGAATTTCAGAGTGAACGTGAAGGTATATTAATTACCATGGAGCAAGCACTGAGCTTTCCCCAGCATCCAGTCATTTGGTAATTAATAAAGTATAACAGTGCAGCCAAAGTCAGAGGAAGGGTACAGAGGGTGTTATAAAACAGGTGCAGTTCCCAAAAGATATATGAAATACTTTTTGTCTTTCCATTCAGCATTCAATTACCTACCAATGGTGCAGGGAAAAGACCGTGCTTTTTTGTCTTCTGTGACACAGATCTCTTTGTGAAAAGCTGAGGCAAGGATAAGTTGGAGGAAGCTGCAAGATGCTGACAGCAAAGACACCTGAATTCCACCTTGAAAGGTTGATGAGAAATAAGGACACTGCAAGCTATTCTGGGGCTAGACTGGCATCTGCGCTTAGGTGGAGAAAACTGAATTTTTCTCTCTCTCTGTGGAAACTAATAGGCCTACAGGCTTCTAGACAGAATTTTGATCATATGCCTCACTGTAACCCCCTGTTTTCTGACTGATCACCCCTATTAACAAATGTCTGATTACAAAGTCTTTCCCTCATTTCGTTCAGATTTTCTGGCTTTGACCCCTCACATATCAATCTCTCTCTCCTTACCTCCACTCTGTCCTTCAGCCATCATCTTCCACATGTCTTGGAAAAATATCCTTAAATATGCGGATGGGAAGTTTTGGAAATACTTTATGAATTATGTTCAGTCCAGCAGTTGCAGAAATAGTTTTCTTCAATTTTAGTCTCTCCAAATCATTTCAAAGGCTAGATGCCAGCTACAGCATGCCTTTGCATATACTCTACCAAGCATTTCTTAATAACAAGTTCAGTGTTAAGCTACCATGACACATCAAAGATTTTCTGTAATACCAAAGCAAGTCATGCTACCCAGTTTGTACTTTGTTCTTTCTAGTTTTCCCCTGCAGACTTGCTGTCACTTTGGGTTGGGTGGTAGCTTAGGTCCAAATGGTTGATTGTTTATAACTTTCCAAAGTACTAAAACAATGCTGCCAATATTTTTTCCTGGTTCTGCTTTAGTGTCAGGAATAGAAGTAAGACTGGTTAAGTGGGAGTAGTTGTCCATTCCACTCCAAAAAGTTTGTCTGTCTGTCTGTCTGTCTGTCTGTCTGTCTGTCTGTCTTTCTTTCTTTCTTTCTTTCTTTCTTTCTTTCTTTCTTTCTTTCT